>CM074748.1:17505466-17725466 GCA_037367245.1 Phrynocephalus guinanensis
TCTTTCCTATTATTTTTAATTTTATTTATTTTAGAGTATTTTTACCTTGCCTTTCTCTTTGGAAAAGGACCCAAGGTGGCTTACAGTAATGAGGGATAATCTACAGTCCAGTACAATTAAGGGATGTTCAAGTATTTGAGAACAAGGAATTGAGGGACATCTTACAGCATTAATAGACAACATTACATTAAAGCTACAAGGTTATAAGTAGTTATAAACACAAAGTCTATGTGATCCTGTAGATTCATAGAAAAGACACATAATGATAGTCCATCACTCAGGCAAAGCTTGCCTGAAAAGAAAGGTCTTTGCCTGTTTCCGGAAGGAAAACAGAGATAGGGCATTCCTGGCCTCTAGTGGGAGGGAGTTCCAGAGTCTGGATGTGGTGCAGCAGCTGAGAAGGCCCTTTCATGGGTTCCCACGAGATGTACCTGTGAGGGTGGCAGAATGGAGAGAAGGGCCTCTCCTGATGACCTTTCCTAAGGAGTCCCAGGTGGAATGCAGACTGTACCCTAGCACTGTTTTGCGTCACAACAACCCTGTGAGGGAAAACTGAGTGCCCTCACCCTAACAACTGCGGACCACCCTGGATTCCACCTGCCTGCTCTCTACACTGGCTGATGAGAAAGGGTTTAGCATACCAGCTAAAGATAGATAGACCTCGCTTTCTATCTGCTTGAAAGAGTGCGGAAGTAGCAAAGAACACTCCATGATTTGGTACTGGAGATCTCCATTGCTGTGGTGACTGCCTCCCTGGGCAGAATCCGCTCAAGGTCCTCTGTCGTGAAGACAGACGCAAAGAAGTCATTCATCAGGCTCACCCAGTCTTTTGCACATGTGGCTGTAGGGTGGTCCCAAATGACAAAGGGAAACATGAGTAATCTCAAATTGTCTGAAAGAAGACTGATAGGAGGTGATAAGTTCTTCAAAGCCAAGACAGATCAGCCTTAATTTTAATCTACATAAGGGGGAACTAGATGCCCTAAACACATCCGATCTCACCTGATTTCGGAAGCTAAGCAGGGTCAGCCCTGGGAGACCACCAGGGAATACCAGGTGCTGTAGGCGCCTGGAGTAGGAACTGGCAAACCACTCCAGTATTTCTGCCAAGAAAACTCCATGGACATGGGGTCACGAAGGGTCGGTCACAACTGTAACGGTGCAACACACACACACACACACACACACACACACACACACACACACACACACACACACACATGAGGCCAGGGCATGTGTATGTGAGAAAATAAAGCATCCCAAAGCAATAAAAAGGGCTGCTGTGTGTAAACATGTTCTTCTGTGCAGTGTCCAAACAAGCCAGGGAGCAACAGGGTGTGTTTCCTGCAGCGACCGGCATGTGCCAGCAATGGGTGTGCATCTGCTGAGCTGCGTGTGTCATCTTCATTGACAAAAAAGAAAAAGAAAAGAGAAAAGAGAAAAAAGGGAAACAGGGAAACAGGGCTGCACTGAAAATCACACACGTCAGCATTCAGAATGAAAAGCAGAATGAAGTTTCTGGTCCTCAGATAGTACGCTTTCTCCAGGGGTGCTGCTGAGCCATCTCCATGGTCCCTCCCTAGGAAAGAGACATTAGAGCCCCTTCACCTTTGCCAGTCCTCGTATCAAGAGGGATTAAATGAAAGCCCACCTCTCCTCGTTCTTCTCACCATCCAACCAACCACCGTAACTCTCGGTCAAACCCGAAACAGAGAACTGATCTTCTACTTGCTTCTTCCTCATACCTGAACCACTTCTATTCGTTGAAGGTGGGGGTTCCACTCCTGTCTCAAGCCCTAGATTTGCAATCATGCTACTGGTATTTTAAAGCTGCCTAGATGCCCCGAGCACATCTGATCTCACCTGATTTCGGAAGCTAAGCAGGGTCGGCCCTGGTTAGCACTTGGATGGGAGACCACCAGGGAAGACCAGGTGCTGTAGGTGCCTGGAGTAGGAACTGGCAAGCCATTCCAGTATTCCTGCCAAGAAAAGTCCATGGACATGGGGTCACAAAGAGTTGGTCATGACTGTAATGACACAACACACAACACACCAGTATTTTAAAGTGCATTTTATACTGTTCAATGTATAGAATTCAGATGGGCAGTAGGAAAATTGATTGATTGATTGATTGATTGAATAAATTGCCCCGAGCTGATAGGAGCTGTGATCCTGCAGTGTCTGTAGGATCACAACAACCTCCCTCCACAATCATTGGGCCACAGCAACGCCACAGAGGCTAACTCAGAATTCAAAATGAACTCTGGGCAACCACCAAGTTTAAGCAGGAAGAGAGAGGAGCTTGCTTGGCTGTTTTACTTTTTATTTGACTAACAACTACATAAGTCTGACTTCACCGGTTGGCAAGAGCCGTTGCTACTGTAAAAAGGCTAGAGGAACGGGTGCAGAGGCATAGCCAGGATTTGGAGCACCAGGGGACAAAGTTCATTTTGGTGCCCTTCCTGCCGCCGCCCCACCCCACATTGCACCCACCCAGCAACAGGGGGCCGAACCCTGCGGGTGTGGGGTGGGTACATGTGTGCACAGGTGCACAGGCAGGTGAGTGGATGGGCGTGTGTGTGTGCACACATGTAGTGTGCATGCACCTTAAACCTCTCCCGCCAAGGTGAGGAGGAGGAGGAGGAGGAGGGTGCCATGGCCACTGCGCTCCTGCCTGCCTGCCTGCTTTGCCACTCGCCTGGTGCACAGAGGCGGAGGCTGCAGAGGGGGGCGCTGTCGCCAAGGCTTAGGGGAAAAGAGGACCGCTGGGCAGTGGGAGGGTACAAGGCTTCCTCCTCCTTCTCCCCCTCCAGGCGTCCCCAGATTGCTGCGCCTGGGACAGATGTACCCTTCAGCCCCCCGCCCCCCCAGATACGCCCCTGAAAGTGTGTAGGGAGAACAACAGACCTGCTCCATATATAAAATTATGAGAGTTTATCAGATTTTACAGCATGTCTCTTGATTTTAAAATGTGGCTAGAAGTGATGTATCTTCTGTATTTCTGTTTGCTTCCTCCAGAATTTTTGTGCCTTTATTTTTTTAATGTGCCTTTATTTAGGAATAAAGGCACATTTGATGGGATAAAAACATTTCTATATTCACCGCTTCCACTCCCTGCTATCTTGTCAGCCCTTGGCACTAACCCAAGTCATGATTTCTGGCTATTATGACAGCAGAGCATACAAGAAGAGTAGAGTGAGCTTATGGGTATAAATTCATAACTTCTTGGAAAGATAGAAGGAAAAACACGGGTTTTCTATTCCATGAACTCTATGTCACACAATCCAACACAGAAGTGAGGTGCCCTCATGGTTGGCCATCTATTGCAAAGTAGGGAAAATAAAGTAATCCAAGTATTTATTGGAATAAAAGGGATAGTGATCAAATATTATTAAGAAAGCACAACAAAGAATGTTTTTTCTGTGTCAATTTAGGAAGTTCAGACTGCCAAAAGAACTGTTGATTCAATTCTATAGAGGTGTTATTGAATCTATCATCTGTTCCTCTATAACTGTCTGGTTTAGTTCTGCGACTAAGCCTGACAGATATAAACTTCAAAGGATTATTGGAACTGCAGAAAAAAACTATTGCTACTAGACATGGGCACGACTCAGCAAAATTGTCATTTCCGTTTTCGGTTATCGTTTCCGTTACGTAACGGAAACGGTAATGATAATTAAGCCGTCAGAACTCAAACTCGAACCGAAAAAAGAAAAATTTGGTCGGGTTTTTCGTTTCCGTTTGTCGCATCGTGGTGATCGCGCAATGCGAAGCACAGAAAAAGTTTTAAAATTTGTTTTAAAAAAACGACTCCCGGCCAAAAAAGCATGCGAAAATATGCCTGCCTGAGGCTTTGCCACCTACCAGAGGGGTGATTTCTGGGGGGTCCCCGGCCTTTCCCCCCTCTTCTCCTGTCCTGGGCTGCTTGCACCAGGCTGGGGGGGGGGGGTCATCCTCGTCGTCTGTCTCGCTGCATGCCATGCGGTGGGGGAGGGATCCAAAATGGCGACCACAATTTTTCTTTTGAAATCATGGTAAAAAAACACACCAAATCACCACAGAAACATGTGAAATTTATTTATTTTAAATGCCTGAATTTTTATAGTAGCAGCAGTGGGTTTTTTATAGCAATAAAACGTTGTGTTGATTTTATTTTATTTTATTTTATTTTTTATTTTTTTAGACCTGCCCATTTGGGCTGGGCATGGGATGGGACCATGCAAATTTTTTGAACCATTCCACCAATGGCATCGCCAGGTTTTTGACTGACAGTTCTGGATGTCTCGGAGGGCATAAAAAGCCGAGGCACCTTCCAGAAATCGCAGTCGGGTGTATGGATGTGGTTGAGGGAGCAGGGCTGGCTGCTGGTGCTGGTGTGATCCGATCGAGATTGAGGAGGGAGGCTGGAGGCTTTAGGATTTAAGTTAGGCAGGCAGGAATACACAAGCTTTTTACTTCGTGACAATTCCAAATGGGTCACCCTACAAGTTGCAGATTTTCTAGTAGCTGTTATTAATAAGAAATGAGAGTATATCCCCTTTTTGGCTTTTTACCTATCGTTTTACTTGACAATGGTTTACCATCACTGTTTTGGTTGTGTTCTATATTCTTTGTTTTAATGCCAATAAAGGTGTATGTATGTATATATGTTAGGCAGGCAGGGAGGGAATTGAATTTAGAAAATAATTTCTTTGATTCCCTGTAGCTTTGTCTGCTGAAGGGAATAGCAGTTTATTCTTTATTTCTTCTCTGGCAGTTTGAGGATTTTTTTCTGATATTGGATAAAGGGGAAGGTTCGACTGGGAGTGGGAGGTGTGGATTTATTTTAAATATATATTATATACTACCATTTATTTTCTATTTGCCCAGCTTCAATTTGCTTGCACACACACACATTTGGGGTGCAAGCCAAGAACAGAACCTCTATCCTAAGTGATATCCTAACTGGCCCACTTGCCCGTCCGCCTGCGCCACCGCCCGCCCACTCGCCCACCCGCGGCTGCCACCCACCCATGCCCCCTGCCACCGCCACCCGCCCGCACCTCCCCCCGCTCCCCGCCACCCGCCACCTAGGGTGCAAAAACACCTAGTGCCAGCCCTGATTGCGGGACGCCCCTATGCTCTGGGAAGTCAAATCATGCTAAATTGCGGTGGAAACGACAAACGACAAACAGAAATGACAAATTTTTGAAAAATTTCGCGACAAAAGGAAACGACCCGAAACGGACCCGTTCTGACAAACGAAAACTCGAAACGTCATTTTTTCTGGTTGTGCCCATGTCTAACTGCTACTAATCTGCCATCTATTGTGGAATTGTATACCACACGAGCTAAAAAGAGGGCGATGAAAATATATACAGATTCCACACAGCCTGGACATAACCTGTTTCAATGTTACCCTCAGGGCGACGTTTTAGGACATTGCACACTAGGACAACTAGATATAAAGATAGTTTCTTTCCAAGTGCTATCAAACGGTTGAATAATTAATTTTTACTTCTCTTCTTCCTTTTTAAATAATAGATTATATTGTATTGTTGTACTGTGTTTTTATTGTTGACTATATGATTCTTATACAGTGGTACCTTGTTTAAAGGAATTAATTCGTTCCAAATGAAATTATGTTGAGCAAATTTCCTTTATACAAATTCCCATAGGAATGCATTGAAAATGGAGTAATCCCATTTTTATGTTGTACGGATTTTCCCCATAGGCAATTATGTTAAGCAAATTTCCCCTATCTCTGGAATTGTTTATGTTGTACAGATTTTATGTTATGCAAGCTGTTTGTTATACAAGGGTCCACTGTATTTCCTTTTATATATGGAGAACATATTTTACCAAAACAAATTCTGGGTGTGTCCAACCACACTTGGCCAATAAAAGTATTCTGATTCTGATTCTGATTCTGATTCTGAATATCTGGCAGGACAGCTGGGTGATCTAGGTCTCTGGATGCAGATCCAGAAGCTTGGATTTCAATTACCTACTGTGGTTCCTAGGACAAGAACCAGTCTGGGTGGCCTTGGGCAAGCTGCACATCCCAGGGCAGCCCCCCCCCCCCAAGAAGGAACTCATAAGTATTTTCTTCCTGGGAAGCCCTGGGAAGGGTCACATCAGAATTGATGGCCCAAGATTGATTCATTGATCTGGCCTCAAATTAAAATAAACCCTTAAAACACCACAGTATTTCTGTTTTGTTTGTTTGTTTATTTGTTTTGCTTTTGTTTAGCTTCTTCTTCTTTTTGCGGAAACACACAAGACAGTGATCATAAAAATCAGCAGCCATTTCTCCAGAATTACAAAGGGGAAAGGGGCAACAAAACTGCTTCCAACAGCCAGTGCAGAAAATATTAGAGAGTTAAGTCTAAAAATGGTCTCCAGCTACAATCCAGGCTTTACTCTTGATTTAGTGAAAATTCCATGGAATAGATAGGCCTGTGCTTACACTGCTCCTAAAGAAGTCCTCCTGCTCAGTCCCAGAAGGTTTAATCCCGGACCTCCAGCTAACCAGACAAAAATGGGGTAGAACTGTGCAATGCAGAAAGCAAGGAATTGGAAACAGGAAATTCTTGAAACAATGTCTGACTGTCACAACCAGGAGCTCTGGACATCTCTCATCACTTCCAGATCAACACACCTCTGCGACAACTACTTTAACGTACACAGGAGTGGCATAGCGGTAAATTTGGAATGTGGGTGTTCATCGCAACACTCCCTGTAACCTTCACTCCTCACCCTGGAGACACCAAAAATGCTGGCAACTGGAATGAGGAACAGGTCTTTTGTAAAACGAAAGGGAATCAAGACCAAACCACCCCCAATTGCTTTGCATTCCAGCAGCTTATTGTGACAGACAGCACACTGACCCTCCCTTGCTCTCCCAGCTGGTTTGAGGATGTAGCTACAGTCAGAGGAGCACAAGCAGAAGAGGATGACACAACCACTGCTGCTCACAAATACGTTGGGCTCCAGTACCACAACAAGACCAGCCCACAAGAGTTGACAATTTATTTATTGTTTATTTAAAATACATTTCTATCCCACCTTTCTCCCTCAAAGAACCCAATAATAATAATAATAATAATAATTTATTGTCATTGTGTGTATATACACAGTATACACATACAACGAAATTCAGACACCCAGAGACCAGATTCAACACACACACACACACACACACACACACACACACATCCCCAAACCCAAGGTGGCTGACCCAGGGCGTTTATACACGACCCCTAAGCTCTGCTGCAAATGGCTCCCAGCTCCGGAGCTTAAAAATGTTTCCCCACCAGCTCCGGAGCTAACAGAAAATTAAGTGCGACCACGCCCACTTTAGTGCGTCCCAGCACACTTTTCTTGTACCTGCTCTGGGAGAGTGAAAAATTTTGATGCGGAGAGTGCCGGGCTCCCCTCGCTTCTTTTTGTTGTTGTTTTTTTGCCTCCCACCCCTTTAAGAGGAACCAGGAAATAACCGGCGCTCGGAGCAACTTCCACCGGCACCGGAGGTAAGGCTTTATTCTTTTGTCCCTTTTTAAGGCTTATTTTCCTCCCTCCCCTCACGCAGACAGAAGCAAGAAAGTGCGGAGTGGTGGGGAGGAAGGAAGAGCGACAAACCCTCAAGATCTCTGGTCCGAATTTAAGGGACCAGCGGATCTTAGGGGTCGTGTAAAAAGGCCCCCAGTTACCAGTTAGAGGACAAAGAGTCATGTCTGTACAACACAGTTATAGCACTTTGATCTGCTTGAAAAAGTAGAGCTGAATCTTAAGGAATCTTAGGATTTGTAGTTTGTTAAGGGATGTAGAAACTGCCTAGATGCCCTAAGCACATCTGATCCCACCTGATTTTGGAAGCTAAGCAGGGTCAGGCGTGGTTAGTACTTGGATGGGAGACCACCAGGGAATACCAGGTGCTGTAGGCGCCTAGAGTAGGAACTGGCAAACCACTCCAGCATTCCTGCCAAGAAAACTCCATGGACATGGGGTCATGAAGAGTCGGTCACGACTGTAACAGCACAACACACACACAATGGATGTAGAATTCTCTGCTAAAAAAATAATAGTCCCAAACCTCTTGCGCTATAAGTTCTGGAAAATGCATTTAGAGCCCTCTAAGCAGTGAAATCTCCTATGCACTTCGCCAAACTGCAAACACTGAAATTACACCAAGTGGTCCCCAATACAGATGAGCACTTTACGAAAAATGAAACACTGTTTCGTCATTTTGTAAGCTTTACAAATTGTTTCGTAATGAAACAAAATGACAGGCAGTGTTTTGTTACAAAATGAAACAAAACCCAATTTTTCAATTGTTCAAAATAACCATTTTGTTACTCTATAAAACAACTCATCTGGGTCCTCAAGGCACCAAATTCGGTGCCTCTAGGACCCAGGGGAGCCACTTTATAGAGTAACAAATCCATTTTGTTACTGTTTCATTTCATTACAATTTTTTTTACAAAAATTCATTTTCAAATGAAACAAAACGAAACACTATTTTTCCGTTTCGTCCCCATCTCTAGCGCCCAAGTAGCTTGTGTGGTTTCACATTGCTAGAATTGTATAGTGTACACCCTCTTCAGAAACTCCTCTTTGGGAGACAATTCCTCCACTCCATTGGCCCTCTCTTATGTCAGCAGAAGCACATAAAAGAGAGCTTAGTACTGACATTCAGAAACTGGAGAAAATAGGAGGAGCCTAAACCTTAGAGATTATGTCATTCTTTTCGTCTAGGACGGTGCAGATTTGTAGTAGCTCCCCCCGACACACACACACACACACACACCCCGCAATGGCAATTTGCCGAAATAAATAAATAAAAATTCAAACCAAACTACAGTTTGCCACACCTCTGTCCTCCCGGTTAGAGATGGGCACGACTCAAAAAAATGGTGTTTCATTTGTCGTTTGTCGTTTATCGGTTAGGGGGTCCATTTCGGTTCGTTTTCATTTTTTGTGATTTTTTTGCAAAAATAATCGTTTTCGTTTCGTTACGTAATGAAACGAAAAAACAAAAACGAAAACAAAAAATTGCTCTTTTGTTAGCATTCATTACAGTTCAATGTATTTGCCGCAACGAAAACGAAACGCACGACAAAATTTCTGTTGTTTCAGTTCGTTTCGTTTCATTTTGGAGACAAAATTCGTTTTTCATTTCATTATGTAACAAAACGAAAAAACAAAAACAAAAACAAAAAATTGCTCGTTTCGTGCCCATCTCTACTTCCGGTTGACTCCCAGGATCCACCACTTGCCCTTGGCCATAAGGGATCCCAGACGTTGCCCTCCTCTCCTGCTGAAAAATCCCTGTCTCAAGCTTCACTAACATTTCATAGTTTCAGGATCAAATGTAACGCATGTAAAAGGAAGCCACGACCTATAGGCATTGTTACCGTTATCTGAGGATTCGTCATTCCGCGAATCCTCTTTAAGAAGCCAACTTACCTTGAAATCAGCCAGATGTTGAGAAGCTGCCACCATTTCCCGCCAGAGAGTTGGCAAAGTGTTTTCTTCTTTGCCTTCCTCCTCCTCCTCCTCCTCCTTCTTCCCCCTCTTATTACTCATAGTGGGAGTTATATAACTGGCCCCGTTTCTGCAGGCAGACAGCCCGTGCCTACCACTTGCTACTCCTGCATCCAGAGATAATGTTCCTAATCACTCCCCACCATCCCAGGCAGGCACGTATATTATAAACACTCTACTATAATCAGAGCAGAGGATGTGTGTGTTGTGGGGGGGGGGAGAGGATAAACAGGGCAGAGGGGTTCAGGTAGAATGCTTTAAGGCAAGAATAAGGATTTTCAAAAGGTTTCCATCACTGAGCGAGCAAGAGATACACACACACACACACACACACACACACACACACACACACACACACACACACACACACACACACACACACACTTACTTCTCATACAGCACAGTCTGGTAGTTTTATAATGTTCTTTCATCTACAAACAAGCAGCTTGGCCTAGATTTGTCTGGCATAGTTCAGAGGATGACCATTCATGCAAATGGAAAAGGAGAAAAGGGGAGCTGATTGCAGTTAATGAGTGTAACATGCCAGGATATTGTTTTTCCTTCCAGTCCACTTGGAATGATAAAGCTAAAAGAGCAACAGGATTTGTGGATTTTTTTTAAAAAAAGTTGATGAGTAATGCACTAGCTACAGACCCCTATGTGTTATTGTTGTTGTTTGTTTGTTTTCAGAGGGCACTGTGCTAGTCTGTTGTGGCAAAAGCAACCAAGAGTTCAATGTATTCTTGAAGACTTTCATGGCCTGGATCTGATAACTGTTGTGAACTTTTCTGGCTGTTTGGCTGTGTTCTGGAAGTTTTTCTTCCTGACATTTCACCAGACTCTGTGGCTGGCATCTTCAGAGGCAGATTTAAAGTTCCCCTTTCCCATAACATTAAAACCCCACAGTTTTAATCATTCTGTACCCCAGAGCACAGAGAGAACTCCTAGCTCCCTGAGCTCTTTGCCCTCTGAAGATGCCGGCTGCAGAGTCTGGCAAAACGTCAGGAAGAAAAACTTCCAGAACATGGCCAAGCAGCTAAAAAAGCTCACAATAGCCATCCATCAAGGGCTGTTACATAGAAAGGGCCCATTTAAATCACGCATTTTCTCCGGACTTGTGTGCCTTCCTTCCATCCCTCTTTATTCTCACCATAGCCTTGTAAGGTATAGCTAGCTGGCTGATAGAGAAAGAGAAAGGGCCAAGTTCATCAGGGAACTGCTCAGATCCAGAGGTGCTAGAACACAGATCGCTGGCATCCTATGTCAAACTGGCTCTCAATCTCAGGATATCCCTCTGCACATGTCATGTACGACACTCCTAGTGCTGGCCTTGGCTCACGGGAACAGATGCTAGAGCCTAGCTGGCACAGAGACTACCGGTCCCCTCTTCCCTTGCAGCTCCCATCGATATCAAACACTTCCAACAACTTTCTCTGTCTTCTTCACAGGCACGCGAGGAAAGACAGTGCCTTCATTCCCCAACTAAATACAACTGAATAGCCTCATGGGAGATTTGGATTTCTTGGTGAAAGTCCACGGAATTTTGCCTGAAGGAATTCCTGTTTAATTGTGAGGGCTGAAGTACAAGAAATCCAGAAGTTGCAGGCTTGGTTATGAGCAAAGTGATGTGTTGCTCTCAGGCCTGAAATATACAGAGGAATGCTGTTTTGCTCCATATACCTCAGTGAAATTAGGCATCATTTGTTACACCTAAACAATTAGATTAAATTTCTTATTTTATATATACAGTGGACCCTTGTATAACAAACAGTTTGTATAACATAAAATCTGTACAACAAAAAAAATCTGGAGATAGGGGAAATTTGCTTAACATAATCGGCTATGGGGAGAATCCGTACAACATAAAAATGGGATCACTCCATTTTCAATGCATTCCTATCGGAAATTTGTATAAAGGAAAATTTGTTTAACGTAATTTTATTTGGAACGAATTAATTCTTTTATGCAAGGTACCACTGTATATACTGTATATACTCAAATATAAGCCTAGTTTTTCAGCCCTAATTTTGGGCTGAAAAAAGGGGTCCTCGGCTTATATTCTGGTCAATACTTTTAGCCACTGAGGCAAGTTTGGGTCGGTGGCTAAAAGTCATTTTAAACATTGTGTGCCGCTTCTCATGACCCTCCCCCCATGTTTACAATGACTTTTTTAAAAAGTCATTTTAAAACAATGTTTAAAATGACTTTTAGCCACCAACTCAAGCACTTGCCTCGGTGGCTAAAAGTCATTTTAAACATCACACACACACACAGCTCACAAAGGAGGAGTTGCCAGGCCCTGCTGCATTTCCCACCCTAGGCTTATACTTGAGTCAATAAATTTTCCCAGTTTTTTGGGTTAAAATTAGGGGCCCTGGCTTATACTCGGGTCGACTTATACTCGAGTATATACAATATATTATATTTTATTATTTTAGATAGATAGATAGATAGATAGATAGATAGATAGATAGATAGATAGATAGATAGATAGATAGATAGATAGATAAAATTAGATTAAATTTCTTATTTTATACACACACACACACACACACACACACACACACACACACACACACACACACACACACGGGAGAGGAAAGACAACATTTGCAGCAGTAAAATCTAGGCACCCATTCCTTGAAGGGAAAAAATGGCAATTGAGCTCAGTGGGAGCCATCTTGCATTTGCAGTACATGCTGAGGGGGTTGAATGCACCTGAGTTTCAAAGGCCCTTTGTACACGACCCCTAAACTCCGCCGCAAATGGCTCCCAGCTCCAGAGCTTAAAATTGTTTCCCCACCAGCTCCGGAGTTTACAGATAATTAAGTGCGACCACGCCCACCTAAGCACGTCCCAGCACACTTTTCAGGTACCTGCTCTTTGGAGGTGAAAATTCCTGATGCGGATATAACGTAGTGACTGCCCGGCTCTCCTTGCTTCTGTTTGGGTTTTTTTTTTGCCCCCCGCCCCTTTAAGAGATCTGAATGCAGTGCCGGGATGGCAGAACGGAGGTGAGCGGCATTCTTTTCTTCCTTTTTTTCTCCCTCCCCTCACACAGCCAGCAGCCAGGGGTGCAGAGGGGGTGGGAACGCAGGAACAGCAACAAACCCCTAAGATCTCTGGTCCGAATTTAAGTGGCCACCGGATCTTAGGGGTCGTGTGAAAAGTCCCAAAGAGTCTGTTTCAGCTTCTATGCTGGAAACTCTTATGTCAGTTTTTTGTGAGGCATGGCACCAATGCATACAAATAAATCCAGACGCTTCAGCACAGATGTAAAACCCTTATGCAAGGCATAATCCTCTCACCAGCAACTTAATTCAGTGATTTTTTAAGGTCTGCACCACAGTTGGCGATTGCCAGAAATCAGTGTGTACATTTAAAAAATGTTTGAGAAACACAAGATCTCACTTGTATAGTAATCTCTATCTCCACCCTTTTCTGACACTTGGAATTTTCTGTGCTAAGTACCTGCTACTTATTGCAGCAGCCAAATATATAGGATGATTCCTAGGTGCTGCTAATATTTTATTCCTCTTGTAGTTTTTTCTTATGTACTACTAAGTGAATCATTCCCCTCAAGTCCCTTGCTGAGGCAAGGGATAATCATGTTAAATTTACATGACACAATCAGAGTTTAATTAGGCGTTGTTATACAACTCACACCAACTTGCATGTTAATGCCCTCGTAAAATGAGGACTGCTTTCAGGCCCTTACAAAGGAAATGAAGGCCATAAATTTTGTTTAAGAGGAACTGGTGTTTTGAAAAGCAAAGACTATCCTAGTTTTTATACTTCAACATGTGTTCCCTGTGCCACAAATTAACAGGGTCAGAGGGAAACAAGCGTATGTTGTTCAAATAAGTGCGGAACATGAATATTTCCTGATTACAGCTTGCCATGTTATACATAGCAACATGAAAACAGTTAAGCACCTTTGACAAGTCACCTAAAAAGTAGCTCTAGGCAAGCAGAAAAATAAGTGATTGCAAAACAGAAATCTATTTGGTTTTTTTGGGTTTTTTTATTTTATTTTATTTATTTTTTTGCTGTATTCCGAGTTTGGTTTTGTTTGTTACTTTTGGTATTTTAATGGGTATAAGGCTACATTTTTGTCTGAAATTGTTAGACTAAAAATTGAGGGTTATCTTGTGTGTGTGTGTGTGTGTGTGTGTGTGTGTGTGTGTGTGTGTGTTGTGTCGTTACAGTCGTGACCGACTCTTCGTGACCCCATGTCCATGGAGTTTTCGTGGCAGGAATACTGCAGTGGCTTACCAGTTCCTACTCCAGGCGCCTACAGCACCTGGTATTCCCTTGTGGTCTCCCATCCAAGTACTAACCAGGTCCGATCCTGCTTAGCTTCCGAACTCAGGAGAGATTGGATGTGCTCAGGGCGGCGTCTTATACATGGATGTAAATCAAGGCGAGAACTGTGCAATTGCGAAACTGCAATTTTGGCTTGGAAAAGAGGGGTTCGTTTCATACACGAGGGGTGCCTTACAGAGGGAAAATATTGTATTATTGTTAAACCGAGTTAAGCTCACAATTAAATCTCTCACATTGAAATCAATGAGATTGCAGAAGCTTGGTCCCTCTTTAAACAAATGGAATCACTGCAATAATTAAGTTCAAAGGGGCCTATAAGGCCATGAGTCCAATCTCCTGCTTGCTGCACAGATCCAAATCAAAGTACATCTGACTGATGGTTGTCTACTTTCTTCTTTTAATGCCTCCATCATCACCACCTGCTGAGGTAATTGGTTCCATTGCCACATTGTTCTAAGTCAGTTCTGAAGTATCTTCCTGATATTCATCCAAAATATCTCTTTTTGTAACTTGAGCCCATTATTAAATGTCTCACACATGAAAACGGATCCAGTCACCTGATCATCCTTGTTGATTTTCTCTGAAATTGCTCCAGTGTACTGCCATCCTTCTTAAAGTACAGTGCCCAGAACTGGAAATGCTATTCTAGATGAGCCCTAACTAGTGCCTCATTCCTCAGAATGGTTGGATTTGCTGTCCTTTCCATCCAGTCATAACTGAAAATATATATATTTTTATCCAGCATGTCGTTAGTCTGTGGAACTTCCTGCCACAGGATTTGGTGATGGCATCTGGCCCGGATGCCTTCAAAATGGGATTGGACAGATTCCTGGAGGAAAAGTCCATCCCAGGTTACAAACCATGATGGAGATGTGTAATCTCCAGGCTTAAAACCGGGGTACTTCAAAGGGCCAGATTCAGGGGAGTGGTATCAGGAGAAAGATATCTAGTCTCATGCACTCCAAGATGCATTTGGTGGGGCCACTTGTGAGATACAGGAAGCTGGACTAGATGGGCCCTTGGCTAGATCCAGCATGGATCTTCTTATGTTCTTAACTGGAAGGAATAAACTTTGCTTCCATTTATTTTCAGAAGTTCGTTTTCTCCTGTTTCCAGATCTTTTTTTTAAGTTTTCATTTTTAAAAATATGCATGCACTTCCTCCCTAAAACATGCACTAACCCCCCAAAAAGCAATGTTCCTTCATTTAATGCTTTTCTATACACTTCTCCTTTACTATAAGTAATTTGTGTGTACTGCTCCATAGTGTATATATATATTGGTATACCTATTTTTAAGCATATTAAATTTCGGAGAAATGGGACTACAGTACAATGATTTGGGAAGAACCATCTAGATACCTGCTGAAATGCAAACACAACTCCCTACCTCACCCAATATCTCTAATCAGAATATGTTGTGACCGTGCCTAACAGAGGAGGAGAGAACAGAGAGGGCGAGGAAAAGAAATACAGTGGTACCTTGTATAAAGGAATTAATGCGTTCCAAATGAAATTCTGTTAAGCAAAATTTCCTTTATACAAATTTCCCATAGGGATGCATTGAAAACAGAGTAATCCCTAATTGCGACCATTTTTATGTTGTACGGATTCACCCCATAGGTGATTCTGTTAAGCAAATTTCCCCTCTCCAGAATTTTTTATGTTATACAGATTTTATGTTATACAAACCGTTTTGTTATACGAGGGTCCACTGTAATTACTTAGTACTGAAACTTAGTACTGTAAGCAGTGGAGGCGTGGTGGCTCAGTGGAATAAGGCTCTGAAAACTGTTCGCTACAAAGTCGGCAGCTCGGTGGTTCGAATCCCAGGGTGCCACGTAGTGGAGTGAGCTCCTGCTGATAACCCCAGCTCCTGCCAACCTAGCAGTTCGAAAGCATGTCAATGCAAGTAGATAAATGGTTACTGCCGTAAAAAGCGGGAAGGTAAAACAGTGTTTCCTTGCAGCCATGCTGGCCACGTGGCCAAGGACTTGCACAACACTGGCTCGTCAGCTTGAATACGAAGAGGAGCACCGCCCCTAGAGTCGGACACGACTAGCATGCATGTGCGGGAGGAACCTTTACCTTTTTACTGTAAGCCAGGGGTGCCCAAACTTTTTGTAAGGAGGGCCAGATTTGATGGCTGAGAATGTGTCAGGGGCCGGTTGCTCCCCGACCCTGCCATCCCACTGCAAGCCTCACCCACTGACCCATAAGCGAAGGTGGGGGAGGGAGGGGCGGGCCGGCCAGCCGCAGGCCACTCAGAATGGCCTGACGGGCCAGATTTGGCCCCCAGGCCGGACTTTGGGCAGGCCTGCTGTAAGCAGTCTGGATAGCTCAGTGGTTCAGGCGGCGGACTACAGAGGTTGGGAGCTCAATTTCTAAGGGTGCCTCCAGGGAGAAGAGCCAGGCTGGGTGCCTTGGAGAATCTATTCAATCCCAAGAAGAAAGGAATGCATTTCTGAGTCATGTACCCCGTACCTAGAAACCCCTGAAAAGAGTCATCATGACTCAGAACTGGTTGATGGCACATGGAAATAACGTGGTATGCCAGGTAGCAACTCAGCACTGTGGAAATTCGATTTAGCAAAAGACAACCAAGCTAATGGAAAGGCATCTTCCCCCAATTTCTTCTCCCACCGCAGGGGTCATGTTGACCAAGCTACACAACGTGCTGGAAATTGCTTTCTGCTTTTTTCTTTCAAGCTGCCACACGGAAAATGAATACAGTATCTTCTGATGTGAATCCACCCAGAAGAGCCAATCCAAAGCTCTTTGTTGTGCCTCAGAGGGAACAGGCTGTCCCCCTTCCTCCTTTTTTTAAGGTGCAGGGGGGAGGTTTTCACCTGCAAATGCCTCACAGGACATCGTGCCTCCGCAAAGCATCTGGACCGCACAAGGTTGGGGAGGCACCCTATGATCCACTGGCAAGAACTACAGTCTGCATCACTTTCGCTGGCTGTTTCAGGAAGCTTCTGGAACAATCCAGAAACAGAAGAAATACAGCCAGAAATGCAGAGACGGGTGAGGCGGAAGAACCTCTTATTAAGGCAGTTACTTCACATCCTTCTTTGTTCCGCAACTAGTTTTGTACTGTGACAGAGTTGGTTGCGATCACTTGGTTTTGTCCCTCTTTTAGTGTTCCCATGGTCGTGATAATTTGTCTCATGACAAGTGTTACCTCACAGTCTTGTACTGTGACAAACACAGCATTTGTCTAGCTTCCTTTTCCCTTTTTTTCAGTGTGTGGGGGGTGGGCTTAAAATTCTTTTTCAATATTTCACTTCTGAAAAGTCAAAAACATACAAACCTGGGCACAGTTTTCTGAGAGAGATGAATGTTTTGTTGCATGACCATCGTTACTACATGGTGTCTTGTCTCAGAACGGAAAGCAGGAACAAAGAGTGACAAGGGAAAACCCTACCCCAGCACCAGGTACAGTATTGTCACGCTTAGCACCCGTTCTGGGGGTGTGATCAAGACAAATTTCAGTAGTTGCGCGACGGATATGAAGTAACATCAATTTTTTGTACCACTCCTAAACACAACACTACCAGAGACAAAAGGGACGTGAAGTAACCGCCTTTAACGGCTTTTCTTGTTTTCCAAAGACAGGTGCTGGGTAGGTCCCCTAAGCAAGGCCAGAAGCAAATCAATTCACAAAGTCCTGTTGAGAGGGTTTTTCGTGTTCTGGACATGCACTGTGGATTTGGATGTGCAGAAAGCTGAAGGCTTTCCCATATTATGCCTGATCACCATGCTTTTCACATTTCATATTATAATATATATATATTATGTTCTAGTGTAAAAATGTGCCCCTGGAGACCAAGACAATCCACACTATGTATCGGAAAGAAAGCTGTCGGGGGGGGGGAAGAATGTTTTGTGTGAACTATAGTGCAAGAAGAGGGTTTGGGAGATACCCTGGACGGCGAGAAAAGACAAACAAGCGTGTCTGATGTTAAATCAAACCCAAACCAGCTCTGAAGGCAAGGATGTTGAAACTGAGTCTGTCCTACTTTCATGAGAAGGCCGGATTCTCTGGGAAACATGATCGTGCTGGGGAAAGTTACAGATAGCAGGAAAAGAGTAAACCAAATGTGAGATGGATCAAGTCCCTAACAGAAGCCATGGGTCTTTTGTTTAGTAGGAACTGGGCTGGGCACGTGAGCCAGACATCTTGGAGATTGCTCATTCCTAAAATTGCTGTATGTCAGAGGAGACTTGATGACACCTAGCAGCAGAAGCAACAACAACACTAACAACCACCAACTCTGAGAGCTTTTAGGGGCGGTCTTTGCCTCACCTGGGGGTGAACCTCCATTGGAAGGCTTTCTTGGTGGCTGCCCCCAGCCTGTTGGTCTCCCCTTCAAGGGGAACTAGGCTGTCTCCACTTCCAAATTCTCCTACATCAGCAGGAAAGAAACATTTTAATCTAGCAGGAATTTGGCACTAGACAAACTATTGGGGAAGAGGCTTTTAAGGGTTGGTGGAGCACTGCCCCCCTTTTTTGACATGTGTTTTAAAATTATTTTAAACACAGTACTCTTTTTAAAAAAACATTCTGGCTCATTTCATTCCCTTTTAACAGAAATGGACGTTCACCTATATTCGTGTGGTTGTGTTTTTTTCTATACATAACCATTTTCATTTTGTTGTAAGGCACCTTGGGTGATCTCAATGCAAAGTGCTAAGGATGCATAACACAACCAATTCCTGGCACAACCTGTGACCCACAATAACAGCCATCGGGCTGCTGAGAAGCTCTGAGTAATGCAAGGAATAAAAATTCCATGAAAATGCAATATAACTGTCTCTGGCTAAACTCTAGTTTAAACATTTACTGCTCATTCATTGGCCATCCGAAGGTACTCAGCCATCCCGAGCAAATATTCTTCTTGATTTACATCCTGAGCAAATATTCTTCTTGATTTACATAAGTAGAGATGGGCACGAAATGGGCAATTTTTCGTTTTCATTTTCGTTTTTTCATTTCGTTACGTAACGAAATGAAAAACGAATTTTGTCTCCAAAATGAAACGAAACAAAACAAAACAACAGAAATTTTGTCGTGTGTTTCGTTTTTGTTGCGGCAAATACATTGAACTGTAATGAATGCTAACGAAACAGCAATTTTTCATTTTCGCTTTTTCGTTTCGTTATGTAATGAAACGAAAATGAAATTTTTTGCAAAAAAAATCACGAAAAATAAAAACGAACCGAAACGGACCCCCTAAATGACAAACGACAAACGAAACACCATTTTTTTGAGTCGTGCCCATCTCTATACATAAGCTTTCTTAATTCTTTCCACAGTTCAGCACTTTTGCTCAGTCTGGGTTACTTGAATTAAGTTATGTGGCTGCTTTTAGATACTGATAGGAAGCACCTATCAAAACAGGTTCCATCTAAACTCTTCTGAGCTGTCAAGTTCTTCCCAGCTTACGGGGATTCTATGAGTTAACGGCCTTAAAAATGCCTGATCCCTGCTCAGTCCAGACCTTTGCTCTGGTCTTTCAAACTCCAACTGTGGCTTCCTATACTGAATCAACCCACGACTTACTGTATTTGATTTTCCTCTTCTTCTCCAACTGTTTTCCTTCCTGGTTTGGATGGCCACTCATGCAAATATGGATTGGCAGGGTAGAGTAGTAGGCAGGGAAACGTGACATAAACACATAACCCTCAAAATCAGGCCTTTGTTTTGTTCATATTCTTCTAAATGTGCATGCAAAACACAGGTAAGCAGACCAAGGAAATTAAAATTCAAAATATACATTGGCTCATAAAAGGAATAAGGGTGAGAGAGATGAAACCTTGTGTGGCTGAACTAACTGTGCATGTGCGCCCGTTGTAAATCAAAATTACTTCCTTTTTTAAAAAAAAAGATTCAGTGGATATTGGTTTATTCCAAAGGAGGAGATGTTTATGGCCTCGGTGCTCTTCACACAGGCATCAGCCCTTTGTGAAAACAAAAGTCTCTTGCCCTACTACATTTGACTTTGGGTGTGCATTTGAACAGGCTGACATGTGCAACTAGGAGACATAAAAAAACAATATTGCAAAATCATCCCTCCAGGCACCTAATGATGGTATTTTTAGCGAGATCTTCGCTTTTAAAAGGTAATGTCCTGGAGATTGATTGCTCATTTCCCATCTTTCTACCCCATCCCACCACCCCTCCATAGCAACTCCAGTTACAAACATACAATTACTGGATGCTTCCAAAGACTAACCTAATAACAAACCCATCACAAGATGGGGCAATGTCAGCACATCAAGACGGCAAACCTGGGAGCAGGCTGCAGAGTTTCCTGCCCATCATTTGGTTGGCTCTGCGGAAACACCACCAGGCTTTCCCTGCTCATCATATTCACCAACTCATACCTTCTTGTCCCTTCCTTTCTTCTGCTGAACATAGCATATGGAGCTGTTTTTAGAAGATCATTACAGGAACACTGCTACTCGTAAACGTTCTTAACACAGAAAATTTAGGGGTACACATTATTCTCCTCCTAAACCAGTGGGTTCTCAACCTGTGTATCCCCAGATGTTCCTGAACTGCAATTCCCAGAAATCCTGGCCAGCTCAGCTAGCAATGAAGACTTCTGGGAGTTGCAGTCCAGAAACATCTGGGGACCCACAGGTTGAGAACCACTGTCCTAAACTAACATCACCCATCCAATGCCTCATAGAATGCAGAATTCTGTTTATTACTGTAAAAAGCACTTAAATATAGCCCTTGCCAAGATCCGTATTAAAAGCAATTCATTTTTATTGCCATGTTCAAAAAGTCATCAGTTGTCGCTATTCGTGGGAAATGTTCGAAAAGTAACTGGCTGCATGGTTTCCCGCTTTTTTGTCACTTAACTGAAAACGTCTGTCTTGAAAAGAGAAAAATAAGTCCATTAAACATTCCTATTGAAATCTTTGAAAATGCCCCTCTACCAGTGTTGGCGAACCTATGGCATGGGTGCCAAAGGTGGCCCTCAAAGGAGCCCTTTCTGTGGACACCTGACATTGCCCCTTCACAGCCACCTGTATTCAGGTTAAATGGGAGTATTGGCACTTTGTGAAAAAAATAGTGGATTTTGAATCGCATTTTGGGCACTCAGTCTCTAAAAGGTTTGCCTACTGGCCTAGACAGTAATTTAAAAGTAAATGATAAGCATTATGCATTACCTCAACAAAGTAACCTTCCTTATTACTTAGCATTTGAGGCTTGATTTCATTGTGCCTCAAAGCAAAATAATTTGTTAGAGCCTCCTCAGCCTTTCGGTTATAATCAAGTGTAGGTAACTGTGAGGTTTTTTGCAAGCCCACACTGTCTTCTCACTCCTCCTTCACACCCAGAACCAGAAGGTCCAGATAGTGCCTGATCCTTACCAACTTTTTAATTAATTAACACTGATTCCAAATACTTCTTGCTCACATTCCTGCATTGCTCTTACATCCACCTTGGGTTTCAAAACAACCTCTTGGAACATCCCAAAATACTGGGTCGGGCTCTTCTAATAAACGAACTGCCGGCAACAAACAGTCAGTCCCTTATCCTGCAGGTTTTTGGCTTATGGATGAGGATCTCTGTGAAACACCCAGCCAAAACCCTCTTCCCATACTATCTGGCCTCTCTCCTGACAGGTTGGTGGAAGGAAAACTCACCTCTTACTGTAGGTTCCAGGGGAGGTACGACATCTCCTGTTTTCACAATTCAGCCTCTCTCTCTCTCTCAAATAAGTGTGGGTCCTGCCTCTTTCTCACTTGTTCTGCCATTTCTCCCCAATATGGTGGTTTCCATGCTTTTTTACGCCTCTATTCCCACTCAGCTACTTCCCTCGGTAACTTGAAGGCAGCCCATTCACCAGTCCATGGGTCTTCCTTCACCACTTCTATCTGTTCTTCCTTTTCCTGCGACTTTTCTTCCTCCATCCAACACACCATCTCCATCTTACTCACCCCTCCTTCCGCTCCTAACTCCCCTTTTATGCTTCCTGTTCCTGCCAAGCTCAACTATCTTTTGGGTTCTTCTATTTTCAAACAGGCTGGTCCCGTTTCTAAATCCAAAAGGAAGGGATTTTTATAAGGTAGTTCTCTTGGAGAGGATGATGCACCAACCTCCATTCCGGTCCTCTCACTGTAACAATAGTAATTTCAACAATTTTTAAAAAATAATAAATATTTATTTATTTATTTATTTATTTATTACATTTATACCCCGCCCATCTTCCCGTGGGAACTCCGGGCGGCTTACAATAATAAATAGAAACAACACAATGAAATCAGACAACAAAATAAAGCAAAAAACAAACTATTCTAACCAGCATTGGCGCCCTGACAATATGTACAGTTCCTAGGGGGAAACGTTCCTAAAATACAAGATATGAACGGCGGGAGGGAAAGAAAACAAAAACCTACAACAAGTCGCCAAAGGCCTCCCGGAAGAGCAGAGTCTTTAACGCTTTGCGGAAGGCCTGCAGGGACTCTGCAGAGCGCACTTTGCTTGGGAGGGTGTTCCAGAGGGAGGGGGCCGCCACTGAGAAAGCCCGGTTACGTGTAAATGTCCTACGGGCTTCTCGATGAGTGGCGATCCGAAGCGAGTGCGCTCGCAACTGCCGAACTGGTCGGGCTGAGGATGATCGCTGGGCGATCCGCTCTGACAGGTAGTCTGGGCCCAAGCCATGGAGGATTTTATAATAGACAATTCATCAGAATAACAAGAGAAACAAAATACAGTGGACCCTCCTATAACAAACAGTTTGCATACCGTAAAATCTGTACAACATAAAAAATTCCGGAGATAGGGGAAATTTGCTTAACAGAATTGCCTATGGGGCGAATCCGTACAACATAAAAATGGTCACGATTAGGGATTACTCCATTTTCAATGCATTTCTATGGGAAATTTGTATAAAGGTAAATTTGCTTAACAGAATTTCATTTGGAATGAATTAATTCCTTTATACAAGGTACCACTGTACTGTATCAATATCCCAAATCTCTATCTCTCCTCATTTTAATCTTGTAAGCATCCATAACCTTATTTGTGCCTCTAATGCAATTCTTTCCCATAATTCCTTACATCAAGTTACATAAAATGTCTGCATCATTTAATCTGGAAGTTGAGTCAGGGCAACTGGACTTCTTTTCTTGAGAGGTTGAAACGTTTCGCTGCTCATCCAAACAGCTTTGTCAGTCTGAGGAAAGCTAGTTGCGAGTCCTCCATGTTATAGTCCGCTTTGACCGTTTCATACACAGCAGGCTGATAAACTACAGTAGTTGGCTTCGCAGCCTATTCAGCTCAGTGTTACATGCTGCATCTGAAGCCAAGAATTATGACCCACGTGGTCAATTTCTCCATCAGTGCTGTTTCCTAGCCTTTGGAAGGGGAATCCATGTGGATCTTTCCAAGTATGAGCCATTTCTATTCTTGCAGCTCCAGTTTCGACAAGTTACTTCCAAAGAGCATCTAAATGGCACAGAACCTAAAATGTCATTCCTTTCTCTGTAACTTGTTTATTTCCACTGAGATCAGCTATTGGAACTCCCCCATAAGGTGGGCGACATTAGAGGACTAAATGAAAAAAACAATTTCTGCTGGGGACCCAGGAGATGGAATTGCCTACCACAAGAGAGGCATACCCTACCCCTGCTATTTATTATTCCGCTGCCTGTGGAGAACCATTTCTGCAAGCCTGCAGCGTAGGCACTGCTTCCATTCATTACCAGAACCTATTATTAGTTCCAGCTCACTGGATGGCACAGAGTTAGGTATCTGGCTACAAAACCAGAGGCTGGACGTTTATCATTCCCCACTGTGCAACACAAAAGAGCTGACCTGTGTGGCCTTCGACAAGCTGGACAGTCCCACAAAGAAGGGATTGCAAACCACATCTGATTACTCTCTATCTAGAAAACCCTGAAAAAAGCTTCTCAGAATCAGGAGCACATAATTAGTAGTAGTAGTCCCACCGAATTATTTTCACGTTAGGCAAATGAAGCCAACGTCTAATCCCAAACGAGAGCAGATCCACTGGGTTAGATGATTAACAATCAGTCAGTACTAAGGAGCGCCATAGACCCACCATAGCCAGGACCAGCAAATGAATATAAGGCGTTATTTTAATATTGACATGTGCCATTTGAGTACGTCCAAAGAATCAGGAAATCTCATGGCTCTTGCCATTTTAAGTATCTTTGAGTTAGGGGGCTATTTAGCTGGATTATAGCCAGATGCTAGACCATAAATTACTGGGAGATACTAACGCTACTAAAAACCTGGCCCTATATGGTTGCTTTCGGCAATCAAGGGGGTTGATTTATCCTTTTAGTCGGGATTTGAGTTTTCATGTCCGCCCACTTTTCTTTTGCCATTTTGATTTAGTATTATCATTTTGACTGTTTCTTAGTTTTTCTGTTAGTTTTTCTTTTTTTAAATTTTGGGTTCCGCTGTTGGTTGTTCATTATTTTTATGTTCATTTTTTGGAATCAATTATTATTTCTTTGAACTCTGTATTGTGGAATTTTACACTTGTTAACCACCTTGAGTTCCCTTTTGGGAAAATCTGGTGGTATATAAATAAATAAATAAATAAATAAATAAATAAATAAATAAATAAATAAATAAATAAATAAAATAATGCTATGTTTATGTCCTTAAGACACAGACTGTACATAATAAACATAGTAACAAATTTATGTAAAGATATAACTATGTTTCTTGAGGGAAGTGGATGTTCTCCCCCTCCATTATGGTACAACTCATATTCTTGAGTGGAGTAACTGGTGGTGCATAAGATATGGAAGGTGGACTAGAGAACCATTGGCAGATATACAATTAAATAAATGTTTGTAAAGCAGGTACCCAACACAAGTTTTCCCCAAAAGAAGCTTTGTTCCTGATTAAAGGTCTTGTATGTACTTGGTAAGGTAAAGGTAAAGGTTCCCCCTGCACATGCGTGCTAGTCCTGTCCGACTCTAGGGGCAGTGCTCATCTCTGTATTGAAGCCGAAGAGCCAGTGTTGTGCAAGTCCATGGCCATGTGGCCGGCATAGCTGCAAGGAAACACTGTTTTACCTTCCTGCTTTTTACGGCGGTACCTATTAATCTACTTGCATTGACATGCTTTCGAACTGATAGGTTGGCAGGAGCTGGGGTTATCAGCGGGAGCTCCCCCCTCTGCGTGGCACCTGGGATTTGAACCACCAAGCTGACAACTTTGCAGCTGACAGTTTTCGGAAGCCTTAGTCCACTGAGCCACCATGCCCCTATATGTACTTGGAAGTGACTCACAAAATCCTGATTGATTCAACGGTCCTATTCTATTCCATTCTATTCCATTTATTTATTTATTTTAAACAATTAAACCACCCCACTACCAAGTGGGCTCTGGGTGGCATACTTCTGGCTTACTCCTGGAGTTCAGCCACTGACAGAATATACACGTTTTCTGTGGAGGAAACAAAAATGGGCATTTTACTTCTATTATGTTGTGAGACACAATTTAAAAAAAAATGCAAATCATGGTTTAAATTCCGAGTCAGCAGCATCTCCAACCCAGTTGTTGTTGCTATGTGCCAGTCTGGAGACCCTATGAAGGAATTACAGCGGTATCTTGTATAAAGGAATCAATTTGTTCCAAATGAGATTCTGTTAAGCAAATTTTCCTTTGTACAAATTTCCCATAGGAATGCATTGAAAACGGAGTAATCCCTAATCGCAACCATTTTTATGTTGTATGGATTCGCCCCATAGGCGATTCTGTTAAGCAAATTTTCCCTATTTCCACAATTTTTATGTTGTACAGATTTTATGTTATACAAACTGTTTGTTATATAAGGGTCCGCTGTATCTCAAAGATGTCCTGTCTTAACTGCTTTGAGTCCTTGTTTGGGGGAAAAGGCAGGGGTGAACGTTAAATAGACACAAAACTAGATACTGTATGTGTCTAGTTATGCACCTAATATGCAAAAGCAACCAGGTCCATTTCTAATATCTCTAGTTAAGTCTGAAGACATCTCTGAAAAACCATGGAGGATTGGTATTATCCAAACGACGCCAGGTTAAGATGTGATTTAGCTGGCCGAATAGCTCAGTAGTTTAGGTATCCATCTATGGAGCCAGAGGCTGAAAGTTCAATTCCCCACTGTAGCTCCAACGAAAACAGCCAGCCTGTGTAACCTTGGGCAAGCTGTACGGCCAGTGGAAGACGAAAATGGCAAACCACTTCTGAGTATTCTCTACTTGGAAAATTCCAGAAAGGGTCGCCTTAAGTCTGAATGAACTTGAAGGCATGATTATTAAGATCTGCATGTATGTTCCACTTTTCAAAGAGGCAGACAGAATGAGACAGAGGTCAGAATGAGCAACCTCCAGTGTCATGTTTAACTGCACTCTTAGGAACTGCTCCCCAAAAAGGAAAGCTTTATGATTATAAAATCATAAGATCTTAAGATGAGTATCAGCCTATTTCAGACCAGGGTGACACGAGGTCAAAGTGAACTATAAAATGGAGGACTCACAGCTAGCTGCTTGGATGGGCAGTGAAACGTTTC
Source organism: Phrynocephalus guinanensis (assembly GCA_037367245.1). Classification (NCBI taxonomy): domain Eukaryota; kingdom Metazoa; phylum Chordata; class Lepidosauria; order Squamata; family Agamidae; genus Phrynocephalus; species Phrynocephalus guinanensis. The sequence continues at coordinate 17,531,870 of CM074748.1, forward strand.
AATCTCTCAAGAAAAGAAGTCTAGTTGCCATGACTCAGCTTCCAGATAAACTCACCTGGATGACTGGGAATCTTCACAGACGTTTCTGACCAAGCATTCACTATGCTGTTTATACTCATCAAACTCCGGCGGTGACACCCAGTGGCCAGAGAGAGAATGAGTCTGTATTGAAAAGCTCCCTCCGGATCACCCAACATAAAGTAAATCATGATCAAGGCAAGCCACAATTCCAAAGCAACCCAACTCAGACTCTTAACAACAAAAGAGCAATTCTTAACAGGCCAGACTAAAGGCTTAATGCACCCATCTTGCCTGGAGTCTGCAAACTAAACAGGATGAGGCTTGGTGAGCAACTGGATGAGAGACCACCAGAAAAATGAGAATTTTCAGGGAGGACCAGGAAAGACTCCAACTTTAAATTCTGGAGGACCACTAATCAGAATTGGCAATACACAAAAAACAGTCTGGTTCAGCAGAAGAAAATATTTGTATTTATTTATTTATTTATTTATTGTTATATTTGTATCCCGCTTATCTCCAACAGAGGACTCTAAGCGGCTAACAACAAGTATCACAAAACAACAGAACACAAATTACTAATATAGTAAGTTAAAACATATATCCTCCTAGGATCCTAAAATCCTAAAATCCTAAGACCTCCAAGTGCATCCCAACACGTCAAAGACATAAGTCCTGACTAATAAAATTGGAGGTACCAATGGTCATACTACTACTACCAATAATAATAGCGATGGCGGGAAGGGCAAAAAAAAAAAAAAATTAAAATTCGCCAAAGGCCTCACGAAATAAAAAGGTCTTTAAGGATTTTCGAAAGGCCTGCAGGGACTCTGCAGAGCGCACTTCGCTAGGGATGGCATTCCATATGGATGGGGCTGCCACAGAGAAGGCCCGGTTTCCGGGTGACTGACTTCCGGGGCCTCTCGGGGGGTGGCAACCCGAAGCGAGTGCGCTCGCACCTGCCGAACTGGGCGGGCCGAGATGGATCGCTGGACGATACGCTCTGACAGATATTCCGGTCCCAAGCCATGGAGGGTTTTATAAACTAAAACCAAGACCTTGAATCTAATCCGGGCTGCAACGGGCAACCAATGCAGGCGAGCCAGGACTGGGGTGATATGGTCATAACGACGCACACCAGCCACCAGCCTGGCTGCCGCATTCTGTACCCGCTGCAGACGCCGGAGAAGAGTCAAGGGCAACCCCAATGTAGAGCGCGTTACAGTAGTCCAGCCTCGAGATCACCAGTGCTTGGACCACTGTTCTCAGAGAGTCAACATCCAGGTACGGGCGGATCTGGGCGATCTGGCGAAGATGGAAATAAGCGGCCCTGGTCACCGACGCCACCTGGGCCTCCATGGTCAGCGCCGGGTCCAGGACCACGCCCAGATTCCGCACCCTCTCCACAGGCTGGAGGGAAACCCCCCCCAGCTGCGGAAGAGGGCCACCGTACCCAGATGGTGAGCTCCCAAAGAACATAACCTCCGTCTTCTCGGGGTTGAGCTTAAGCCTGTTCGCCCCGGTCCAAGCCAGGACCGCGTCCAACTCATCAAGGATCCTCACAGCTTCCACTGCAGAGGTGGAAAAGGAGAGATAGAGCTGCGTGTCAACAGCGTACTGATGACAGCAGACTCCAAATCTCCTAACGACCCCAGCCAGCAGCCTTACGTAGATGTTGAACAGCATAGGGGACAGCGACGACCCCTGTGGAACCCCACAAGGGAGTATCCAAGGAGCCGACAACTCCCCCCCATGCAGAACGTACTGTGGACGGTCCTCCAGGAAGGATCGGAGCCAGCTGCAAGCAGTGCCCCCGATACCAACCTCGGAGAGCCGATCCAACAGGATACCGTGGTCGACGGTATCAAAGGCCGCTGACAAATCCAGGAGAACCAACAGGGTAGAGCAACCCCTGTCGGCCGCCCGGATTAGGTCGTCTTGCAGCGCGACCAAAGCCGTTTCGGTCCCCCGACGAGGCCTGAACCCGGACTGGCAAGGATCGAGGCACTGCCGATCCTCCAGGAATGACTGCAACCGAACCGCCGCCACCCTCTCGATCACCTTGCCCATAAACGGGATGTTGGCAATTGGACGATAATTAGATAAATCGTCCGAAGGGAGGCCAGATTTTTTAAGAATGGGCTTGTCTCCTTCAGACGGGAGGGAAAAACCCCCTCGCTGAAGGAGGCGGTAGCAATAGCCGAGGCCCATTTGGCCATAGTCCCGCTGGCAGATTTAATAAGCCAGGCTGGGCAGGGATCGAAAGGGGTGGACGCCGGTCGGCAGTGAGCCATAGCCTTGGAGGCCTCGACAGCAGAAACAGGCCCAAGCACATCCAACCGAGGCGACGAAGGTGGCCCAGCAACCAGAGATGCCGGGGCAGTGCTACTGCAACCGGAGTCGAAGCCGGCCCGGATGGCCTCTATTTTAGAACAAAAAAAGGCTGCGAAATTCTCACTACTGAACTCAGTAGGAGGAGGCCTAGCCAGACTAGGATTGGTGAGGTCCCGAACCACCCGGAAGAGCTCCGCTTGGCGGTTCGAGGCCTCACCAATTCTCAGGGAGACAAAAGATCTTTGGGCCTCCCTGATCGCGTTGGTATAGCGCCTAGTCTGGGAAACAACAGCAGCCTTACTAATAACCGTCCGGGTTCTTCTCCAGCTGCGCTCTAGTCTTCTCCGCACCTGCTTCATCGCTCGGAGCTCGGTCGTAAACCACGGCGAGGGCCGAGCTCGACACCGGAGAAGACGCTTAGGGGCGATCCGGTCGATGGTCTGGGCAGCTGTATCAAACCAGTGGTTGGCCACGACCTCGGCCGGCGCACCAGTCAGTTCTCCAGGAAACGCCCCCGAAGACTTCCTGGAACCGATAAGGGTCCATGAGTCTCCGGGGATGGGCCAAAACAGGAGGGCCAAAACAGGAGGTATGTTCTGAATTGTTTAAAAACCCATCATTCATACCAGCAGCTTTAGATCATTTGTGACAAGTCACAAAATCCCACAGGAATCAATTTTCTTTTCCAAGGATCCGTAACTGCTGGATAAAGAAGTCTTCCCAAGCTACCTACAGGTGGCTGTTTCCCCCTGCAAAGGTGCAGCCTGCCCCCCAATGAATAAAAGAGAGACCGAGATCATCTGCTGATGAACAGCTGTTCTGCAGTGGAATATGCTGTCACGGAGGGTGGTGGAGTCTCCTTCTTTGGAAGGTTTTAACCCTAGATGCCCTGAGCACATCCAATCTTGACTGATCTCGGAAGCTAAGCAGGGTGGGGTCTAGCTAGTACTTCGATGGGCAACCACCAAGGAATACCAGGTGCTATAGGCGCTTGGAGTAGGAACTGGCAAACCACTCCAGTATTCCTGCCAAAATAATTCCATAGACATGGGGTCATGAAGAGTCGGTCATGACTGTAGCAACACAACAAGTAGAGGCTGGAGGGCCATATGCTGGGAGTACTTTGATGGGGGTTCCTGCATGGCAGGGGGTTGGACTGGATGGCCTTTGAGGTTTCTTCCAACTCTAGGATTCTATGAGTTTGATGGACCCTAGGTTTAGATCCATCAAAGACAAGTGTTCTGTGGGACAAGCAGGCACTGGAAGGGGGTGAGTGGGTACACCATGCTGGGTAGCCTCTTAAAAAGAGGTGCTCTGACTCTTGCAACAATGTGAGAGAGCCCATCTTTGTAGTGCTTATAATCAGCATGTGTCAAATACTCTAAATCAGTGGTTCTCAACCTGTGGGTCCACAGATGTCCTTGGACTGTAACTCCCAGAAACCCCTTCCAGCACAGCGAGTGGTGAAGGCTTCTGGGAGTTGCAGTCCAGGAACATCTGGGGACCCACAGGATGAGAACCACTGCTCTAAATGATTCATTTTTTTTTTAAATGCATCGCCCGTCTGGGATGCCTTCTTAATCACCCAAGTGACTGAAACATCTGTCTCTGCCAAACTTGCCAGGCGATGCCTCCAGTAATAAAACATGATGCCACCTACACATATCGAAGCAGAGAGAGAGAGAGATTAAGTTATTACTTTGACACTCTGGCAACAGGACTGGGCATTTAAGGCTGCTAGGAGTCACATTTTATTGTAGAATCTGCTAAAAGCAAAAGTGACAATGGAGGACTTTTTCAGCGTTGTCCAGATAAGCAGTTGTAAGAATCGTCCCAAGGTTCAGTCATACAAGACACAGTGCATCCACACACCCCACAAATGTATTCCGTGTTGGCAGACTATTGGGACCAAAGATGTCCCACTGTATATTTTGGCAAACAATGGCATAAGGACATAGCTGTGGTCAAACCATTGGCATTCTCACTGGGGCAGGAAATACATGAAGTCTACATGAAAACCTAACCCTCACTCTCAACAGCCTGGAATGCACATGTGGATCAAAAAATACCACACAGCTCACTCGTGGTGTTTTGGTTTGGTTTTTAATCCTGATTCTTGAGTGTTGCGGAGAGATCAACAAACTACTCAACTAGGCCTTGACTTACAACTTCAGCAGAAGTTGAGTTATAGAATCATGCTCCTTAGGCACAGCACCACAGACTCCTGGATAAACCCATGTGCCCAAGAGCTGCTTGCTAGCATTTAGAGCAAAGATGCTTAAAACAAACAACAGAAAATACAGAACAAGAACAGTGCAATCCATCATTTGTCCACCAACATGTTGAGTTGTCCTCATAGATTCCTATCAGTTAAGAACTCCTTGTCACCTACAATAACCATGAATAAAACTGACTAATCCAGTGCCTGAGAGAGTATTTCAGAAGCATAATTTACCAATGCAAGAGCTACTGGTGTATCCTGGCCAGCAGTTTGTTTCATAGGAAAAACCGTGGCAATTGACTCACTTCAAGAGAGAGGCTGTCTTAAACTACATGCAGTGATCGATTTCCACTGCAATAATCTCGGAGTGTTCTTTTCCCAATAACCTAAATATATCAGGAAACATCGTGATGAAGTTAAAAGCAGCTCGTCTTTTAAAAACAAGACATTCAGCACTGATCTCACATTTATCTTAGCTGGAAGTGGAGCAGACATAAGGTTCAGCCCCAACTTGTGAGTCATCGCTGTCAAAGGATATGAACAGCTTCCTCGTCTCTCAAAATCAATTCACTGCTTTTATTATATAATCTCTAAGAGTGAGAAAAGCTCCCGAGGATGATATTAAGGGAAAACAGTTTTCACCAGTAGTTCAAAAGAGGAAAGAAAATTTAAAAGAGCTTTTTGGGGTCATAGAGAAAAAATCCATTATTCAAAGGTTGAAGAACAATCCAACACTGAATTATGCACAGAAGAAAAAAGACAATCAAGCCAAACACAGCAACAAAAGATTAACTGAACATGAATCTGCTGGCTATGGCCTTTTTTTGAAAAAGAGGACGATTGTCACTGTAGTCACAGACAACAGCCAGGCTCAAACAGATTTCTTGGCAGTGCCAGAAACTTTGGGCCCCTTGGTTTGTGTGAAGAGCCTTTGATGAGAATTACCTGCAATAGCAACAAACACAGCTGTGTTAAGGGAGTCTCTCGTTGAGTCCGTTGTACATCAGCCAAGATCATTCTAGCTGAAGAAGTCAGGAAGTATACGGCTGAGGCTTTTTGTATACAAAACATTTTAATCTGTGTAGCTTTTTGGTGGCACAACAGTTTTGTTTGGTTTCCTTCCAGTGAATTTCTCTGATATTTCCATGCTTATTTTTTGCAGCCACCAGGATCTGGGGTTTCTTTCTCTCTCTAACACACAGACACACAACCTGCGCCAATTTCCAAGATGCGCAATGGTACATCGGCACAGCACTTGCTCTCAGGATGCACTGCCTTTTTTTCGGTGGCAGTCCAAAATTGCAAACAAGCACCTGAAGCCCGCTTTTCCTGCTGACGCAGGAGACGTATTTCAATGGGAGAACTAAGGGGGAAAAACGAAAAGGTCACCGTTGGCTCTCCCTTGTGACGTCTTGCCTCAGATGAACCCAAGAGCTGCCAAATGTAAAGAACACCTCAAAATGGTGGCTGGCGCTGTTCAGCTCTGGCCTCCTGTGCCTCTCTGCTGGCTCAGAACAGCAGCTGGGTACTTCAAAAATCAGCCCTACTCATTGCCTTGCAAAAGCTCTTCCTCTTCCTCTCAAGAGGAAGGGGGTAATAGAACCCAAAGTTCAGCTGGAAGTGAAATGACCTACTGTCTAGGAAGCTGCACACTGGGAGGGGCTAAAAACCAGGAGGCTTAAAATAGACCCGTCCTTTGAGGCCCCCAGGCTATGGTTTTGATATAATCGTATAGAAAGGGACAACTCCCAGAAGCCTCCACCACTCGCTGTGCTGGAAGGGTTATTTGGGAGTTGCAGTCCAGGAACATCTGGTGACCCACAGGTTGAGAACCGCTGATTTAAAGGAATGGCTCAAAGCAACGAAGCAACTGTAGCTAGAAGTAGATATAGGAAGAACGCAACTGAGTGTGGGCTTATTCTGGCCCCTGAGGCTGTGTGCTTCCCCCACAATTTCTGCCATTTATATATTTGTAGTGTATTTATTAAGCTTCACAGTAGAAGGCACTACAATGGCATCTTCCTGGTGAACCTTCAGCGCTGATTCACTAGAGGTAGAATTGTAGTGCTTTCGTACTTTATAAATATACTTATTTATTGAATATATTGCCAAGTCAATCATTAGAAACAACTGAAGCCTTTTTACCCAGTGTTTGGGAAATTACTGTTGTGTGAAAGAAAAAAAAGAGTTTCGAGCACATACTTTCAGCTTGTCACTTGTCCTCCATTTGAGTGGCACTCAGTAACAAAAGAAGGCAGTATTCATAAGTATTCATAAGGGAATTTTGGTGTGGACTGCCATGAACTTACAGCATAGCTCTGCTGAGTGCAATGTTGTCACAGGCAGGAAATACATGATTTGCTGGTGGATTCTATCCAACAGCATGGCATGGCTATATACCAAGGTACCAATCCCCTGTGTGTTGCAGTACCCAAAGAAACCCGTCATGAACAATTAGAGAAACAGCAATAAAACTTTTGCCATAAAGTATTCTAGTGAGATGATTCGGAAGCTACTTTTTACAAAATCTATATTTGCTTAGACACAGCAATGAAGACATTATGCATTTTATTCAAAAAGCAAATCACCCTACAACATGAAATTCACATATGGGGGAGGGGAGATAAATGTCACTGCAGGAGAGTCCAAAGTAAATTTCTAGCTCAAAGTGGCTCCATGGCTACTCTTCAGCATTCCAGGTACAATTAACCCAACGTGAAATGATTCCTTTGAAGAGAAATTAATCCTGTTTACACACTCCTTTAATTGAAACCAGCGCATCTCCATCAGACTATACTTGAATTTGTTTCTGCTGCTTCATGTCAAATCGAGGGGACATTCTTACCTGTAGATTTCGGAGGGCTACCTCACCATTTCTGAACTCTTGAAATTTAGAAACTATTTGACTGCAGTGCTTCAAGCCTGGTATCAGAACCAAGACATATCCAAGAAGAGGGGAGTTACTTCAGCCTTAAGGGAAATTCTAACTTAACCCCCATATTAGCTACAAAACAACATGAGCCACAAAATAGGTACAATTTATCATTCCGTTGCACATCGCTCATGGCAACTCAGCTTGTATGTGAAAATCCTGCATAGGTCCCCGTGAAAGAAGTTGTGGTTAAAAGAACACATCCTCACTAGGACTTCTCTCAGTGAAATCAAAAAGGAGCAGTGGACGCTTTTCCATGATTTCATGAAGAAGGAAATTAAATAGTCATTAATGGCCTCTATGGGCCATATTGAGGAGAGGTGTGAATGTGTGTACGTGAGTGGTGACATGTCTTTGGAAGGACTGGGGCAATAAAAACACCTCCCTCCCTTCAATTCAGATGCAGCCTACAACATCCAAGCTCCGAGCCTCAACTAAGAAACTGCCTGGCTCCCCCCCCACCCATCTTGCCAAGGACTTTACATCTAAGAAATAACTCCTGGCAAATCCATCTTTTGCCATGTTATAACCTATTGGTACTACTCTGAGAAATAGGGTTTCGCCCTCTAAATATTAGCAACGTTTTTGTTAGTTTTCTAGTAGCCTAAAGGTGTCACCTGTTCCACTTTTGTATTTAGTCTTTGTGATGGCTACACAGCTCCTCAACTTGTCTTGCTTCAATTAATGAGGAAGAAAGTGAAAAAATTGTACCACAAACAACTTATATTCAAAGGGAATTCAAAATCTCAATTCTGTCTACTTTGGGCTTCACATCCAATCCCAATTTTCAGTCATTTAAAATAGATTTAAATCATGATTTAAATGTAAAATTCAGGGTTTTTAAAATGATTTAAATTGAGATTTAAATCAATTTTTTAAAATATACTGACCCTGTGTGTGTTTTATCTATGACTGCAGGAGCACCAGAGATAATAAACACTCATTTATTTACAAGGCCTAAAGCTGAGGCAGCAACTGAGAAAAAAGAGCAGCTCATTAAACTCCCTGCTCCCCCAGTTACACAATTTTGGAAAGTTGACACGAGTGAAGTGGTACCATTACCAATATGAAAAACAGCAAATGTAGGACAACTCAAATCACAAACATCTCGTAAAAACAATGTCTTGCAATGTCTTAGCTTGCCTGAAAGAAAAGGTCATGATCCACATAAATATTACAGGTGACCCATTTCTCATCGTTTCAGATATTGAGCAAAATATCTTATCACCGAGAACCCTTGCAGCTCAGAAATGAATAACAGAATTCAAGATCATAGCATTTGACAAAACTCTTTACCTCCCAAGTAAACAATAAAAGTCTCTGTTCAGAAACATGCTAGAAATAGATAGTCTAGAGATGTACAAGAAAGCAGCTGGGATCAACGACATAAAACGGCTGTCCCGGTCACTTGTAATTCTTAATTATGAGGTGCAGTTCGGTATGTCAATGCTGCTGAAACTGAGCCCTGCTACTGGACATTCAGAAAATGGCTTGAATGTCTCACATTTCTGTTTTAAGGGGAAGAAAAATCACAAGCATCTTGGGTGTGGATTTCAAAACAATTCAATTCAAATTCTGGTTACTCAACAAAGTAACATAATAAAATAAAAAAATCTCCTGGCCCTGTAAAAGGGTTAAGAATATGTTTTCTGGGTGGTCCCATGTTGCTTTTTCTTCTTGGTCTTCCCAAACCCGTTACGCTTTGAGGCTCACGAAGTCACAGCTTTCCTTAGCAAAAGAAACGAAAATGTGCCAGGAAATGGTAGGAGTTGCACCCGGAATCTTACAGAATTCAAACACGGGTTTCTGGGGCTGCCTTGCCCCCTGGAAATGTTTCCTAAGTCCGTCCAGTTGCAGAATGGACATTAATCCTGCTTTCCTTCCCGCCACTGACGGGAGCCTTCATTCCAAGCCACGTAGACAAAAAGAGCAAGGACCAGATGAACCACCACCACAGCAACGATGGCAGCATAAAAATAGCTGTCTCTGTTGCTCATTCCAAAAATGCCTGGAAAAACAAGAAGGGAGGGGGGGGGTCATTAAAACCAACGACAATCCAACCAAATTTGTTGCTCATACAATGGTAATTAACTGAAAAAAAAATGCAGCTAGACCTACAGTAGCATATAACAAAACAAAGTAAAGCCAAATCCAAATCATCTGAAATACAGAAAGTAAGGAAAGGATACGGAGAGAATGTTAAGAATGGCTAAAACAGAAGCTTATCTCCCATCTCCCTCGATAAAAACCACCAAAATCAAAGAACCAACATTTTATTTATTTATTTATTTATTTATTTATTTATTTACAAAAAAAATTAGCCACCCCACTACCAAGAGGTCTCTGGGCGGCATACAACAATGTAGTAAAAACTATAAAACAATAAACTTCTTAAAACTATAAAATACAATACAGTTAAAACAACCTACAATACAAATTACAGTATATATTATAAAACCCTGCTGCTCATGTGTCCAGCCAAAAAAAATGCTTTCTGATTCAAACCCATGCTCCAACCTAAGGAAAGTGAAAAAGGCTTCAGGCAGTGGTTCTCTACTCACTTAGTTGTATGCATATCTCACTGGCCTCAACAGAACTTATTTGTGAATAAAGAAACATGTGCTGAGTCTAAGTTTTAATCAACTTTTTTGGCTAAGAAATCTGTTATATGGGATGTTACAATAACATTCACAAGTCAAGTCGGACCTCCTTATCTGCAGGATTAGCATCAACTGATTCACTTATCCACAGTTTGGAAACATTAAAAATATTAAAAGAAAAATCCTACAAATATGAGTTCTTAAAAATGAAGTTACCAGAACTGACCACCAAAAGGAGAAAGATTGTTGTATGCATAAAAGTTAGTTATTAAAATAGCATTTACTATTTTAGAGGTCCTACAGTGATCTTTACCACATCTGACTGATATCCCATACTTATTCTTGCTCATTCAAAAAGCAGCAGATGAACACTCTGAAAAGCCTGTATGCCTACTGCACTATTTTTGATTAGCGCTACACTAAATGGAAGAACCATCTTCTAGGACAAGGAAAACTCTTGATTTTAAACCTCTACTGCCCTGTGGCTATATCCATTTCTGGAAAAGGCTTCAGGAGTTAACCTCAAGGAAAAATCCAAAACCAGGAGGCAATTCATGACTGAGTACAATCATGTTCTGCTAACTCCTGCAATGCAATTGGCTCTGCCATTCTATTTAGGCTATTCCAGTGACGTGGAGAGGGGTTTTTGCTGCCTGAGTAATAGTTTCAACCTCCATATTAATCTACCCAGGCCTTGTGCTCTGAAGAGGCCACTTCAGCTTTGCATGCAGTGTGGAAACAATATGGCTTCTATACAGTGCACAATACCATAGTCTCTGGAGACTTAAGAATGCCTATACACATGCAACATACTTCCAATTGTTACCCTGGAAGTATTTCGGACCAGAGGCATATAATAAAAGGATAGTAAACAAACAAATGTAGGTAACTAATGTTTGGCACTTACATCTTACTGTCCTGAAAAACATCTTAGAAAGTTAAGAATCACAATTGGTAGAATTCAGCAATCAACTGCAAACTCTTGTCTATGATTTTTTTAAAAATCCATGAAACCCTGAGACTTAGCTAATAATTTTCAGAATCTGACTCTTGAAAATATACAACTACAGTAAGTGAAGTAAAGTAAAGCCACATTAATTCAGGGACTACCATTCCCCCCTTCTTGTAACATAATAAACCCCTTAACAATTTAGGCCCTAGATCAGTGTTTTTCAACCTTTTTTGGGCAAAGGCACACTTGTTTCATGAAAAAAATCACGAGGCACACCACCATTAGAAAATGTAAAAGAATTTAACTCTGTGCCTATATTGACTATATATAAAGTAATTCTCTTGAATAGGAATCAAATAAACACAAAGAAAGTATTTTATAATTACTTTATTATGAAATAGTAAGTAAACAGAAATATGAAAAATTATAAAATACTTTATTCAGTGCGCAACCTGGGCCTGTTTGGCTGAACACAAAGCTGATATTCTTCAGCTTTTCCAACGGCACACCAGGCAACATCTCGCGGCACACTAGTGTGCCGCGGAACAGTGGTTGAAAAACACTGCCCTAGATACCTGAAGGACCGCCTCCTACCGTATGAACTTATCTGGCAATTAAGATCTAGCCTGGTGGCCTTCTTGAAAGAGCCATCCCTCAAGGAGGTCAGAGGGGTGGCCTGTAGATATAGGGCAGTGTTGGCAAACCTGTGGCATGGTTTGCAAAGGTGGCCCTCAGAGCCCTTTCTGTGGGCACCCAACATCATCTCTTCACAGCCACTTGTATTCAGGTTAAATTGCTATATTGAAACTTTGCAAAAAAATAGTGGGTTTTGAATCGCAGTTTGGGCACTCGGTCTCTAAAAAGTTTGCCATCACCAATATAGGGCCTTTTTGGCAGCTGCCCCCAGGCTATGGAATACTCCCCACCCAGGAGTGAGACATTTCGGCACAAGGTAAAAAACCTTCGTGTTCCAGAAGTTTTTTAACTGATATAACTGATATAACATAGATTGTGATGGCAATTTTAGTGTAATCTATTTAAATGTTTTTAATCATTTTTAATCATTCATTGGTATTGTAATGTTTTTAATTGTTTTAATTGTTCATTTTAACTGTAAGCTACCTAGAGACCTTTGGGTAGTGGGTGGCATATGAGGTGTGTGTTTGTGTGTGTATGTAAAAATAAATAGTCCTATGAGGATTCTTGAAGATGAAGTACTCAAATGTAACTTTTCCAAACCCTGAGAAAGATTACCCCACACTTCCTAACATATTTTAGACCTGTGGCTCAGTTCTTCCATTACTGGTGTCTAACCCAGTGTCTAGCTCACAAGATAGCCTGTGTTTGTAGGCTGCTGAACTGCAAGGGTGTTGCAACAACTTTCTTTACACACAAGAAGCTATATTTAGAAATATGAAAAGCCTTGTGTTAGCAAATTCAGAAAGATGTGCTCGTTGCAGTTTGCTAGCTGTAAAATATGACCAGAAAGATTGGGCATAGATGAAGCAATGTCTGCTCTGCTTCTGTCACAAAATGCCTACTCACAGGCATGCATCAAAAAGCCTGGTAGCGGGAGGAGTATCAAAACAGTTCTTCTCTCTAACTATTTTTAACTTACACAAGGAATTTAACACAAAAAGCTTCTTCCTTTAATTTTTGTTCATTTAAAAATATATAATTCCACTGCTTTCTTTACTGTGATTATTCAAACCCTTATAATTTAAAAAAAAAAAACTACAAAGAGTTTTGTTTCAAACATGACACTGCAATGCAAAAAAATGTAAATAATTAAATACTTTACTAACTTAGAAAGAGAAGCAAATATCAAAAGATGCTATTTAACAAAGAAAGTTACCTTCAAATATGTACGTCTTGGATGAGAAATACAGTCCAATGGGTAACATAATCATTAAAGCTGTGAAGAACAGGAGTGTCCTTAGAGTGGAGGCTAAAGAGCTTTCATTTCTGTAACAAACACGTTACACCAAACAGTCATGTATCAAAATGTTCAACTAAGTTTCAGCAAGGAAAATGATCAGTTTTACTAAAAATAAACAACATGGTCTGGATCTCTTTATTGCTACTGTATCGATGTCTCAAACTGATACATCAGCACAGAAGTGATAACTGTTCTTATAGGCAACTTTTAAAGACTAGGATAATGAACTGAAATATATTTCAGTTCAATTTAATGAATGCATCGTAAGTCATTAATTTTTTCCAGGCTTATGAGCAAAATCAGGCTTACACCTGCACTAAACTCTTCTGTTGGATAAAACTGCTATCTACTCAAGCATTAGAGCCAACATTTTGAAAGAATTAAGGATCAACAGCATCTTCACAAACAGAGGTCTGCATTCAGTTTTCTGGAGAAATCAGTCTGCACATACAAATAAATATGGGTCAGCTTCTTACTCTGAAACAAACAGGTAATATTTTGAGAGCAAGAATTTTGTGGGCACTATCAGACCAATATCACATATTAGATCTCTGGACAAGAGAAAGGACTGAAATGGGATTTGCCGTTTATTTGCAAGCTCTGAAATTAATGAAACTTTGTTCAGAAAAAGTCAATATGTTTGTTTTCTGTCATTTTTGCTTGTTGATACAAAAGTGGAAAGTCCACCAATCTGCACTTCAAAATCAACTGATAAATGTAATATAAACACAGCCTTGTAAGAAAACTTTTCTGTTTGAGCATTACAGTTGACGCATAGGTTGACAGTGAAACCCAGCTGAAAATCAGATTTTTAATTACTACACTGTTATTAAAAGAATATACTCTTCAGTGGCAAAATCATAAAGCAGCGAGAAGCCAAATCGTACAATTTTGTCTTTAATATGTAACAACTCTGGTGGCTCATTTCTATCTGAGTTCCCACTGGCTCATACTTGCTTCACTGAATTGGTTGTTTATACCAAAATAAATGGGTCTAACTAAGCCTGACCTTCAAAAGTGGCAATGATTGACCAGAGTTCATTTGACCTTGAGAACTGCCGTCAGCTGGTTGCTTTCCTTTCCACTGATATTGTACATGGATAGGCATTCGGTATTGACTTGAAAGAACCGTGTTTAGCCTGTGGGATCTGAGTCAATCCAGTACGATGGTCTGGGTGTCAGAAACACCCAGGGAAATAGGGTTTCTAATAAAAGAATATCCAGGCCCTGTTAGATCAAACTAACATGTAATCTAGCTTAGTGTCTTGTTTTCCTACAATCAACCAAATGCTTCTAGGAAACCCAAAAGCAGAGCCTGACTATCAGAGGCTCTGCCACTGTAGCTTCCCAACAAGTAATGCTCAGTGGCCTTCTGCCTTTAAGCCTGTTCACTTGATTATACAACATCTTGTTTCCCATCAAATGACACTATGGCTGGTAACCATAGATAAAAGCTTCCCATTAGGAATTTCCCAATTCTCTTTCCCAAAATCATCTTACCTAGTCCTTCTCACACTGTCTGGGAACGAAAGCCTAAATTTAAAGTACTCTGCAATCTAGATTAAATTAGCAAGACAGCTCACACAGACAGCTAAGGCAAAAACTTCTAAATAAGACCCCTCTCCTCAAAAGCACACACGTGCGCACACACATATCCCATTTAAAACAGCACAGAAAGGATTTTCTGCACATTTCTCCTAACATTACCATTGAACAAAAACAAAACAATGGCACCACTGTTCCCATTTTCCTTCCTTAAAAGATTTGCTTTGGTAAATCTGGAAAGGGAAGACAGCATTGCCTGAGGGGGCTGCATAATTCCTGCTGAAACCTTTTATTCCATGTTAAAAAGGAGGTGGAGAAGCCCTTTACCTAATCTGCCTATTCCTGAGGTTTCTCAACTTGGGCTCCCCAGATCTTTCTGGAATAAACCTCCCAGAAACTTTCACCACCAGCTGCGCTGGCCAGGATCCCTGGGGAGCTGCAGTCCAAGAACGTCTGGGGACCAAACACTGGGAGCCACTGCTCTCTCTCCAGACCTTACTTGGCCCTCTAAGGCTGTCCTGCGATTGAGGCCAGGCGTCTCTCCACCCCCCCCATCAAACAGGCCCACCTGGGGCCTCAATAAGGCAAAGTCACTCAACCTTGCCCAGGAGCTGCTCTATGACAGGGATTTTTGGAGTGGGGGCCGATCAGTTGCAGGAGAGGCATCCAAGACCCTGGTGGGGACTCCTGGATGGGCATGTCTTTACCACTCTCATTCTGCTGCTCTATATCTGAAGAAGTGGACCTGATCCATAAAAGCTTACATTAAAATATGATAAGATTTTAAGGTGCCACATGTTTTTCTTTCCTTTTGTTTTGATTTTTGCCTTGGACTCTTGCGCAAACTAACACACTACCTCTCACAAAATGACAACTTTTTACATCAGCCTCTGCCCAGAAAACTTCATGGGCTGCAATCCCACCTCGAAATGAGCGAGCAAGCCACCGCTGCTTGCATGGCGCCTACCCCAATGGAGGTCTACCAGTATTTTATTGATTGATTGATTGCATTTTTATACCGCACCAATTTCCTAGAAGGGACTCTGGGCGGTTTACATAAATGCAAGTAAAGAAACAAACAACAATGCAAATTAAATAGTAGAGCCACAGGAAGGAAGGGGGTCTCAAGGGGAAGAGGACCCTCCCTGCCTGGCACCCCCTCCTCCCCACCGTGCTCCCTCCCACTGTGTTCCCCCTCCCCCACACCATGTTTTCCCTCCCCCACTGTGTTCCCCCTCCCCCACTGTGCTCCCCTCCCCCAGCATGTTTCCGTTCCCCCTCGCCCACTGTGCTCCCCCCACCGTGTTCCCCCTCCCCCCCACCGTGTTCCCGTTCCCCCTCCCCCATTGCGCTCCTCCCAGCCGTGTTCCCCCTCCCCCACTCTGCTCCCCCTCCCCCCATGCTCCCCCTCCCCCCACAGTGCTCCCCCACCGTGTTCCCCCTCCCCCACCATGTTCCCATTCCCCCTCCCCCCACCGTCCTCCCCCTCCCCCCCCCACTGTTTCTTCCGTCCCCCCCACCGCGCTCCGTTTTGCCCCCCCTCCCCCTCCCCCCCCCCTTCCCCCTCCCCCTCCCCCTCCCCCTCTTCCCCGTTCCCAACCTGGCCTCGGAGGGCGGGAGGGCGTTCAGCGCCGCTTTGTCGTAGCGCTCCATGACAGCCTCGGGACTCGCCTCCTGCCTCGAAGGAGGAGCAGCAGCAGCGCTTCTTTTTTTTTTTTTTTCTTCCTTCCTTCTTTCCGGTCAGCTGACCTCGACCCTTACCCGGCCTCCCTCAGGGCTGCCCGTCCACGTGACCAAGCGGGAGCAAGGCCGCCCCCCCCTCCTCCCCCCTCCTCCTCCCATCAACGCGTTCAGCCGGGAGGAAGAGAGGGGAGGGAGTCTTTGGGAATTCCTAGAGCGTCCCGCCCAGTGGCCATAGAGCCAAAAATTGCAGAGCGGCGTTCCTTAATAAGGATTCGGTCGTGGGAAGAGGGCGTTAGGGCGGCCATCTTTGAAGAGGGCAACGGACTTAACGTTTCCTTTCCATGTGGGGGAACTGCGTGTTTTATTGCAGATGTATGAAAATTATCATTATATTTAATAAACCACCGTTTTCCATCAGACTTTTCTACGTATTGACAGCCTGCAGCCTGAAGGATAATTTAGTGTTGTGTTCTAATTTTGCAATCTCTTTTAGAGAGATAAGGTTGCATTAATTGACTTGAGCCGTGCATATCTTGTTTGTCAAGCCTCAATGGTTTTCAGAATAACTAGCATCTAAAACAATAAATCGGAGGTGGAAGTTTAAACTATGCAAATATTTAAATTTAAGATTAAAAGCAATGGCGGTAGTTAGTGAAGCTATTTCTTAAGTATTTTTTTAAATAAATCATATGTATCCAGGTTTTTAACCCTCTCCTATGCATTAACTTTCACCAAAACCATGAAAGTGATGAAGATGAGAGACAGTGACTGATCTTACATAGGAAGATTCATAGCTTGACAGGGTTTCAGTCTGTGCCATATTGGCCCTTATTTTACTTTATTTATGTTTATATACCGCCCAACTTTCCGAAGGAACTCTGGGTGGTTCACAACAAGAAAATCCATATGAGCACCTTTGTGGTGCTTAAAGTTTTGTATATTGCAGATAAAAGTTGGATGGATAGATGATATATCTCACCCTCTCCCTTGACCTCGAGTAACTCAAAAAAGAGACTTGGTCTGTGATCCTAAACACATTTAGTAGAAAATGGGTGTGATTTAACCTGAAGTAAGCGGAAAGCCTATTTCTCCTTGGTAATCTGGTGGATCCTGGAGATATCTGACCTGACCACAGTGACACATGCCTTCATTACATCCTGCCTAGCTGACTACTGTAATGCCCCTTTGACGTTTTGTCAGTATCATGTCCCAGCCAAACTACAGCGGGTCTCAAGTCCTGCAGCCAGATTGTTAACTGGTGGTGGTTACAGGGATCACATCACATGCGCACACACACACAGACCACACACACCCAGTTCTGAGAGCTTCTCTGGCTGCCAATCCATTTCTGGGCACGATTAAAATTTTAATTTGTGTTTGTGTGTGTTGCGTCGTTACAGTCATGACCGACCCTTCATGACCCCATGTCCATGGAGTTTTCTTGGCAGGAATACTGGAGTGGCTTGCCAGTTCCTACTCCAGGCGCCTACAGCACCTGGTATTCCCTGGTGGTCTCCAATCCAAGTACTAACCAGGGCCGACCCTGCTTAGCTTCCGAAATCAGGCGAGATCGGATGTGCTGAGGGCATCTAGGCAGCTAAATTTTAATTTACAAAGCCCTAAATGTCTTGAGTCCAAGCTAGCTCAAAGACCATGTCTCTCTTCATGAGCCTGCCTGGGCATTAAGATCATCAGGGAAGGCCTTTCTCTCAGTCCCACCCTCCTCAGAGCTGCGCCGCTCCCAGACTTTGGAACTCCCCCCCCCCAAGGAGGCCAGGCTAGCCCCATCTTGTCTGTCCTTCTGCAAGGACAGTGAAACAACTTGCCTCCCGATGTTGAGGGTGCCCCACTGCTGGAGGTTTTCAAGAGACAATTGGATAGCCATCTGTCCGGAATGGTATGAGGTCTCCTGCCTTGGGCAAAGGGGTGGATTAGAAGACCTCCACGGTCCCTTCCAACCCTATGATAATTCTATGATTCACTGAAAACTGATAGGTGGGTTGATCTCCATCCTCACTGCAGCTTTATGTATGTCCCCAAATCTTGCTCTGGAGAGCCAAGGTTTGAGGCTGCAAGACAAATGTGAATTTAATTCTGCCAGTGCCATGTTGTGTGTCAAATCTCAAAATTATTACACTGGAGACTTTTCTATAGGTAAAGAAGCCTACGACTCCACTGATTTCTGGATAAAGATGCTTGGGGTTGCAGTTATGTTGTGGCAGAAGCTTTGGTAAGCTTATCCTCAGTAGACTTTACAAAGCCACATTAGCTGTGAGATGTGCAAAAAGGGTGGGGCGCACACAAAGCCCATAAAATGCAAATGGTACAGACTGTGACATTTCTGTGCAAACGGCTGTGACATTTTAACAGGCACTCCTGCCAGCAGGGGTTTTCTTCTGTTTTGGTTTTGTGGCAAACTAGTGTTTGCCTTTAGAAAATAGTTCATTTGTAATTAAGGACCGGAGCATCATCTTATACAGTAATTACATTTCATAATAACGTGACCTTTTAATGGAGCGCCTTGTCAGAAGAGAAAGAAAGAAGTGACAGACAACGATCCTCATCTTGATTGGCTTTCATCATCCCTGAAGCAAATGCCGTGGGAGAAGATGAAGATGCTGTTTGTTTACCTAAAGTTCATCAATATCTACTCATGAGGTCGCATCATTTTATCCAGCAGGTCACCCTTGATCTCAAAACACAGCATGGCTGCATAAAAACAGTCATGCAGGCTGCTATCAAATGGTTTTTTTACACGACCCCTAAGATCCGCTG
The DNA here is from genome assembly GCA_037367245.1 of Phrynocephalus guinanensis. Classification (NCBI taxonomy): domain Eukaryota; kingdom Metazoa; phylum Chordata; class Lepidosauria; order Squamata; family Agamidae; genus Phrynocephalus; species Phrynocephalus guinanensis. The sequence goes on from CM074748.1 coordinate 17,550,869, forward strand.
GCCCCTTAAATTCGGACCAGAGATCTTAGGGGTTTGTCGCTCTTCGTGCATCTCCACCCCTCCGTACTTCCTGGCTGCCAGCTGCGTGAGGGGAGGGAGGGAAAAAAGGGACAGAAGAATAAAGCCTTACCACCCGGTGTTGGTGGACGCTGCCAGGGGAGCCCCGGTCACTTCCTGGTTCCTCTTAAAGGGGCGGGAGGCAAAAAACAAAAACAAAAAGAAGCGAGGAGAGCCCAGCACATCCGCATCAAATATTTTTCACCTCCCAAGAGCAGGTACAAGAAAAGTGCGCTGGGTCGCGCTTAGGTGGGCGGGGTCGCACTTAATTGTCTGCAAACTCCGGAGCTGGTGGGGAAACATTTTTAAGCTCCGGAGCTGGGAGCCATTTGCAGCGGAGTTTAGGGGTCGTGTATAAACGCCCAAAGACAAATAGGACACCATTCTGTTTTGAACCAAATTCTATAGGACCAGATAATGAAATTCTATGGGAAGCCAGCAAGTACCACATAAAGGCCACATCCCATGCATGTTTCCCAGCAGTTGATACTGAAGAAGGCAGGGAAGGTATACTGTAATCATGTACAGTGGGACCCCAGTATCCACTGGGGATTGGTTTAGGGCTTTCCCCTGGATAATGAAAACCATGGATAAGAGAGAACACCTGCCCAAGCACTGTATCCTGACAGTAGCTTGCTTTATGATTGCTGTTTTGAGACAGCAGCTTCATTTATCGCTGTTTGTGACAGTAGTTTGCTTTACAGATGCTATTTGTGACAATAGCTTGCTTTACAGCTTGCTTTGTGGCTGCTGAATTATTTAATTTTTTCCCCTCTGCCAACCGTGGATAACTGAATCATTAGATAATGAATCAGTGGATCCGGGGGTCCTACTGTAGTGTTGTCAGGTAAGTAGCATCCTATTCAGGACCGACAGCTAAGGCCAGAATGCAAATCCATGCTGGAGCCCAGCTGGCCTTCACACCTTCCCAGGCGCGCTACCCCAGCTGAAGGGCTCGGGTTGTATGCAGAGCCCAGTAAGGGATCCAGGCAGCTCCATTTAGAACCCCACATTCCTAAACTCCTTTTCCAAGGAGAAAGGCGGGGTAAAAATACTCTAAAATAAATAAACAGCTTGAGTCTCAGGGGCGCTTTTACCCGACCCCTAAGATCCACTAGTCCCTTAAATTCGGACCAGAGATCTTAGGGGTTTGTCACTCTTCCTGCGTCCCCACCCCTCCACACTTCCTGGCTGCTGGCTGCGTGAGGGGAGGGAGAAAAAAGGGACAAAAGAATGCAGGCTTACCTCTGGTGCCGGTGGACGCCGCCCCATTGTTGTGATTCCTTCTCTTAAAGGGGCGGGAGGCAAAAAACAACAACAAAAAGAAGCGAGGAGAGCCCGGCACATCCGCATCAAGATTTTTCACGCTCGGAGAGCAGGTACATGAAAAGTGCGCTGGGACGCGCTTAGGTGGGCGTGGTCGCACTTAATTTTCAGTAAACTCCAGAGCTGGTGGGTAAACAATTTTAAGCTCCGGAGCTGGGAGCCATTTGCAGCGGAGTTTAGGGGTCGTGTAAAAAGGCCCCAAGGACCACGTCTCCCTTTGTGAGCCTGCTTGGGGAGGCCTTTGTCTCAGTTCCACCACCTTCACGAGTGCCTTTGGTGGGGACATGAGAGAGGGCGTTCCCTCAGTGACTGACTGTCTGAGAGAGGGGTTTACATGAAGTGTTGTGCATTGTTGCTTGGAATTATGTTTTTGGTGTTGGATTTTTTTGCCATTTTTTCTTTGCTTCTTTTAAATGCAGTATTTGTGTGCTTCTTGTTTTCAGCTTTTAGGTGTTATCTTTTAATGACGCAAGCCACCCTGGGTCCTTTTCAAGGAGAAAGGAAGGCTAGAAATGTTTTAAATAAATAAATCTTCAGAGGCAGCACAGTTGTTTCTGTGAGACTATTGTCAAGTCCATCTTGGCTTTCTACCCGAACTCCTCTAGATGGAGCTGCTCAGAAGGAGATGGATATCTGTTGTCTGAAAACACAGTTAAGCCACCTTTCACTTTTATCCTTGGCTCCCTTCTTGTCTCAAGAGAGGTAACATTTTAGTGTTTTATCAGCAAATACTTTCACCAATACCCCTAACCCTCCATCAGCAGTGTTGCACCGAAAACTGAAACCGGGATGGAAACAGGGATTTCTCCAGGTTTTGACAGATTATTGCCTCTTCATCATACACCATTTGCAATAGAACCCCGCCCCCCCAAGTCTTGAACTAAATGTCACATATATGTAATTTAGTCCCATATCAGGCCAGATTATGGGTTAAATCACATGAAGAGTTTCACATGCCTTTAGAAGAGGTAATCCCTCAAGTAATGAAAAAATACTTTGTTATAGCATGTACTTTTATTCACCTTTTTATCTTCCTTTTTACCGTGTTGTGTTGTGTAATTGTCCACTGGAAAGCAAATGCATGTGTAATTTGCAGGTCAGATTGCTCAGGCACAAAATCCTGTTTCTGAAGAGGAACTATTGAAAGGCAGGGATCATGCATTTAGCTTCCTGCCATGTCGGAGGTTGTGCTAGTATGAAAGGATCATACACCTCAAGTAAGTGCCTACCTGTCCGGTAAATGGACGTATTAATCATGCTTTTCCTAATTAACACAACACCAGATAGCCACTGTAGTTTCACAGTGGTTAGATCAGGGGTGTCCAAATGTCAGCCCTCTAGATGTTTAGGACCACAACTCCCAGAATTCCAAGCCTGTATTTACAATGACAAAGGACTGTGGGAGTTGTGGTCCAAAACATCTAGAGGGCCAAAGTTTGGGCACCACTGGGTTAGATCAATTTAGTGCTGTGTCACTTGGCGAAGAGGACAGTGTTAATGCCAGTGGAGGGTGGGTGCCCTGGGATCCCTGTGAGAATTGTAGCAATTTCAAGTCCAATGTGGATGTACCCTGACTGAAAATGTCCCAAGAGTCTGTGGAACTCCCTGGCACAGGATGTGGTGACGGCATCTGGCCTGGATGCCTTCAAAGGGGGATTGGACACATTCCTGGAGGAAAAATCCATCCCAGCTTACAAACCATGATGGAGATGTGTCATCTCCAGGCTTAAAACCTGGGTACTTCAAGGGTCAGATGCAGGGGAGTGGTATCAGGAGACAGAGATCTAGTCTCGTGCGCTCCCAGATGCATTTGGTGGGGCCACTGGGAGATACAGGAAGATGGACTAGATGGGCCTTTGGCCTGATCCAGCAGGGCTCTTCCTATGTTCTTATGTTCTTAAAATTCTGTGTGAACATCAACTGTGATTGAACAGTCATAGGAAACCTTGGATGGGCCTGAATCAACCTGACTCAGCCTCCTTGTCCAGTTGCACCCTTTTTCAAGGCAACCATGGTGTCCTCAGACCCAGACGTTGCCTGCCAGCTCTTCCTCCCCTCCCTGGGTGTGTGGTGTGATTTTTCACTTTTTCAGAACTATTTTTGACTTTCAGTATGGTACAGGTTCCAGGACCAAAGCTGGGCATACAAAGCACTTCAGCCCTCATTGAAATTATGCCTTGCTGCTAAGTTATGCCCTTGAATTTTACCCAAGTGCACTTTTTTATCTGCTCTGCCATCCAGATTTATCTCCCACTTTGCTCTTCCATTTGGGGTGGCTCATCTAAATACCAGCTGAGCTCTGAGCAAAGTTTATTATGCCCCGCATGTATAGAGCTAGTCACAGGCCTGGTAAATTAATTTTTTTTTGCGGGGGGAGGGGGGAACAGCTTGACACAATGTAATTTCCATAAAAATTGCTGCATATTTTTAAGTAGAGATGAAATATTGATGGGGTTTTGAAGGGTAAAATAACACATTGCAGTGTAATATGAATACAGCATTTTGGTCTTGAGCAAAGGACATCATTTTGAAGGGTGATTTTGTGCCTGGAACATTTTCAGTGGAAATAGAAATATCATAATACAAACTAGCAAGTCTAAACTACCTGAATCTTTTAATGGGTGGATGGTTCACTTTTGTTACTGCTATGCATTTAAATGTTTTTAACTCGATACTGTTAAAATGTTAAGCTCTCTGTGCAGGTATCTTACAATCATTTAACTTCTTGTGTTTTTAATCTATGCTTTTTAATGTAATAATGTCTGAGCGGCCTTAAGGCCCAGTTTTTTGGAGAAAGGTGGGATAAAAATCAAATAAATAAATACACATTCCCACAAAGAATCTGTTTTCTCAATAGTGGCACATAGTTAAGTGTCTTCATTGACTAGGCAGTGCCTCTGGTTTAGTTACTGCAGCTGCAAACTGAGCTCACCACCTGGGGTTCAATTCCAGGTAGCGGGCTCAAGGTTCATTCAGCTTTCCATCCTTCCAAGGTTGGTAAAATGAGTTCCTAGCTCATGGGAGTGGGGTGAGGTGGGGTGGGCAATGTGTACCCTGAATAATTACTTGTAAACCTCCCAAATAGTGCTTGAAGTATTATGGGGAGCACACTTTTCTTTTCTTTGGTGGTCTCCTTGTCATCCTCCCACGACAGTTACAGTTGCAAAAAAGAGTATGTGAGTATCTGGAATTTTATGGTACATAACATAAGAACATAAGAACATAAGAATAGCCATGCTGGATCAGGCCAAAGGCCCATCTAGTCCAGCTTCCTGTATCTCACAGCGGCTCCACCAGATGCGTTTGGGAGCGCATGAGACTAGATATCTGTCTCCTGATACCACTCCCCTGCATCTGGCCCTTGAAGTACCCTGGTTTAAAGCCTGGAGATTACACATCTCCATCATGGTTTGTAACCTGTGATGGACTTTTCCTCCAGGAATCTGTCCAATCCCCTTTTGAAGGCATCCAGGCCAGATGCCATCACCACATCCTGTGGCAGGGAGTTCCATAGACTTACAACGCGCTGGGTGAAAAAATATTTTCTTTTGTCAGTTCTTACTCTCCCAGCCCTCAATTTGAGTGTATGTCCCCTAGTTCTGGCATTTTGGGAGAGAGAGAAGAGCTTCCCTCTATCCACTTTACTCATACCCTGCATTATTTTGTATGTCTCAATCATATCCCCCCTCAAGCGCCTTTTTTCCAGACTAAAGAGGCCCAAATGTTTTAGCCTTTCTTCATAAGGGAGGTGCCCCAGGCCAGTAATCATTTTAGTCGCTCTCTTCTGCACCTTTTCCAGTTCCACTATGTCTTTCTTGAGATGCTGTGTCCAGAATTGTACACAATACTCCAGGTGGGGCCTTACTATTGTTTTGTATAAAGGCATTATAATGTTCGCTGTTTTATTTTCAATCCCCTTTTTGATAATCCCTAGCATGGAATTGGCCTTCTTCACCGCTGCCACACATTGGGGAGACACCTTCATGGAGCTGTCCACCAGCTGGTGTTCTTTTCTGGATTAATGTGTCATATACAATGTGATCTAACCTTCCTCTAAGTCAAGTGTATTGACAAATATAATGTCTCTCTCTCTCTCTCTCTCTCTCTCTCTCTCTCTCTCTCACACACACACACACACACACACACACACACACACACACACACACACACACACACACAGGGGGCTTTTACACGACCCCTAAGATCCGCTGGTCACTTAAATTCGGACCACAGATCTTAGGGGTTTGTCGCTCTTCGTGCGTCCCCACCCCTCCGCACTTCCTGGCTGCTGGCTGCGTGAGGGGAGGGAGAAAAAAAGGGACAAAAGAATAAAGGCTTACCTCCCTGTGCCGGTGGAAGCTGCTGGGAGCCCCGTCACTTCCTGGTTCCTTCTGTTAAAGGGGCGGGAGGCAAAAAACAACAACAAAAAGAAGCGAGGAGAGCCCGGCACATCCGCATCAAGATTTTTCACGCTTGGAGAGCAGCTACATGAAAAGTGCGCTGGGACCCGCTTAGTTGGGCGTGGTCGCACTTAATTTTCAGTAAACTCCGGAGCTGGTGGGTAAACAATTTTAAGCTCTGGAGCTGGGAGCCATTTGCGGCGGAGTTTAGGGGTCGTGTAAAAAGGCCCACACACATACACAATCTGATCTTTCTTGTCTTTTAGGGCCTGAGCTTTAATGTATTCTCTGTCTGTCTGTCTGTCTCTCCCCCCCCCCTCTCAAGCATTGCTCATAACAAGCTTAAGCTAAGTAATAGATTCCTTCGTAATTTGAGACAAGTGCTGCTCCATTAAGCTTTATTATAATGGCAGCTATTCTAACTCCTTCTTTATGTCAGAAAAGTTCAGCCAAATCTATGCATTCATTTCATTTAAAACAAAAGGGAAAGAAAATGTTCTTTAGGTTGGGAAGGCATTTGGTTCTCTATAAAACCAATCCTGTTAACATGGAGTGATGATCTCCTTATTTGCTACCTCATAATCACTCCACTGATTTAAAAATAATAATAATAATCCTGGCTGTTTGGGGGAGGGGACACATCAGATTTGAGTGTCTTCTATCTAATATAGACTGCCAAGAATCATTACCAGATAGTTGTTTCTGTATGGCGATAATCAGGTCTTGAAAACTCTATCTATCTAGGTATTAGATTTTAAATTGTCTTTTAATTACTAAATGTTTTAATGAAGTATCTGGAATCTTGGACCTTTGTAAGGTTCATTTCTTCTGCATGATTGGCCAAAGGACACAACAGTAAGCTGGCTGATGGATTGATCCTGTTTGCATTTGGGTTATGCAAGCACTGGGGATGGTTTTGGGTGATTTCCCCCAAGTGGACACGAAGTCATCGGGAAGAGCAATGAGTCCACATCATTCTCTAAAGGCTTAAAAGGATTGAAGGTAAAGCAAGCAATGAGATGGGCGCACATTTTCCCACGATTGCAGCAAAGAGTCCCTAGAAGAGGCCATAACAAAAGCCATCCTTTTAATCAACCCATGGGGCAGTGGCGTATCTGGGGGGGGGGGAGAAGGATACATCTGCCCCAGGTGCAGCAATCTGGGGGCGCCTGGAGGGGAATTAGGAGGAGGAAGCCATGCACCCTCCCCCCACCCAGCAATCCTCCTTTCCCCTAAGGCTTGGCGACAGCACCGCCTCCACCACCCCATGGTAGGCGAGTGGCAAAGCAGGCAGGCAGGCAGGAGCATGGTGGCCACGGCGCCCTCCTCCTCCTCTTCCTCACCTTGGCAGGAGAGGTGTAAGGCACGCACTCTACCATGTGCACGTGTGTTCACACACGCCCATCTGCCTGTCCGCCCACTGACTCACCCACCCTCCCACCCCACACCCACAGGGTTCAGCCCCCCCCCATTGCTGGGTGGGTGCGATATGGGGGGGGCAGGAAGGCAGGCAAAACAAACTTTGTCCCCAGGTACTCAAAATCCTGGCTACGCCTCTGCGTAGCGGCACAGCTGCTCACTAAAAGTCTGAAGTTGGCCATCCTATATATACTGTATAGGGCTCGAGCCAAGCATATAACCAGGTTTCAGTCTTAACACAGAACAGATTGAGAAGAAACGGGCAGCTCCCAATAAAAAATGTGACGCCGTCCAGTTTTTATTGTAGAAAGGCTCTCCCCCCAGCAGTTCTGTAGGTTTGGCTCAGCTGACCCTTCAAAAAGAAGCAGCCAATGTCTTCTTGTTGCATCTCATTGAAAAGGAAGTGTTAAGGTGTGAAGACCCAAAAAAGAGCCTAGAAACTATTTATCAGATGGGCTAGCCCCACTGAGGTTCGCTGAATCCCAACAGAAGCCAATAAAGATTCAACGCGAGAAATCCGAGGAATACTGAATTTATTGGACCCAATAAATAGCAGTAGGTGAACATCTGCCTTCCAACCGGGCTAAGATGCTCGACCCCGAACACACAAGGAGTTACAACTTTTATTGACTGTCCTTCCCCGCCTTTCCCAAGTGGCGCCAAACGAGGGATTGGTCGAGGGAAGTTCAAATGGCCCAATCAAGAGAGACTAGGAGTTGGTTAGGGGCAGTCCTGGGTGGTCCCTGGTAGCAGCCAGGGCTTATGCAAATGTTAATGGGTCCAAACAGGGTAACACAATGGGGCCAGGAAGCGTGGCATTGTTCCTGGACATAGGTAAACTGAGGGGAATCAGTAAATCAATAGTGAGTGAGAGAAAGCAATTATCAGAACCGGGGGGGGGGGGCAGGAAGGGCTGATGGGATTGTAAACACAGGCATTGGGAGACACAATGATTTGGGTGCACAAGGATACAAGCCATTTTGGGATTACACACAGGTGTTTGGAAAGACACAAGAATTTGGAGGCACAAGAATGTGAGCTTTTACAGGATTACATATGGGTATTTGAGTGTCTACAGAAACTAGGAACATGAGGATAAGAGTCCTTTCCAGGTGTGTGAATGAAACAATGGAGGGTGTCCTCAGGCTTTGATGGGTTGACAGACAGGAATGTTGATTTTCTGAAGAGCAGCTACTGGGATACGTGTTGAAGATTCCTGGTGATTATGGAGGTTTCCAGACGCCTCTGCCAGCCTGCGAAGTTGCCATCTTCTAGTTGTCTGTGTTCTGCTTCTTCTTAGCCCCAGTTGACAGGATTTTGGGGTTGGGGAAGAGGGGATAGACGTGCTCAGGACGATGGAATGAGGGGAGGTTGGGCAGGAGAAGAGAGCAGGGAGAGGGAAAGAAGGAAAAGCTTTTTGTGTTTTTGGCTAGTGCCAAGTGTGGGTAAAGAAACCAATGCTTTGGCAAGGAGACCAGTGTGATTGGTGGTTTTCCCTCCTTTAGTCTGAATGAAGGAGGTATAAACCAGTCTAGGACTTATATAAATCATTCCAGGACTTACTCCGCCCAGGCTAGGGTCTTTGGCAGGGGTTTTTTTGGGGTGACAAAGGAGATGACAAGAGCAGGGAAAGGCTCAGTGTCTGGAACAGGTAGACAGGGAGTGACTGGACAGGTAAGGGTTAATATATCGTGAAAAGTCCTGGAGCAAGTGGACAGAAAGGGATAGGGTTACTGTATCATGGAAAATCCAGGAAGAAAGTGGACAGGAATGAGTTAACAGAGAGATTAGGACAGGTTGGTAATGAAGGGCATGAAAGGGTTAAAGGAGCTGGAAGGTAGGCTCAAAAACCTCTGCCATAGAAAAGGGGGCTGGCTTCCATAGAGAAACATTGTGACAGGAAGGGAGGGGGGAGAAGCCAAGGAGCGGGCTGGTTCCCATTGAAAAACATTGTAGTCGGAAGGGAAGGGGGGGGAAGAGTGGAGGAGCAACTGTCTGCCAATTTAGCAGCTTAGAGGCCTCCCGCAGCGCCCCCCCTTTCGGCTAAGATTAATTTGACATTGATGGATGTGGCGGGGGCGCTGATTGGTCAGAGCGCGCAGATATGCATATCTCGCCTCTCGCTGGCAAATTCCTTAGCTGATAGCGCTTCCCGAGGCTTTTCTGGCCCCGAAAAAAGGGGGGCTCGCTTTCTGCCCGATATCTCAGGAACGGCTGGGTATTTTTAAACGGGGTGAAAAGCAGCTTGCTTTTCCCGGTATGGGGACCAATTGGGCGATACTATTGAGTTTCGGAACCGGTCCAAGAATTTTAAAATTTTATTTTTCACAGTGACTTCACAAAGGTTGAATGTTAATATCTTCTCTCCACCTGTGAACTGTCTTAAATGCAAGCTTTAAGAACATAAGAACATAAGAACATAAGAAGAGCCATGCTGGATCAAGCCAACAGCCCATCTAGTCCAGCTTCCTGTTTCTCACAGTGGCCCCACCAGATGCGTTTGGGAGCGCATGTGACTAGACATCTGGATCCTGATACCACTCCCCTGCATCTGGTCCTTGGAGTACCCCGGTATTACACATCTCCATCATGGTTCGTAGCCTGTGATGGACTTTTCATCCAGGAATCTGTCCAATCCCCTTTTGAAGGCATTCAGGCCAGATGCCATCACCACATCCTGTGGCAGGGACTAACAACGCGCTGGGTGAAAAAACATTTTCTTTTGTCTGTTCTTACTCTCCCAGCCCTCAATTTGAGTGTATGTCCCCTAGTTCTGGTATTTTGTGAGATGGAGAAGAGTGTCCCTCTATCCACTTTACTCATGTCCTGCATTATTTTGTACGTCTCAATCATATCCCCCCTCAGGTGCCTTTTTTCCAGACTAAAGAGCCCCAAATGTTTTAGCCTTTCCTCATAGGAATACCTTTATAGCAGAGCCCAAACGCCTCCTCTCTCTCTGGAGGGCAAGCTGCATACTTCTCTTCCTCTGAGCCTATCCACGCCTCAGGTCAGGAGGGGTAGGAGTCAGTGCCACTCCTCTCAGGAGCTATGACAGCAAGTTATAAGCTCAAGCTTAAGCTTAAACTATAAATTCTTTCTCAGCGATACAGACGGCAGTGGCCTTGCTGCCGCCAGGAAAGGGGAAAGGGCCCTCTCCGAAAGAAAGCTCCTTGAGCCTGCCTTCTCATTTTCCTTTGAAAACAATCAAACCGCGTCTCCTTCCAACTCCTCTTTCATTCTCCCAAGGTCACAGAGTTCGGTTTGTGCAGAGAGGAAGCCCTGGAGGTCGAGGGGATGCCCCAGCCAGTCTTCGATAAACCCTTGCCAGCGGGAAAGTTGGCAAAGCCTGTCTGTAAGCACTTGGCCCAGCAGCCTTCCTTCTTTCAAGACTGAATTGCACCTTTGTTCAGTGAAGGAGCGCTTTTACGTCAGCCAGGTGTACTGTGGCCAGCCTCAGAAACCATTTTGTGCAGAAATCATTTTGGAAGGCAGAAGAAGGGGCTGATATCAGAAAAGAACCGGAATAGCAGCCCCAGCAAGGAGCAAAAGAGCTATTCTGGACTCTTGCTAGACCTTTGCTCAACCAAAGCTGTGCCAGAGGTCCCACAAGAGGCAAACACAAGGTGGATTTCATGGGAATGTCATGTGCCGGTTCTAACTTTTAAAGTTCAGAACTGCTTCGGGAGCTGGCAACTTTATGGAATACCTTCATCCATGCCCTTTCTCTGTGATACCATGAGAAATCCAGCTCCAAAACAATTATTCTTGCTAGATAAATTATAGGAAGTTGAATACATTAAGAATATAATTTATGACTCCAGGAAGTGGCGGAACACTTGGGTGAGAGGATTATCCCCAGGGTAAACTGTGCCTGAGGGACAGGAGGTTGTCCCATTGTCTGGAGTTCCACATTCCCTGACTCTGCCAGAGTGGGCCCAGTTGAATAATAGTATACCAATCTATGGAACATTGACTCAAGGAGTAAACCCTCAAGAGCCATCCTGGTATATCTTAAGAATGAGTTACCATCATCTGCTGCAATGATAATTGTCAAGAACAAATCCTGCCAACTAATCCGATCTGATTTTTTTTTCATCGGGTAACCTCCCTGATAGATAGAGGGAATGCTGGAGACATAGTATGTCTTGAATTCAACAATGCTTTTGACAAAGTGCCTCATGATATTCTGATTAGCAAGCTAAGTAGGCTCAATAGAACAACACTCGGTTGGATACATTGTTGACTACAGAATTGTACTCAGAGGGTGCGAGTGTTCAAACTGGGGGAAGCTGGGGACAGGAAAATAGAGCCCAGAGTTTAACAATTAGACTTCTCCTCAGGCAATACATTTGGGATATTTTGAAATAATATAGTTACATGACTTATTTGTATGCTTTTCTGCCAGGGGGATGCAGAGCAGTGCTTATGGGGGTTTTCTATCTCATCAGCTACAGAATAACATGGATGGCCTTTGATATTGTGGACCATTATTCAGAAGGAAGAGGTGTTATTAGGTGCTGTGCCTTCATTCATTCATTCATTCATTCATTCAGTCAGTCAGTCCTTAAAAGGGCCAAAGGTTGCTTCCATTGTTAAAAATACTATATTTAAAAGTTGAAAACAGTAAGTATACACATATTTAAAAGAATTAAACAAGAATTAGAGTAAAAATGGTAAAGGAAATCCATACTAAAGCAACAGGGCACAACAATCCATTTTTAAAAAGACCCATCAGACTGCCAGTCACTCAGGAAAAGCCTGCCTGAAGAGAAGGGTTTTCACCTGCTCGCGAAAGGACAGCAAAGTCGGGGCTAGCCTGGCCTCCTGTGGGAAGGTGTTCCAAAGTTTGAGAGCAGCGACAGAGAAGGCTCTTTCCCATGTCCCCATCAAGCACATCTGGGAGGGTGGTGGAAATGAGATAAAGCCCTCCCTTGTGATCTTACCGCCCAAGAAGGCTAATAGAGAGATATGGTCTTTCAGAAAGGTTGGGCCCAAATTGTTCAGTGCTTGAAATGTGAAAAACCAGCATTTTGAATTGTTCACAGCAATGAATCAGCAGCCAACTGTTGCAACAGGGGAGTTCTCTGTTATTACTGCAACAGGGGAGTTCTCTGTTATTACTGCCCCAGTTATTAACCTGGCTGCAGCATTCTGGACCTCCTGGAGTTTCCAATCACTTTCCAAAAGCAGCCGCACATAGTACGTCTTATAGTAATCCAGCTGGGAAATAACTCTAGGGCAGCAAAATGCCTTGGGACACCCCCCCTTCCCGCTCCTAGGGCAGTGGTGGCGAACCTTTGGCACTCCAGATGTTTTGGACCGCAATTCCCACAGTCCTTTGTCATTGGCAATACAGACTTGGAATTCTGGGAGTTGTGGTCCAGAGCAACTGGAGTACCGAAGGTTCGCCACCACTGTCCTAGGGTATCCCACATACCTTCTTTGACCTAGTATCCCATTTGACAGACATACACGCCAGCAAATCAAATGCCATTTGCCAGGATTTCCCCTCCCCTCACGCTTCTTCAGAACATTTATCCTCTTCTTATTTTTATTTGAAGCATACGGTTACTTGGACAGCAGTTCCATTACCAGTACATGAGGATGATTGCTTTGTGTTGGTGTTTTCTCCTCACTTCCTCACAACCCACTGGGGTGAAAAAGGGTTGAATCTTTCTTTTTCTTTTGTCTCCTTGCTTGTTCAGACAAGCTATCAGCATTGCAAATTTAATCAGGCATAATAGGGACTAAACATAATGGTTTATAAATCATCTGTTGGCTAATGGGCTTAAATGTTGTTCTTATCACGTGCCCGGCATTACAGGCATCAAAGGAGAACTTTGATTAAAGATGCAAGTCTGTCTCCAGTGTGGATAGGAAGAATATACAGCTACATTAAAGGTAAAATGGCAAAGCTTCCCCCTGCACATGTGTTCTAGTTGTGTCTAACTCTAGGGGCGGTGCTCATCTCTGTATTCAAGCCGAAGAGCCAGTGTTGTGCATGTCCATGGCCACGTAGCCCGCATGGCTGCAAGGAAACACTGTTTTACCTTCCCACTTTTTATGGTGGTACCTATTTATCTATCTGCATTTACATGCCTTCGAAACGCTAGGTTGGCAGGAGCTGGGGTTATCAGCGGGAGCTCACTCCGCTGCGTGGCACCCAGGATTCGAACTGCCAAGCTGCTGATTTTGCAAGCAACAACAGCTGTCCTCAATTGAGAGACCTTGGTGAGAAATGTTAAAGTCCCCTACCTTTACTTGAGACTGAGGTTCTTGTACAAGGATGCTGGTTTCTTGTACTAGGATGCAATTTCCTTCAGAAATCTATGTGACATTCCAGATCTGTCATCCCAAATCTCATCAGGAGGCAGAACTGAATGTTAGAGATGATAGGAGCTCTAGTCCAGTGGTTCTCAACCTGTGGGTCCCCAGATGTTCCTGGACTGCATCTCCCAGAAGGCTCCATCACTTGCTGTGCTGGAAGTGGTTTCTGGGAGTTGTAGTCCAGGAACATTTGGGGACCCACAGATTGAGAACCACTGCTCTAGTCTGTTGGGACTAGGTGTATATATTCTTGTACTAGGACGAGATAGATCAACGTGACCTGGACTTCAATCTGCACTCCCCAATGTAGCTCGCTGGGTGGAATATTCACTGTGTTGTGAATATTATAAAGCAATAATGGAAGAGGGACTAGGTATGCCAGCTTCTTTGAAGAAAGGCTGGATAAACATGACATAAAACAAAAGATAAGCCTACCCTATGACAGTTCCTTAAATCCACCTTCTGGAATGAAAAGAGTATGCTTTCTGCCGGCCCTTTTTAATGTTGATGATAAGAAAAAAGACACAAGGAAATGTTTTGTATGCCTGCCTCATGAGTCACCCGATTTTATGACCTTCTTCCCTGCCTCTTGGCACGCTTTCATTTAATAAGATGGAAATATTTATATGGCTGGAAGTGACCAGAGTCAACAGGAGTCCAGACAAAGCCGGGTTCATTTGTGCTCCCGACCTTCATAAAGATCCGTGGTCAGATTAGAGGAAGCAAAAGGAGAGCTGCATTCCAGTGGAACGCCGTCCAAAACAAAACCATGGACCATTCCCCGCCTCTGTTCAGGGAGAGGGCAGAGAGAGGAATTTCTTCTCAAAAGAATTTCTTCTCAGGTGGCTGGGCCCAAGGGACCATTATTTCGCCCCTGGACTCCCCCTCCCAATCACCTTTTCAAAGAATCTGGTTGCCACCAAAAGTTTCAGCAGGGGGTTGCAAAACATTGGCTGCTGGTCACAGCAACTTCACCAGCCTCTGATCCTGCCCAATTTCCATGAGGATATGGTCCATTAAAGTTTCCCTTTTAGGGTAAAGAAACTGGACAGACTGCAGTTTTTCAGAGATGGTACTTCTAACAGTGTCCATAACAAAATATGTCTCTCCTCCTCCTCCTCCTCCCCCCCCCCCCCCCTCCTCCTCTTTCCCCTCCTTCCCCTTCTTATTCTCCTTCTTCTCCTTTTCCTCCTCCTCCTCCTCCTTCTTATTCTCCTTCTTCTTTTCCTCCTCCTTCTCCTTCTTGGCTTCATTCTGTTTCTGTTTCTGTTTATTCTTTTACTGCCACTGAACTCCAAGGATGACGAGGGTGTCTGTCAGAGGTAATGTCTGAATGCTAAGCAAATTCCACTCTTGTGCAAGACCTGAAAGAGATGGAAGAGTTCTTTTAACATGCCCTCAGATCTGTCCATGGTGCTGACCCCCAGAGTCTTGATCAGGGGTTATTGAATCTGGAGCTCCACAGCATCTGCTCTGTTAATCAGGAGGCCTTGTTATTTAGGGAGAGACCTCTGCTGTCCAAATGACCAAGAACCCAGTCTATACCCAAATGTGGTTTGTTCAGCCTGCACAGAAATGGGAAGTACTCCTGACTTCAACAAGGCAACAGAGATAGAGGGTTAGATTGGAAGATTCCTTCTAAGTATGATCAGAACGCCGGGTTCAGTAAGATCTGGACATTTCCAGTAACCCTCTACACATGTTGCTTATGGGAACAGGCGAAGTATGCAGGCCCTTGCCGATCATACATATTGTATGTCTTTGCTTTCCTGTATTGAAATAGGCTAGCAACCTGGTTGAGCAGGTCTGGAAGTCAGAATACATAAAAAACAGTAGTTTGAAATTGGAGAGATGACAGGGTCCGTGTTGTGCAGCATCTCTCTACAAATGTTGTCTCTTATGCAAGGAATGCATAAAGAGTTCCGGTGTCCTGTGAAAGCCCCAAAGGATGGAGTGGGACATACAGCCCAACCTTATGGATAACAGATAAGGATCACAATATCCATATAGGGTGGATACTTGGATAAGCATACATAATATTGGAGGTGTACATATGCTAAATCACTTCTGGATTCCCAGCCTGTGAAAGGAATCTCTCCTCATCCTTTTCTGAACTGTACGTGATGATTACATTCCATATTCATCTGTTTTGACTGCCTTGGAATGGTGCTGGAACCCATTCTGAGCATGGCTTACCCATGTAATTGCTTAAATAAATGGATGCAGCACCCAGGAGTTATTACTAAATTCATGCATCATTGGCAGAGGTAGATTCCAAGGGTGGAAAGCCAGGAAGATTGATTCAAACCATTACAATATGTATCTAGGTTTTATAATTTAATAGAGGCAAGCAAAAAAGTGGAAAAAATGAGAGACATCAACACCAGCAAGCAGCTACTTAGCCTGCACATGGAAAGAGGTTACAGTGTGGCATTATTTGAACCTTATGATTCTCAAAAGTGGAATGGGTTTTAATTTAGTGGTCCTTAAAGCAAATGCATTGCAATCAATTTAATTTATGTTAGTTACTCCGACCAAAGTTCCACTGATTTCATTAGGTTTACTTTAAGAATGACCAAATGAACATCCAGATGGCCAGATGGGTGGGATAATAATAATAATAATAATAATAATAATAATAATAATAATAATAATAATAATAATAATAATAATAATAATAATAATAATAATAATAATAATAATAATAATAATAATAATAGAAAATTGCTCAGACTGATTACAAATAGTGTCATAATGTAGTTGCTCAAATGGTCCACTGGAATTTGTGTCAGAGCTATCATCTGCCTGTAGCAAAGAACTGGTGGGATCATAAGCCTGAAAAAGTGACTGAAAATGAGCATGCAAAATTACTTTGGGACTTCCGAATACAGACAGACAGGGTTTTGGAGCATAATACCCCGGATATTGTGATTGTGGAGAAGAAAAGAGTGTGGATCATTGATGTTGCTATACCAGGTGATAGTAGAGTCACTGAGAAACAACTTGAAAAATTTACCCGATATCAGGATCTGAAAACTGAACTTTAGAGACTCTGGCATAAACCAGTACAGGTGGTCCCAGTGGTAATCGGCACACTGGGTGTGGTACCTAAAGAGCTAAGCAAGTATTTAGAAGAAATTGGAGTGGACAAAGTCACCATCAGTCAGATGCAGAAAGCCACCTTATTGGGATCTGCTCACATAATTTGCCGATACATCACTGAGTCCTAAACACTTGGGAAGCGTTCGACTAGTGATTTGTAATACAAAATCCAGTGTAGATGGCTGTGTGGTTAATAATAATAATAATAATAATAATAATAATAATAATAATAATAATAATAATAATAATAATAATAATAATAATAATAATAATAATAATAATAATAATAATCCAACCTACCCCTCAAGTAAGAAGAAAAATGTTTTGCTTATTCTATTTTTTTCCCTATATTTTGCTTTTTATTATATCTCTCTCCCCACCACCACCACCAATTTTTTATTTCAGAAAATTTGCTGTAACAAGGAACCTATCTTTTTGATAACCTTGGTCAAGAGTTTAGAAGTTGGAAGAGTTGGGACAAAAGATTTTTTTTTTTTTTACCCAGTGAGTTGTTAGTCTGTGTGTTGGGATTTAGTTACCTTTTTAGGGCACTTAGGGTATTTTCAAGCCATTTTACACGGGTATTAAGATCTATACCATTTTCTTATTCGTTTTGATGGGAGGTTTAAGTAACAGAGAAGTTTTGAGCACAACCACCCAAACAAGAGTGGGTAACTTTTCAGACAAGTAGTGAAATCAAATGCCTTTCAAAAAGTGACATCTAAAGCTCCGTGCTAGTCAGTGGTAGTGCAAGCTCTTTTTCACAACGGGGAGGAATTGTCTCAGGTTTAAAAGGGATGTCAAATTCATTTCAAAAGCAATGGGTGGGTGGGGGGAATCCTCCGCAGAGAAATGTGTAGGATCAGTGCCAAGTTCAAACGACAACAGATGCAGAGGAGTTGGGTTTCCATGGATGTATTTATCCACAATCTGTTTTGCTAATGAAATTACCATGGGGAGTTTCCCACGGGAGGACAAACAACCCTGTCGCATTGGATGCAAGGGACGTCTTTCTCCATTAAAATCAACAACCGCTATTAGTGCTCCAGAGAGTCTCCAACCTTCTCCTCTGTCAGGAGAACAGAGATTCAATAATAAGCACAGCAGAACAGCAGCGTGTTTGCAGACAAGAGCGAGCGCTGAAATAACTGGAGGGAGGAAAGGGTATAAGAAAGCCTGCCCTCCCACGTTTAAAAAGCAGCAGCTTTTGAGACTGTTAATGTATTGCATTTCTCACTGCCTTTATGGACTGGAGGCCACATTATAAATAATGGCAATAACAAGTAGAGATGGGCACGAATAAAAAAAATGGCATTTCGTTTGTCGTTTGTCGTTTAGGGGGTCCGTTTCGGTTCGTTTCCATTTTTCGTGAATTTTTGCAAAAAATTCATTTTCGTTTTCGTTCATTTTGTTACTGTTTCATTGCCATTTATTTCAATTTTTTATGATTTTTTTTAGCATTTAAAGCAGTTCAATGTATTGCCGTAACGAAAACGAAACGGACAACAAAATTTCGTTTCATTTTAGAGACAAAATTCGTTTGTCGTTTCGTTACGTAACGAAACGAAAAAACGAAAACGGAAACGAAAAATTGTTCGTTTCGTGCCCATCTCTAATAATAAGTAGTGGTGTGAAAGGAGAGCTAAAGAGAGCCCACCAAAGTTTAAGTATCCCTTCCATATGCTTTTCTTTTCTCTTTACTACAGGAATTGTCTTTTTGCTTTCTTACCTGTGAATAGCTTCGGTTCTTCTGGATCACAGATGAATGAGGTAGGTCAGGCATGTCCAAACTTTGGCCCTCCAGATGTTTTGGGCCACAACTCCTACAGTCCTTTGCCGTTGGAAATACAGGCTTGGAATCCTGGGAGTTGTGGTCCAAAACATCAGGAGGGCCGAAGTTTGGTCATGCCTGAGGTAGGTAGTTCACTCCCTATCAAACAGCTCACAGCCAGCATTTGGAGACCATATTCTGAGGTTCTAGGTTGCTCGCCTAAGGTGGCTGGTTAGGAACACCGAACATAGTAGAGGATTCCTAAAATGATGATGGTAAGGAATTTGGGGGGGGGGGTGAGATTAATATGAAAGCCCTTGAAATCAGCTACTGCACCATGAGTGTGTTTTAAATATAGAGTTCTGCTTTGTTCTTCACTGGTACAATGAGATGTCCCAGAGGAGTTCAAGAAGGTGGTTCATGAAAGTACATCTACATATGACACAGTGATATGGTTTGATACTACAGTGGTACCTTGTATAAAGGAATTAATTCGTTCCCAATGAAATTATGTTAAGCAAATTTTCCATTATACACATTTCCCATAGGAATGCATTGAAAACAGAGTGATCCCATTTTTATGTTGTACAGATTTGCCCCATAGGCGATTACGTTAAGCAAATTTCCCCTATCTCCGGAATTTTTTATGTTGTACAAATTTTATGTTATACAAACCATTTGTTATAGAAGGGTCCACTATACTTTAGCGGACATGACTCCATCTTAATGGGATCCCAGTGGAAATATTTCCTTTTATTATAAAACAACCGGCTGAAACCAAATCCTTTAAAAGAGCAGGTCTGTGCCTTCTACTTAAAGAACAGAGAAGCAGAGATGAAGCGGAGAAGGCAAGATTTTGGAACATGACCCTACCCCAAAGTATTTGGGCGTCACTCGGGATTGAACCATGACCTAAAAAAAACATTGTCTAAACACCAAAATAGCATACGTAGGAAACTGCCTGGGTCAGACTGGGATCTTCATCCACAAACCATATCAACAGCTATTAGACAGCTGAACATGTTAGTGCTGTGTGGTGTAAAACAGCACATTCCAAACAAGTCAACACCGATCCTAATGAATCCTGCAGGATCATTACTGACTGCCTGAAACTGACCCCTGCTGAACATGTTTATTTGGCTGGCCTTTCCTGTCAATAAGTACAGTATGGGCCTTTTTACATGACCCCTAAACTCCGCCACAAATGGCTCCCAGCTCCAGAGCTTAAAATTGTTTACCCACCAGCTCCGGAGTTTACTGAAAATTAAGTGCGACCACGCCCACCTAAGCGGGTCCCAGCGCACTTTACTTGTACCTGCTCTCCAAGGGTGAAAAATCTTGATGCGGATGTGCCGGGCTCTCCTCGCTTCTTTTTGTTGTTGTTTTTTGCCTTCCGCCCCTTTAAGAGAAGGAACCAGGAAGTGACGGGGCTCCCGGCAGCTTCCACCGGCACCGGGAGGTAAGCCTTTATTCTTTTGTCCCTTTTTTTCTCCCTCCCCTCACGCAGCCAGCAGCCAGGAAGTGCGGAGGGGTGGGGACGCACGAAGAGCGACAAACCCCTAGGATCTCTGGTCCAAATTTAAGTGACCAGCAGATCTTAGGGGTCGTGTAAAAGCGCCCTATGTCAAGAGGTGCTAGCAAGCAGTGAAGAAAATAAAGTTAATACAGCACCATCTCCGTGCATTGGCACCTCTGGACAAAGGCTAAAATTAAGGATAGGTTTTCTGTGCACTTCTCGTTCTCCAAATATTAAATCAGACAAAGCAAGGCTAAACCTATGGAGAATAAAAACAACTCACCTTGTCAAACGGATGCATGCCGAAGCGTCTCAGGATGAGACTCTGGGTGAACCGCCAGAAAGTCCCCTAACAGACTTTGAAGTAAAGAATAATCAAGCAAAATGGGGGTTGTAGAATACAGGCCAAATGTTCTGTGACCCTGGAGAAATTCAATCAAGGCAGCATTTATGTGCATGCAGTTTATGCCGCGCCATGAGTACAAAAGAAGATCATTCAGATGGCTAAAACAGCACTATTGAAGTAGCCCAGTTCTGGTCCAAAACAGTCTAATTATCATAACATTTTAAAACTGTTTTTAATTTTACGTATATTTCATCTATAGCCATCAATTCCAGTTGCGTCACTCTCCGGTAGGGATAGATAAATAAAAATTGCTCTACTTTTTCGGCCACCTGGACTCCGAGACTTCCTTAATCCCAGTGGACGGCTGAGATGTTTGGGATTCATATCGGAAGATCAGCAACCAGCAGCAGACTCTCTGTCTCCAGGCCCCTGCTAGGCTGAGAAGAAGAGCAGCCAGCTAGTAATTCAACAGTGAAAAACAAACCACTGGAGACAGAGCTGGAGGGAAGAGTGTGATGACCCTGTCCCTAGTAACAACGATGTTTATGGTCTTTGCAGGTGCTGAGTGCCCTGAGTTGCAAAAGTTTGATTCACAACTGGTTTAGGAAAGAGAGATAGGAGTCACTGTTGGGCAGAAGGAATAATAGGGTGCAGCTGTTGCCATATTTACTAGGTTACCAATTGAAGATTCATCAAAAAAGCTTTTCTAAACTAGCGTCTCTCAACCCCTTGATGCTTCTGATGTTTAGGACTTCAGTTCCCGGAAGTCCCAGTAAACATAACCTAATGTTAAAGCCTTCCAGGAACTGAAGTCCAAGCTTTCTGGAAGGTGAACACTTAGCTCAGGGGTCCCCAAACTTTTTAAACAGGGGGCCGGTTCACTGTCCCTCAGACACTGTTGGGGGCTACATTTTGGACCTGCTGAAGTTTCTAAGCACTTTCCATAGGCAACCTCATGTAGACCAGATTGGGAAGTAACTACTAGACCAGTTGTCCCTGTGGTGAGTTCAGATCTCTCAAAGAACGGGTGCAGCTGGCACACCGTGTTTAATTTGTGCTAAGGCAGTCCTGGCCATTGCCAAACCCTGGACATCCAGAGATGAATCCAGCAGCACCCCCTAAGCCATACCACTCCATACCACTTCAAGCAATCTCTGGGCGGTTTACAGTTTAATTACAGTAGGCAGGCTGCTAGACATACACATATGCAGGCTAGAAATGAGCACGTTTCTATGAAGAGGGGAAAGGGTACGAATGGAAAGAGAGAGGTGGGGGAAAAAAGAAAGAAAAGACAGAGAGAGAGAAGAGGGCGACCCAAGACAGAAAGAAAGGGGCAAGACTTCAAGGAACCCATCGCGGGGCCCCTCAGAGACGGCTCTTCCCCTCCCGGACCCTAAAGGCCGTCCGTCCGGCTGTCCAGCTGTGCCAGTAGCCCCCCCCCGCCCACCTGCCTCCTCAGCCCAGGCTCGGCGGAGGCGTCCTCCATCCCCTCCTCCTCGCAGCCCTGCCGCGGTGCTCGTGGGGAAGCCGGTCGCCCCTCCTCCCCTTCCCCTCACCTGGTGGTTTGTTCTGGGCTGGGGCTCCCGGGCCGGCTCGTGTTGGTGGGCGGGCTGTTGGGCGGCTCAGTCCATTGGTAGCTCCCAGGAAAGGGGTGGTGGTGGTCCAGGGTAAAAAAAGGAGGGGGGGAGAGAAGCGAGCGAGTTGCGGTGGTGGCGGCAGGCACAGGGCAAACACTAAGAGAATGAGCGGGGCCAGGTCCGGCCGGGGAGGAAGTGACGCCAGCGCCGCGGGCCTCGGGGGGAGGAGCCAAGCTGGCCCTTGGACGCTATTTATAGCGCCTCCCAGCTGTGGGCCGCCCGCCGGCCCTGGGTTGAATTTCTTTAGAATTTTTCAATTTTCCCCACGGCACACCAGGCAACATCTCGCGGCACACTAGTGTGCCACGGAACAGTGGTTGAAAAACGCTGCCCTAAGGTGTGTACCTGTGCATTCAGAGGGAATGTCACCCCATCCAACCCAGGCAGCCTCCTTGTCCCTTGATCTGCTTTTCAACGGAACTGAAACACTTCAGTCTTGTCTGGATTAAGTTTCAGTTTCTTCACCTCCTCCAGTCCATTCCTAACACAAGGCACTGATCTAAAGCTGAAACAGCTTCCTCAGATTTAGGTGGGAAGGAGAGATATGAGGACAGTGTGTGTGTATGGGGGGGTCCATATGTGGTGACACTGAAGCTCAAAACTTCCAGACATGTTGGCCAAACCGAATCATGAGGGACCCCACAGGCAAACAGTCAGAACTCCTGAGTTCTGTCCTCTTCCACTACCTTCCGGCATGGTGGAAGATGCCACACAGCAAAACCGAAGTCGTGAATTGCCAGTCCAGCCAATTTCTATACGTAGAAAAGGGGAAAGGACATATTTTCTCTTTTGCTTCAGGAAGCAGAATGTCTGGAGTTGGCCATGCATGAGTTCATCCTTGATCACGGCTACTTTTACATCCAGCAGAGAGATCTGCCTTGCTAATTAGATGTGTGTGAGTGTGTTTTTTTAAAAAACACTTCCTTCCTGATTGGCTACTTTTTTAAATTCTCCAAAATGCAAAGAAAGGTGTAGCCATTTAAAGCAGCCTATGAAAACTGTGAGTGAACACCTTGAAATCCCAGGGACGGCTTCTCTCACAGCTGCATGAGAGATACTTTGCCCTTGATTGATACACAAATATCAGCTCAGTTAATTGGCTTTCACAGCTGCCTCGAAAGAGCTCATGCATTATTCATCAAGTTCTAGATTCTGGTGCATAGAGGATGTCAGAATTAATAAACTGGAATCTCTGCCAAATTTAGAATGCAAAGACTCATTGCAATGTATGTGAGCACAGTCATATTAAAAGCTGGTTAATATTGCATTGTTGATAGGAAAACCAGCCCATTCCTGTTAGAACTGAAACACTCAGGAAGAACATAAGAACAGCCTTGGTGTGTGGAATATAAGGAAGCCAAGGGAGTCTTGGGGGACAGTTGGTGGGTGAGATGAACAGTAGATATCACTGAGTGGAGAGATGAGGAGCCAGGTGTGGAGCCATGTCCTGGTTTCATAGTTTTGGGGATGCAAGAGATGGGCATGAAATGGAAAAATAGTGTTTCATTTCATTTCATTTCATTGCTCAATGCATTTTGTTTCATTTCATAATTCTCCACAGCCCAACATGTCAAAAAAAAACCCCTCAGCTGGGTGGTGGTGGTGAAAACTGGAGAATGGAGCAGGTGGTGCCAAATTTAAAACCCTGCCCCGCTCTCCTGTTCTGCCCCCCGCCACCCAGCTTGAGCTGTCAAAACCAGCTGGGTGGCGGTGGCCACAACAGGGGAGCAGAGCAGGGAAATTCATGAATTGTTTCATTTTCAACAGTAAAAATGGTGTTTCATTTCATTTAGTAATGAAACCCTGTCTGTCGTTTTGCTACGTTACAAAACAAACCCCATGGCATGACAAAACAGCATGTCCTTTTTCATTTTGTGCCCATTTCTAGGTGCAACTCCTCTGTGGCTGGCTTTGTCCCAGTTGATTTGAAGCAGCTCAGCCTTGGCAAGTCCAAGGAGCTATGAAGACTGGAGATGCCCCACAGGGGTTGAAACAGAGGCAGGTCACCTAGCTGGACTTGACCCCAAGTCTACGGGGCTGTCTACATAGGAGAGACCCTTCCAGAAGTCGAGCCAATTGGTGTGGGAGAGAAGAGAAAGATCAAAGGAGTCTACAAGACCCTGATTGTCTTATCCATTTGGCATTCACTGGTTCCCCTTTACCGCAGTCTGATGAAGACGTATTGCAAATAGTTCTTATTAAATGCTATGTTCAATGTTCAGACACTGGTTCTTGAATCTTCCTATTCAGTGATGGATGACCTCCAATCCTAGGAATGAAGTGCAACTCTTCAGAGCATGAAACACTTTGTGCAAAACAGGGCACACGGTAAGATGCAACTAACTATGATTTCCTTGAAAGAAGAGCATAAAAGGGAATAAGAAGGATATGTGAAAAGTATAGAGCAGCTCAAGGGAGAAAGGATCGGGGGAAACAGTTTTAGATGAAGTGAAGAAATCTTACATGAAAGTGTCTTAGGGCCTTTTTACACGACCCCTAAGATCCGCTGGCCACTTAAATTCGGACCAGAGATCTTATGGGTTCGTCGCTCTTTGGGCGTTCCCACCCCCCTCCGCACTTCCTGGTTGCTGGCTGCATGAGGGGAGGGAGAAAAAGAGAAAGTAAAGCATGCCGCTCACCTCGTTCTGCCTCTCATCTCTGTAAAAGTAGCTCTTAAAGGGGCAGGAGCCAAAAAACAACAAACAGAAGCAAGGAGAGCCCTGCACTCACTATTGTTACACCGGATCAAATAATATTCACCTCCAAAAAGCAGGTACCTGAAAGCTGCGCTGGGACGCGCTAAAGTGGGCGGGGTCGCACTTAATTTCCTGTTAACTCCGGAGCTGGTGGGTAAACATTTTTAAGCTCCGGAGCTGGGAGCCATTTGCCCCGGAGTTTAGGGGTCTTGTATAAACGCCCTTACTGTCTGGGCAGCCAGAAAACATCACGGTTAATGGAAATGGATGATGGCATGTATAACAAAATAGTGGATGTATTCTATCAGAACACAATATTTTCCTGGCATGGAGCTGTTTTTTCATATTGTAGGGCAGCTGGCCCACCTGAGTTTCATGAGAGATGAGCTATGAATCCAACTTTTTTAAAAAAAATCACCTGGCAGAGAAGAAAAGTAAGGTTGATGCCTGTTTTATCAGCCAGGTCCCTCAGCACTTTGGTGGCTCTCCTGCTGACAGCTGCTGAATAATACATGGCAGCACCTTTGCTATTCCATTCTTCTTCCCGACCTTGCTTTTCCATTTCAGATTCAATTTAGGATTCGGTTGTATATTTTCAAAGTCTATTCCTTATCTAGTTCCCGCTTATCTTTCATGGCCAATGTCTCTGTATATCCCCTTTTGGCTTCCTTATTGCTTGCCAGCCAAGCCCTACATTACGCACAAACACACACTTTATTTATTTTTTTATCGCCACGCTTCCCACTGCCTTTTATCGCACTTTACCCACTAGCTGATTGGTCTCTTTATTAATTTCTCAGTGACTGCCCTCATTTCAACTAGAGGTACTATCTGCCATTTATGATCTCTATTTGGGTACCCAGTGTGCTGCACTGGGCAGAGTGACAGACGAGGACTCAGGGTGTACTGTACTCAAGACATAGAGGATCCGAATGCAACAATCTTTTGATGAAGATGTACAATGATGTGTGTGTGTGTGTGTGTGTGTGTGTGTGTGTGTGTGTGTGTGTGTGTGTGTTATTAAAGTCATAACTGACTCTTCGTGACCCCATGTCCACGGAGTTTTCTTGGCAGGAATACTGGAGTGGCTTGCCAGTTCCTACTCCAGGCCCTTACAACACCTGGTATTCCCTGGTGGTCTCCCATCCAAGTACTAACCAGGGCCGACCCTGCTTAGCTTCTGAAATCAGGTGAGATCAGATGTGCTTAGGGCATCTAGGCAGCTTGTACAATGATATTATGTACTATACATCTTTCCCGGCTTCCATTACGCCTCCAAACTTAGCTGCACTCCTCACAGTTCCAGGACAGGGGTATGGATTTTCTCAGCAATACTCCCTAGTATAATATGCAGTATTTGGGGTGGGGGGATAGGGGGTGTTTAAATGGACAATTTAGACCCATTGGATTTACAAAAGGCCTACTTGTAGTGCAAACAAAATCCTCTACTGTAGCTCTATGGATCACCTCAAGTTGGGCTGATTTTGCAGGGTGTCATGATTGTGGCCTGTTTATAAAAGGCTACAACTACACCACATTTTTACATTTATGCTTTGCTGCGAATGCGCCTGAGAGATTTGGGATGTTTTCCCATAAACCTATCCTTTTTTACCCTCTAGATGTCCAGCTTACAAAATGAAGTTTTTTTTCTCTCTCTCTCTCTCTCTCTTTTTCCAAAGATCACTATCTCCACTTCATCATTAATTCACTGATTCTTCAAGTATTGTGCAGCTTGTGAAACATGGATTTTGTTTAATTTCTAGGATGATAATGGTTTATTTTTTTTATTTTTTTTCCCATGGGAAATTTTGAAATTATAGCAGCGAGTAAAAAACATTGGCACTCTATTGAAGTTCATTGCTGGAGAATACATCCTTGATAAAATATTCTAAATCTCTTTTGTCTGGATGACAAATATATATCATTAGGGGAGATTAAGATTTCGTGATGGCCAACACACTATCCTTAATCATCCTGCATTTATGCATGACTTTTTTGTATAAACATAATAGTCTTAGAACTGCCATTAAGATATGTGATTAAATTACAATAACTTACTTCCAAAGCTTGTTTGCTGTGCCATGATTCTCTCCCGCAACCATATTTTCATATCTCTTGTTCCAATTCTGTTCAAGAGTCACTATAAGTAAATAAAAAATAACCAGTGCATGGGATTGTGGGTTTTTAAATAGGCTATAGGCGATTCCTGTGTTTTGTGATGGCCATGCGGCTCAACTCTCTCTTTTTCTTTGAAGGGTTTTTAAAGTTGTGGGAAAGTTGTTAGTCATTGTATTGTGATGTGGAGGGATTAAGAAGTTTCACTGCAATCGGGGAAGGTGGTGATCCTTTCAGTACAATGACTATCACCTATTCTTCTGAATAGGACAAGTTTGCCCTTTCCCACAACTTTAAAAACCCACAGTCTCTCTCATTCTATATCCCACAGCACAGAGAGAACTCCAAGTTCCCTGAGTTCCTTGTCCTCTGAAGATGCCGGCCACAGAGACTGGCAAAACGTCAGGAAGAAAAGCTTCCAGAACACGGCCAAACAGCCTGAAAAATTCACAACAGCTTGGAAAAGTAGCTTTTGTGGACTACAGCCTACAAAAGCACCCTGCTCATTTGGCCATACTAACTGGGGGGGGGGGGGAGGATGATGAAAGTGGTAGTCCCAAAAGTAACTTTTCCAAGGTGCTCTTGCATGTCCACTCTACCAGTGCAATGGGTTTCTGTCCAAGCCAGGAATCTTGGTTTGCAGTTCTCAGACAGGGCAGAACAAACTAGGATCTTGAGTTTAGCTAAGCGCCCCATTTCTGCCTTGCCTTTGCCAGTCCTACCAATAGGAGGGCCCCAGCAGAAGCAGGTATGACCCCCAGATGCCCTTTAGGCATGAAACTCACTTTATTCTTACATACATCTGTCCTACTATCTCTTTCATCTTTTTCCTTTTCCTAAACTGCTGCCCTTTCCCTTCTATTCCCCCCTCTTTCCTGGATCAAATAAGTAAAGAACGGTGATGTCACTCATGTGACTCCAACCACAGCATGACACAACTATGGGTTTCAAATCACCTGTTGGAGTCCTGAGCTGTTCTTACGCCATGTTCCACTTGGGCTCTGCTGTGCATCTTGATTCTACATGTCTTCTGGGATCCCATCAACCATTGGACAGGGAAATGCAGCAAATCGTTTTGAGAGTAAAGCAAAAATAATGCCGGATGCTGGATGAAGAGTCTAGTCTTTTGCCCAAAGCTTATCCCCGGATCTTAGAGATATTGTCCAGTTGGATTAGAACACTCAGATTACCTCAACAACACGGCCTCTGACCATGCTAGCAGGTGGGGCGGGTTGGACCTCCAGCTCAGAATTCACTCTTGAGCAGAATCCTGGTAGTGAGTATTTATATCAATCTTGGAATTTGCAGAGACCATAATTTAAAAGCTGCCTAGATGCCCTGAGCAGATCGGATCTTGCCTGATCTCGGAAGCTAAGTAGGGTCAGGCCTGGCTAGTACTTGGATGGGCAACCACCAAGGAATACCAAGTGCTGTAGGTGCCTGGATTAGGAATTAGCAAGACACTCCAGTATTCCTGCCAAGAAACCTCCATGGACATGGGGGTCACAAGGAGTCGGTCACGACTGTAATGACACAACAACAGATAATAATTTGAAAACACCACCTCCAAGCTCTTATGCAAAATGACAGCAAGAGTCTTTTTGGTATAGTAAATCATTATCGTTAATGTGGTCTTCCACCCTGGCATGCATCAAAGATTTTTCATAACCCCTACAGCTTTTCTGTTACCAGGGGAATATTTTCTGCAGCTAAGTTTAGCAGCACCTCGAAATATTAGCTGCTCAGGAAAAAGGCACCCATGATCTTTGTTTGCACTGACTGAAACCGTGCTCGTACAAGGAGTCACCAGAACCCAAGTCAAGACTGTGCTTCTGAGTGATATTCCACCCTTGGCCTTCTGAAGAATGCGCTGCAGCCCCATCATATGAGAAGGGAAAAAATCATTTAGGTCTTACTTTCTAGGAGACCAAGAGGAGGAAAGAGAGAGAGAGAAAATGATGACTCTGCAGAATGCTGCTATAGAAATTCAAACATTAGAGGGTCCTGGGGGAAAGACCCAGTGGACGCATGCATTTGGGGCCATAATACACCAGGAGCAAAGTAAGAAATGGAGCATCCCAGCATAGTAACTCACGAGCCTTCTTTCTATGTGAGACCTTGGCAGCTGCAGTGCAGGGCCCGAGTGTGTCTCTCTGTGTGTGTACAAATTGGTGGTGAGCACACAACAAATTTTAAGAGCAATGTAGAAACACTACCCATGTGGGTATGCTGTAGTTAAGACCCACCTAGGCCAGTGGTTCCCAACCTTGGGTCCCCAAATGTTCTTGGACTGCAACTCTCAGAAGCATTCATTACTAGCTGTGCTGGCAAAGATTTCTGAGAGTTGTAGTCCAGGAACATCTGGGAGTGCAAGATTTGGTGAACCTTCGGCACTCCAGATGTTTGGGACCACAACTCCAACTGACCTTTGTCATTGGCAATACAGGCTTGGAATTCTGGGAGTGCTGAAGGTTTGCCACCACTGCCCTAGGGTGTGTACCAGTGCTACCTGCCCAGACATCACAAGACTTAAAGCAAAAGTGTTATGCTTATATACTGTCCCATGCCACTCCAAGTAGTCCCTGGGTGGTTTACAGTTTTTAATTACAATATGCAGGCTACACATTGCCCCCCCCCAGCAAGCTGGGTACTCATTTTACCAACCTTGGAAGGATGGAAGGCTGAGTCAACCATGAGCCTGCTACCTGGGATTGAACCCCAGGTCGTGAGCAGTTTTACCTGCAATGCAGGCATTTAACCACTTTGCCATGGGGCTCCTAGCTGGGTTTGTATCTGAATTCTGTACCTGAATTTCCCTATAGGCCTTGTTAATCATAATCATTCTGCACAGAAGCAGCTCCAGTCTTCCTGTCAACCTTTGCCTGCCTGCCCCATGACATCACAAGAGCTTGCCCTGGTGTCAGATTCTGGCCCTGATGCTGATGATCCGGCATTCCTAATCACCAGCGTTGAAAAGTTTATGACCAGTCCAACTGGATTCCCTATGTGGATTGAAGGGAGAGACCTCACATCCTTAGTTTCAGGTGATGAGATGGCTCTGAAAATACATGTGCCTTACTATAAGGTCAATAGGCTTCAAGTCTCTGCTTTCATCTCAGACTTGTAATCGGTCTTTTGATTATTTCCTGTCTTCCTTTTAATGTTTGTTATGGCTGCACCCTCCCCTCCTTCATCACGCCAGGATCTTTTGTTAATTGAATTGCATCTTAATGGCCCAGGATGTTCAGAGGACATCTCTTTATAGTAGCTGAATAATTGCGTCTCTCCATGGAAGGACCTCTTTGGAATATTTGGAATGCAGCAGCCACTGGAGGAGGTCTCTCAAGGAATGAAGGAAGATGAGAGGCAAGCCCAGCAGAGTTTGAAATGTGTTTGACTTGTTTGGATAACAACTCCCAGAATCCTCTGGCTGGGAAATGATGTCTGCTGTAGTCAAAAATGCAAACTTTCCAAAATTTGGAACAGAGTGAGCAAGGTGCAGATAAAGAGCCATAGGTTGGGTTGTTGTTTTTATTATTTATTTTGGTAAGGGTTTTTTTTGTTTGTTTTTGCTGTTGTTGCTAACTGCACAATAGCCTTGCCTCGGGCATTCAATGCTGCTTGTAGGAAAGTAGGAGACGGTTGGCCAATGAGTCTTCTTATACTTCAACACTCCTGCTCCACCCTCAGCTTTCTTCGTCCAGCAAGCAAGCAAGCAAACAAATATGCTCAATGTTTTTTTTTATCTAGGTGTGCCAAGGAAGTATCTGTCTTGAAAGGCGAAAGAATAGGCACAAAAAGCATTGTATATGATCAATATCAAGGGATAAAAAACAAAATGTGCTGCTTATATAACACTCCATAACACTTAAAGCATTCTCTGGGTGATTTATAAGTAATTATGCAGGATGCACATTGCCCCCCCCCAGCAAGATGGGTACTCAGTTTTTTAGCTCCTCGGGAGGATGGAAGGATGAGCAAGCCTTGAGCCAGCTACCTGGGACTGAACCACAGTTCATGAGCACAGTTATAGCTGCACTACAGTAGTTTAACTATTGTGCCACGAGGCTCGGGATGATCATATAGAAAGCAAGCCTGCTGTGGTCAGTACATGACCACAGCCTCTCACTCACCATTTATATTCCACAATTGCCAACAATGCGGCTGTCATAGGTGCTTTTACACAACCTCTAAAATCCGCTGACAATTTAAATTCGGACCAGAGATCGTGGGGTTTTGTTCTGCTTCCTGTGTTCCCACCCTTTCGCACTCCATTGCTCCTGTCTGCGGTAAGGGGAGGGAGAAAAAAATGCAGGCTTACCTCTGTCTGCCGTCGGAGCAGCCCCGTAGGGATTCCTGTCTGTTAAAGGGGAGGCAGGGACAGCAAACACAAACAGAAGGCGAGGAGAGCCTGGCACCCACAGCTTTACAATCCACATCAGAATTTTTTTTTACCTCCGGAGACCAGGTACTTGTAAAATGTGCTGGGACGCGCTTAGCTGGGTGTGGTCACACTTAATTATCTGTAAACTCCGGAGCTGGTGGGGAAACAATTTTAAGCTCCGGAGCTGGGAGCCATTTGCGGCGGAGTTTAGGGGTCGTGTACAAATACCCAAAGTGAGCAATTCTGATTCCTTTTTCTTTTTTAATTTAAAGGATTCCATGGAAGTTGAAGAACAGTCAGCGTCACGGTGAGCAATTCTAATTCCTTCTTCTTTTTAATTTGCAGGATTCCCTCTTGGCAACCCCCCCCCCCCGAGAGCACACCATCCAGCCCTGACATTTCCAACACAGACCTACCGAAAGGTATGCCTTTCTGTATTTGGGGAGAGGGACCCTTGAGGAAGCATCTGTAGAAATGGAGCCATCCCACAGGACTGGCTCAAATCCACATTTATTTATTTGTTTGTTTACTTACTTACTTATTTATTTATTTAAAAACACCTGTGAAGGAGTGGGACTGAGAAAAAGCCTCTCCTGGTCACCTGAGCCCCTGAACAGGCTCATGCTGGGATATACAGTCTTCGAGGTAATTTGGACCCAGGTCATTTAAGGCTTTGGAGGTTAAAAACCAGCATTTTGAATTGTGCCCGGAAACTAATTGGCAGCCAATGGAGCTGCAATAATCAGGCTGTTATGTTTTCCCTGCTTGGGGGAGGGGAGTCCCTTTTCCCTCCCGTTCCACAGTGTGGATTGGAAAGCAGGATGTCCAGTATTGTTGCTAGTGAGGCTGGATTCCATTCACGGCTTGCCTGCCCACGATTCACTCAAGAATTCCTGGTCCTGGACTGGAAGAAGGCCCTGGGTGCCAGGATGATGCCACCGAGCAGGATATGCCACCTGCTCCTCCTCCCTTCCAATCTTCCTTCTGTCCAACAACAGTAGGATGATCAAAGCCTCTTTCAAGTACAAAATATGCACATTTGGAAACAGGGCTGTTGGGGCGGGCGGTGGGATGGAAGCCCCTTTCCCCTGTTCCTGCAGCCTCCCCTCCCCAATTGTCCCCAACACCATGGCACTCACTGGACACGCTGGACATGAAAGGTCATCCCAGAGAACTCTTCTGGATGGCCAGTTCACCAAAGAGGCATCCTTGATTTTCAACAGAGACCCAATTCTCTGCAGAGAGAAATGAATGAAACCTCTTTTTGATTCCCAGGGTCCAAGGTTGATGCCCTCCAATATATTCTCGGGCAGAGTCAACGAGGCTCAGAGCCTCCATCCTGAAGAATGGGTACCATCACCCAGGTAATTGCATGCATCCCAGAGGAATGTGGCTGCTGAGGGGTGGGATTTGGGTCCTGACGGATCCATAGGGGCTCACCTTCTAGTTTCTCACCTGAGGATGCCACCAAGATGTGAAGGAGGTTTTACCTTTGGTAAGGAAGGCAGGGCTGCCCCCCTCTATGGGAGGGTAAAGGGTGGAGGAAGGAGGCATCCTGTATGCCTCCCGGTGCTTTGTGGACACAGCACCCATTCCCTTCTTTTCAAGGGCCGGTCCTTCTTGTAGATCAGGAGGGAGCGGGCAGTGGTTTCCAGCTTGAGTCCTGTTTCTCATTTAAGGTAATTGCTTTGTTTTTTCGGCTTCTCCTGAGGAAAAGGTGCTGGACAACATCTCCAGCCTGGAGGATGAGGAATCCAAGATGTAGACCATCTCAGCCAGGTACCGGAGGAGATCCAGGGACAGCAGCCCTTTCCTCCAAGAGGAACGGCTGAAAGGGTTGGGGTCCTGCCAGCCGAGTGGAAGGAAGAGCATTGCCAAGCTCCATCAGGCCAGTTCCCAAGTCAAGGGAGCTGGGAGAGGGGTTTGGCTGCTGGCGGGGAAGCAGAGAGAAGGCACCGGGAGAACGGTCTTCATCCCATTTGGTGCATCTTCCAGGTCCTTGCAGACCCTCCAGAGCGCCAGCAAAGAAGAAGAGTCACAGCAGTCAGAAGAGGCATCCCTGTTGAATTACTGTGTTCATTGTTCAATCATGTTTCGATTGTAAATGTTTGTTGGAATTATTGTGTTTTGGTATTGTTTGTGTTTACTGGTTTTTAGATTGGCATTTGTTTGATTTTTTAAAAAAATTTCTATAATTAATAAAAAAAACTAGCTTTTATACTGTCTTAATGTTGGGTCCTTTTTAGGGAGGGAGGGAGGGAGGCCGGGTAAAATAAATACATTAAATAAATAATAAATAATTTGAACTGAATAAATAATAATTTTTTGAACTGAATCAGCATGAGGTGGCAATCGCAGGTAGAAGATCTGGAGTATCACGAAAAAGCCGCGCACTCGTCGTCAAGTGCTTTGTGATGACTCGAACCAAGGCAGAGTGCTTGCAGGATCTTCTGCCTATCTGGACTTGCAGTGTTTCTCCCTGTATAAGACTATATATTTGTCTTAAATTGTTAGATTAAAAACTGAGGGTGGTTTTATACACGGATGTAAGCCAAGGAGAGACCTGCATGGTTGAGAAACTGTAATTTTGGTTTCAACAAATAGGGATAGTCTTATACATGGGGGCATCTTTTAGAAGGAAAAAGGTGGTAGCTACTGAGTTCGAGTTACATGAAGTGGTCAGTCTAAACAGTGCACTAAGCACACATAGTGTTAGAAGTGTACCTGTGATCACTTCCAACTGGTGAGTCACGTTTAAACTGGCCTTACTTTAACTAGGCTTGTCTTAAGCCCAAATAGGAGCTTAAGCAGTTTGAAACTTGAAACATGAAAACAAGATCTTTATTTAAACACAACAACTGATGAAACAACACAGATTTCATCTGAAGGTTACATTGAAATGTATCCCACATCAGACCTTCTTTGTTTCAGATCAAAAGGAATGTTTTTCTCGTTCTAGACCACCTTTAAACATCTCTGCCCTTCCATGATATAATTTATCTCTCTTTTTACAGTCTGCTCAACAACCCTCTCTTCCTCTTTGGATACAGTTTGGGTCTCTCTCTCTCTTCTTCACTCTCTCTCTTGTCCTTTTTAAAATCTGTTGGGCCTTTGTTGATTGGATCTCCTCCTGCATTTTATCAGCCAATCAGCTTACTTCTCCTGTTGCCAAGTAAACTGAAGAACGGTTCCATCATGGTCTCCATTGGATTTTTGTACCCATCTGGAAGAGAGGTGCCGGGACCTCCTTCCTCAGCTGCTGCTTGGCTCCCATGAGCAGCAATAAGCCTGAAGAACATTGTTTATTTATTTTTATTTTAGAGTATTTTTACCCCGCCTTTTTCCTTGGAAAAGGACCCAAGGCGGCTTTTCCTGGCTTGGCTCTTCATATGAGCAAGGACCTTGGACAACCAGGGCACTTGCCTGTGTGCAGAACCTACCGGCAAGGAGGAGCCTTCTGGTCAGACTCATTCCTGCGCACGGGGACCAACAACCCAAAAGGAAAGGGCTGAGTTAAGCGCTCCCCTCTGAAAGTGTCCACCCGAATGTACCCAAATGCCAAAACTGGTAATGGATTTAGAGGTGCTCCTGCAGGTTTCAGAAGACAGAAGCTCATCCCAGCAACTCATTTCCCTCATCCACATGTGTTGCATTTAACAGGCTTCATTTTGTGATCTGTTACTGGAAAGGAGTACACGCCTGCTGGTCTACTTGTTGAGGTGCATATCTCTGAAGGGAGCCTCAACATTAACTGCGGAAAATATACATCAGCTTCTATTCTGAGTCTGAGTTAGATGTATCATTTATATCTACCACTTGATGTAATCTTCAAGGCAGTGGGTCCTTTTGGCACAAGGAGTGCCATTTCCTGCTTCGGCTCAGGCAGCAACTTTTTTGAGAGTGACTCGGTGACGCCATGAGGCAGAGAGAGAGTCTCAGACCCAGCAGCCACATGAACCCTGAGACAGGGACACACACCAATTGGGCCTCTGAGTGGCTGGTGCCACGAACGGCCAGAGTTCATCTGTGTTAGGATAGGAGGGGGAGACCGGGGGGGGGGGGGTGTGTGAAGGAAAATTTGCAGACTGTGTGTGCCCTTCCCTCTCTGAACGGGTATAGAGGTCATCTGCTCCATGAACTCTAAGCCGGACTCATGCATGACCCCAAGGGGGGGGGGAGACAGGGCAACTCTTACATAGGATTGTGATGGCAATAAAATGGCATTTCCAGCAAGTGTTAAGATAATCTGAATAATCTTTTAATAATACTTTTTTTAAAAAGTTAAAGTACACTGAATATTTTAATAATACTTTTAAAAGATGTTTAAAAGAACAATGTTCTATCTGACAGTTATGGCTCCAAATTTCAGAAGCTGCAGCAGGTATCAATTGTTGGTATCACTTTGTTGTTAGTGGCACATTAACACCACTATTTTGGCACAGTGTTCTAACAAATTAAGGTGACTAGCTTTTTGTCTCTGAGATTCTAATTTCAATGTTCTTACATTTCTTTCCACCAGATTTCTCTCAAGAAATGATTCTTCTCCCAGTCATTCATCTTTGATAACCCTCTTCTTATTTTCATTACCTGAGCTAGCATTTCTATTATCAATGTAAATAATCCTGGAGATGGGGACGCCTTTGCCTCATTCCTCAGCCAATTTAAGGATGTATCCCATTCCCCCAAATCAAAAATTTGAACAAATCTAACAATTAGTACTCCTAATTTAGAATTTTCTTTTGCTCCATATATTGTACTGAATCCATTTCTCTTACTCCGAGGCATTTGTAAGAGAAGGCACCCCAAGTACAATAGTACCTTGTATAAAGCGATTAATTCATTCCAAATGAAATTATGTTATGCAAATTTTCCTTTATACAAATTTCCCATAGGAATGCATTCTAAACAGAATAATCCCGAATCACGACCATTTTATGTTGTACGGATTAGCCCCATAGATGATTCTGTTAAGCAAATTTCCCCTATCTCCGGTATTGTTTATGTTGTATAGATTTTATGTTATACAAACCGTTTGTTATACGAGGGTCCACTGTATTTCTTTACTGACAGTTCGATGAAATCAGAGACTTGCCCGTGCCGCTTTCTTTACTGCACACACACTGGGCAACTAACCCGAATGATCAACAGCAAAGCAACACAGGGAGAGGGAAAAACACCGGGCAGAATACAGCTGGCTCTTGTGGAATTCAAAGGCTGAAAGGAGTGATTAGTGCTGGATGGATAGATTTTATTATTTTTATTTTAGAGTATTTTTACTGTGCCTTTCTCCTTGGAAAAGGTGGCTTGAGAGTCACCCCTGCCCAGAAAAGCCCTCCCAGTCATACTAAGGACAGGGAGCATGTGAGGTGTCAAACAAATCTCCAACATCCCCCCCCCCCGCATATGATGTTTATTTCCCCCCCCCCCGTATTGGAACAGTGATTTTCTCCAGTTTAGCCTTCAGGAAGCCCATCCCATCGGATGGAGATGGGAGATGATCGAACTGCACCGATTCTCCGATGGGTTTAACCACACCTCGGTGTACGCAGCCACCTACACCCCCCCTTTTTTTCTTTTTCCTCTTATCCTTTTCATTCCTGGCCTCTTGGGCAACGGCCTCGCTCTCTGGGTTTTGTGCCACTTCCTCAGGGAGAAGAGCAAAGCCATGGTCTTCACGATCAACCAGGCTGCCCACCACTTGGCCCATATCTTGTTAAAGCCGAAGACCAAAGCAAACCCGATAAGAGGAAGAAGAACGTCTTGATGGCGTATTTTTGGATCCGTGGGCCGCATAGATTGGAGGACGACAGCATGGCATCTCCTCTCTCGTCTTAGTAGCTGAGGGGCAGCTCATACACGTGTCCTGTTGACCCTCCATCACTTGTGTCCTTGTGGCCTATTCAGTCGGCCCAAACCAGCATCTCTAGAATAACCCCATTTAAAAGTCCAGCATGGTTACCGAGTGACATGAAGTGTCTCCCTGTGGCAATTCATCTCTTACGACTCAAGAGGTGTTATTTTATGTAGCAAGCAGTGAGGACAGGAGTTTCCCCTTGTATAAGACTACATTTTCCTCCAAAATTGGTAAGACTAAAATTTGAGGGTTTCTTTATTCATATAAGCAAGCCGAGGACAAATCCGTGGTTGTGAAATGGTAGTAATTCTGAGTTGGAAATGTGGAGGGTGTCTTATAAATGGGGGTGTCTTATAGATGGAAAATATAGTTTTAATTTATTTATATATATCACTGCTTGCGGTGAAACTGAAAGAGGCCATTGACCAAACTGGAAATGAATTTCGTCACATCCTGGTGTGTGAAAGGGTGCGGTCCATATTTCAGATTCCTCTCACAAGTCGCTACTGTTCCTATCATTTATGGTCCCGTTTCCCCTTTCAGAATCCTACAAAAATAAATGTACGACACTTAATGTGTGTTTTTAAAAGATCCCAAAACGCATGGCTTAGTAATTGGGACGATGTGGGCAGCAATAAGTGTGCTCTGAAAAAATGTGTTGAAAGGAGCATGCAATAATATCTACAAATCCACCCGCCCATTACAAAACCAAATGTGCAGGTGAGATCCATGTCCCAACCTGTAAAGAACTACATAGCCCATGCTCAGCCTTGGGAAGCACCGT
Source organism: Phrynocephalus guinanensis (assembly GCA_037367245.1). Lineage (NCBI taxonomy): Eukaryota > Metazoa > Chordata > Lepidosauria > Squamata > Agamidae > Phrynocephalus > Phrynocephalus guinanensis. The sequence goes on from CM074748.1 coordinate 17,588,603, forward strand.
GTCCAAAAGCAGCTTGCAAGACATTATCTGAGTGGCTGAGGAACAGTGGGAAGCATGTCAAGTAGACGCGGGGAGCTGAAGGCCAACCACCCCCAGGCATGGTTGACTTCTAATCCCATGTTCCACTGTGGCTTATGGAGGAGCCTGTGCCCTGGGGAAAATAATGAGCCAGTGCATCTCTCCCGGGGGAAGGCAACTGCAGAAGAGTTGGGGCTCGTTCTCCATTCTTTTTTGGGGGGGGTTGGGGGGGGCAGGACAACCATTTGGGGTTTAGAGAAATACAGAACGGGACCCCTCTGTAAACATCTGATGGGACTGTCCTCCCCCAACCCCTGGATCGGAGCCCAGAAGGAACACAACCCATGGCCACCCTCACCCTGTGGGGCCCACGGCCGTCTTCCAGGCAAGCAGAAAGGCAGGCGCTAAAACCCAACCAGCCAGACCTCCAGGCTCCTTCGATTGGCTTAGGATCCCCTTCTATGTGGAGTTACAGAATCAAGGCAATTCCATCCGGCATTGCTACCAAATGCTTCGTAATTCAATGAGATCTCAGAAAGTGCAATAGCCTAGATGCAGAAATACAATATTCTTAGACCTGGAAATGGCTGGCGGAGGGTGTAATTAAAATGGATGTTTATATAGTGGTACCCCGACTTAAGAGCAGCTTGACTGAAGAGCAATTCGACTTAAGAGTGGAAAACTATTGGTGTAACGCGTTACAAATTTTACATGTGGTCTGCTCGACTTACAAATATTTTTTTCATTTTTTAAATTTATTTTTTAAATTTTTAGATAGGCACCCCAACTTAAGAGTAATTTGACTTAAGAGCATGCATTCGGAACGGACTAAATTCGTAAGTTGAGGTACCACTGTAATGGGTGAAGATGTTTTAGAGTCTTCAACTGCTGGTAAAATACCTTTTTTGTGACATAGCAGAAATGCAGACACTCTGAGGATAACTATAACGTTCCCAGAATTCAATAAGTGGAAATTAGAGACTGAATAACTCACTCAGAGGAAAATATTTTTATATATATATTTAAAGGTTTTATTACTCAGAGGAATTTGTAAGAGAAAGAACACAAGTCATTTCTCACAGTGTCTTAAAATTATTTGCCTATGAGACTTTCTTTACTACACTCATATTTATCAACCAACCGAACAAGCCCACAGCACACAAACAACTGTCATCCCCTAAAGAAACTGATCTCATTGAAATCCAAGGCTGGAAAAAATAACGGGTCTGTGATGGATAGAAGGACACCCACCCCAACCCTGAAAAGTCCCTCCCAATCACAAAAACTACAGACTCCAAGCACAGTTCTAAAGAAAACGCCCGCAGGGTCTCTCTCAAATCTGGCTGCATTCTAGTGAACAGAAATACTGTATTGCACAGGAGAAAACAAAACAGAAGTCAGCCAGAAAGTATTTCAAGCAAGAGGTGACCTGCTTTCCCCCTCTTTCTTGATTTAATGGATTTATATTCCACCCCTCTAACCAACGGCCACTCCGGGCAGGTCACAGCATAAAGAATGAGCAAACCTGAGAGGCTCTACGATAACCCCGAACATCAGCATTGGTCTTAACTCCCCAAAGTGGGTTCGTAGGAAAGGGGAAATCAGGGAGCCCAGTGGCCCAGGAGGCCGAAAAGGCAAGCAGAGAGGAGGCAGCCTTTGGGGTTGGGAAGAAAAAGGGGTTCCTTTGGGATTAAGAGCGAGCAAGAGACAAGGGCCAGACTCCTCCATGGGGGGGGGGACGATCACAGCACCGCCACCCTGGACGTCCCACACTAGCAGCAAATTATACTGAAATACTGTAATGTTGGGTGGTGTGTTGTTCCTCTTCTTCTTTCTTCTTTCTGCCCAGAGGTCCACTTAAGAAATAATAAAAATCAATCCTTGAGCAACTTTGCAGGGTTTCCTCCAGAGAAGGCTTGCCACTGGTCAGGCAGCTACTTGTAGGCAGAGGAGCCAGTCCAGGCAGAGGAGCCAGTTGGCAGCCCAGCCTACACGGCCCCACAGAGCCCTGGGGACGCTCAGGGTGGCTGTCATGAAAAACGTGTTGGCTGCTCTGGTGGATTCGGCAACCGCCTTCTGTGGTTGGCGCCCTGATTTGGTTTCAGGCCATCCCAGGGTCCCTGGTCGTCTGGGCTCCCACTCAGCGTCAAACAGGCAGGAACCACATTTACTGTTCCCGGAGCCCAACACTTTTGAGTCTTTATTCTTTTTACAGCATCTACGACTGGCTGCAGAAGAACACCCAGCAGCCCAGGGGTCTGTTGTGGTCGGCGCATTCCAGGGTAAGCGGGAGTTTAATAATAAATGTATTAATATTAATTACAGTTTTATAATGTTTACTTTATATTTAGAAAATATGTATGCTATTACTTATATCAATATTTTGTAAACTGCCCAGATGATTTACATACTGCCAGATGGTGCAGTACATAAATCAAATCAAAATCAAATCAAATCAATCAATCAATCTAGTAGTGCTGGTGGACCTCCCAGCTTTTTGAGGACGAGGAGTGAGGAATCGTTCCCGGAGCCCTCTGTTCCTCCCGTGGCTTCAGTTTCTGACCTGTTGTGTCTTTATTTTATTTTTTTACAGCATCTACAACTGGCTGCAGAGGAACACCCAGCAGCCCAGGGGTCTGTTGTGGTTGGTGCACTCCAGGGTAAGCGGATGTTAATTCTTCTTCAAGGACATCTCCCCCTTTTCCCCTCCCCGGGGGCTGCAGAAGAGCCCTCGTCCAGAGAGAAGGCTTGGAACGAGGGGACCCCCTGGGGGCTGGGAGGGCTAGAGACCCGAGAGGCAGGTGGGTGTCAGGGCGAGGGTCTGCTGCTCTCCTTCTTCTTCATCCACAGGCATCTCTCTCCTTAAGGAACTCCACCGATGACCTGCTCCAGGAAGCAGCAAGGTAACTTTCTCCTCAGCTGAGGGTCTAGGAGGGAGGCCATGGGGTGGCCCAGACTCCAAACCCACCACTATCAGAGGCAGGGGAGTGGCTCAGACTGTCTCCCTTTGGGCTGAGGGGAGGGGGCATCTGGGGCTGCTGGGGCCCTTCCCGAAGGGGCCAGATGGGCCTCTGGAGGAGGTCCTCCTGAAGAGCAAGGGGCCACTGTCAGATGTTCTGTCCTAACCTGTTGTGTGGCTTATTTCTCCCAGACTCGTGGAGTCTCCTAAAGAAGAAAAGAATATATATACCAGCCTTTGCGTAAGTTCGGCATCCTTCTCTCCAATGGGAGGCAGGGTTGTTGTTCTGGAATAAATGTGCGAATGCCTGCTTTTTTTGGTTCACAGGACTACGAAGATAAAGACATCAAGTTCCCCACAGTCCGGATGGTGAGGAGCCGGCATTTTGACTCACTGCACAGGCTGCTGTGCAAGCACCCCAAAAGTTATGGATGAACCTACCAGGTAGGACCCCCCCCAACAGGTGGGCCCTGCTTTTCCTCAACGCCTGCCACTTCTCACCTCTTCTCTCTTCTTCTCCCCACAGCACCTCCCATGAAACCATCCATGTAGAGGAGGGACATCCCATGGAAGCAGTGGGAGTAAAAGGAGAGGTAAACACATCTCTTGAGAGCTATTTTTGTGGATAAAGAAGGAAAGGATGTTTGAAAAGGGGCCACCTCTTGATCTCAGGTGCCTTCCGAGTGAGCCATTCTGATTCCTTTTTCTTATTTCATATACAGGATGCCCTGGATGTGCAAGACCAGGAGGAAACGCAGGGCAGGGGGAGCCAAGAGGCCCCAAGACATGAGGAGTCAAATAAACAAAAAGACCCGGAGACCACTTCAATTACGACCCTCATCTCTTGGGTAAGGAAGGAAAGGACGTTAGAGGAGGGATGACCTTTCTGTCTCCGGAAACCGTCAGCTTCACGGTGAGCAATTCTAATCCCTTCTTCTTTTCCATTTGCAGGATTCCCTCTTGGCAAACCCCCCAGAAAGTACACCATCGAGCCCTGACGTTTCCGACACGGACTTCCCCGACCACTCCGAAAGGTATGCCTTTTTGTATTTAGGGAGAGGGACCCTTGAGGAAGCATCTATAGAAATGGAGCCATCCCACAGGACTGGCTCAAGTCCACTGGCCCCTCTCCATCCCCATCAGAGATAGGCGGCAACAGGGAAGGCCGTTGACTCCTCTTCCTCTTTTCCAGCGTGTTGGAAGATGGTGCCTGACACACTGTTGTGCAGGCACCCCCAAGGTAATGGATGAAGCTTCCATGTAGGACCCCCCACCCCAACAGTTGGTCCCTGCTTTTCCTCCAGGGGGCTGCAACACCAGCCACTTCTCACCCCTTCTCTCTTCTTCTCCCCACAGCACCTCCCATGAAGCCGTCCAGGTGGAGGAGGAACATCCTGCAGAAGCCGTGGGAGTGAAAGGAGAGGTAAACACATCCACTGTGAGCTATTTTTGTGGATAAGGAAAGAAAGGATGTTGGAAAAGGAGCCACCTCTTGACCTCCGGTGCCTTCAGGGTGAGCAATTCTGATTCTTTGATCTCTTTTAATGTACAGGAATCCTTGGGAGTCCAACCCCCAGGAGAAATGGGGTCCAGTCCTGAGGTAAGAGATGAGCCTGAAAGGTATATACCCCTTTGCCCCCCCTCTCCATCCCCATCAGAGCAAGGGTGGCCAGAGGGAAGGCCGTTGGCTCCTCTTCCTCTTTTCCAGCGTGTTGGAAGGTGGTGCCTGAGACACTGTTGTGCAGGCAGCCCAAAAGTTATGGATGAACATTCCAGGTAGGACCCCCCCCCCAACAGGTGGGCCCTGCTTTTCCTCCTCTCATCTTTGCATCTCCTGGGAAGGAGAAACAGTCCAGGACCATGAAGAAAAACATCCGGTAGATGACCACCAGGCAGCGCAGGAAGAAATACAAGAGGAACATCCATCCATTGTGAGCTTCATTTTGTGGATAAGGAAGGAACGGATTTTAGAAAAGGTGCCACCATTTGGCCTCTGGAAACAGGTGCCTTCAGGGTGACCAATTCTGATTCCTTTTTCTTTTTTCATTTACAGGATTCCCTGGAAGTCCTCTCACTTCAGCCAATCTGGGGAAGCAGGAGAGGTCCAGGAAAACAGAAAACTAGCTTCCTCAATCAAATCAGGAAACACCAGAGGAAAAACAAGCGGGCAATGCCTCCGTAATAACCCCCGTCTCATGGTTGAGGAACGAAAGGACATTAGAAAAGGCATCAGCATTTGGCCTCTGGAAACAGCCGGCTTCAGGGTGAGCAGTTATGATCACTTCTTTTTAATTTGCAGGATTCCCGAGCAGCCAATCCCCCTGAGAGCAGTGGGTCCAGCTCTGATGTTTCCCAGGCAGAGGCAGCAGATGGCTCCGAAAGGCAGGCCTTCTCTGTATTTAGGGAGAGGGAGCCTTGCGGTGCAGTGGTCCAACCGCCGTCCAGTCGCCAAAAATGGTCTCCCACTGGAGTCCTGCTTCTCATGTCACCCTGTCTCTCTCTTTCCTAGGATGGGCCCGATCTTGATGTGGAGGAGGAGGAGGAGTGACTCGTGAAGCATCTGAGTAAGGTATTGGCATCCCATCCCAAGGAGAGCGGAAGAGATCCAGGCGGAGCAGCCCCTTCCCCAAGAGGAGTGGCAGGAAGGGTTGTGCGGGGGGGTGGGGGTCCCCAGAGTGGAAGGATGTCTGGCCTCAATGTCCATTGAAAAATCCCACTCAAGCAGGCATCAGTCATGGAGGGCCAGCTGGCCTGAACAGAAAGGTCTTGGCCTGCTTCAGTTCATCCATGATCCACGACGAGTCAATAATCACTCATTGAAAAACGTTGCGTTCCTCCAAGCCTAAAGGTCTCAACTAATAACACTTAAAACTTGGACCTTGTTCTTTAGCTCCTATCCAGACCCTAAGCAGCCCCTATCCAGCCCCCCACCTCTCCCTCTTAACACTTGCTAACAGTCATTCTCCAACTGCCATTCTGATTCACACTGGCTTAAATACCTTTCCTAGCCCCACCCACCAGCTCCATCATTGGTTACAGAGATTGCAACTTTGAATATTCATGAGGTACATTCTCTTACATCCATCCGCATGGCTCAATCATACGGGCTCCTTCATCATCGTTTCTGCTAGTTTCATTTAATGACAGGGGTCTCCGCTTTTAAATGTATTACTGGTATTTCATCCTCCCGTATAACTTGACATAAGTTTATAATTGACCATTTCCCCAACCCTTGCTTCGAGAAAAACATATGGGACCTGAGAACTTTATACACTGGACCCTTGCATAACAAACAGTTTGTATAAGATAAAATCTATACAACATAAAAAATTCTGGAGATAGGGGAAATTTGTTTAACAGAATCGCCTATGGGACAAATCCATACAACATAAAAATGGGACTGATCTGTTTTCAATGCATTCCTATGGGAAATTTGTATAAAGGAAAATTTGCTTAACATAATTTCATTTGGAACGAATTAATTTCTTTATACAAGGTACCAGTAGAGCATCTCAAGAACACGATAACCCAGAATATCAACATTCCCAAAGTGGGCTGGTAGGAAAGGGAAAAGCAGGGAGCCCAGTGGCCCAGGAGGCCGAGAAGGCAAGCAGGAGAGGAGTTGGTCTTTGGGGTGGGGGAGAAAAGGGGCTGCCTTTGGCATTAAGAGCGAGCCTTTCGCTGGCGCAGGAGACAGCCACCAGACTGCTCCATGGGGGTGGGGGGAAATGATCACAGCACACACACACCCCAACACACCCTGGAGGCCCCACACTGGCAGCCAATTCGCTTCTACACGCAAGGTTTTAACGACAGCATGCAAAGCCCTCAAGGGTTCAGGGTTTCGAGATCTGGCCCAGTGGCTTCTTTCACAAAGAACTGCCCAAATCCCTCCTCCTTCCCAGGCCTGAGTGTCCCAAACACCCCCCCCCCAAGAGGCTCAGAAAAGAGTTCCTAGGGGGAACCGGCCTTCTTGGTGGTCGCCCCTCGCTTGAGGAATCCCCCCCCCAGAAATTGGCCTGGCCCCCTCACTGGGAATTTTGAGGCACCGTTTAAACAAAGAGTTCCTGCCTGGATCATGGTTTTCTATCTGGAGTCTCTCTAGGATCACTCCTAAATCCGCCTCTACCCCTCACTCCATCTCTATGTGTTGATTTGTTGTGCTGTTACTTCTAATGTGTTTTCAGTTGAAATGGGTTTTTCCCCTTTCTATTTATTGTTATATATTAGTTTGTATTATATTTTTATTGAATTGTACACTATTATTTTCATTATGCCATTGTACTGGGTGCTTCGTGTACGCTGCTCAGAATAGCAGTGTTCGCCAGATGGAGGGTATAAAAGTCCTCTAAACAAATCATGAAAACCAATCCTTGGGCACCTTTGCAGGTGTTTCCTCCAGAGAAGGCTTGCCACTGGCCAGGGTAGTGGTTGTAGGCAGAGGAGCCAGGCCAGGAAAACAGTTGGCAGCCCAGCCAATGTGACCTCATAGAATCTTGGGGACGCTCAGGGTGACTGTTATGGGGAAAGTGTTGGATGTTATGTGGTTGCCGCAGCGATCGGTTTCCGGGCCATCCAACGGTCCTCTGGTCAGTTGGGCTCAGACCGAGAGAGCAGAAGGAGCTACTTGTAGTGTTTCCAGAGCCCAACTCCTGTGAGTCTTTTTTTGCCCCACTAGCAATGGGACTCAAGAGATTCTGGCGATCTGTCAGGGTAAGTGACCGGGGTGGGGGGAGGCTAGTGGGCAGAGGGGACGGTGGTGATGGTGACTTTTAGACCTTTTGGCAGAGTTAAATGGGGAGGGGGGTTTCCTTCTGTGTCCCAGGAAATGGTTTACTAGTAATACCTCGGATAACAAATGCCTCTGATAACGAATTTTTCAGCTAACAGATGTTAAGGATTAACATAATGAATTTTGGCTAATGCAAGGGGTTGCAATAGCTATGAGGTAATGTCATTTACGATTGGACAGACACATGTATAAAAATGTTCTGTAAATCATTGCTCACTGGGCCTTCTGTGAGTAAGGCATCCACTTTGTTTCTCTGCCATATATTTTGTCAATGTAATGTATGCTGTTGTGGTGTTGAACTTTGTATAAGTTCTGTGATGCTGTGATATATTTTTGTACAGTTTGTAATATAGCTGTTTGGTTTTAAAAAAATACAGGGCCATAAAGAAATGAAATAAACATGAAAATACTCAACTTTGGGATTTCTGAGTGAGATGTGGAGAGCTGAGAGCAAATATTTATTTATTTATTTATTGGACTTATATACCGCACCATCTAGCGACAAGGCCACTCTGGGTGGAGTACAAACAAAACAAGAACAGGATACAATGTAAAAATGAAGCTAATAAGCAAAATGAACATAACTAAATCAACAATGACATCATTAAAAAAAACCACTCAAGGAACAACAGGATAACTAAAAGAGAAAGGGCGGGTTAAAGATCAGGTGAATCAAGAAAGGATGAATTTATTTATTTATTATTTATTTATTTTTAGCTCTTGTATACCGCCCCATTCCCACAATGGGGACTCAGGGCGGTTAACAACATAAAAGTAGAAAACAGATAAAATCAGGCACAAGCAATGGACAACAAATTTGCTAAAAACAATTAGATCCAAGATTAAATAGGCGGGGAGGAAAGAAAAAAAAAAAAGGGGCAGAGTCCCTAACCCTCGCCATAGGCCTCTCGGAAGAGCATGGTCTTAAGGCTCTTCTTAAACGCCGCCAGCGAGGGAGCCAGCCGTAATTCACCTGGGAGTTTGTTCCAAATTGCCGGTGCCGCCACCGAGAAAGCCCGACTGCGAGTACGCACTTTTCGGGCTTCCTTCGGGGGGACCATCCGCAGGGAAAGGGCCACCGAAGCACGGGTGGGTCGGGCCAGGTCTAATTGTCTGGGAAGACGCTCCGCCAAATAAGCCGGGGCCAAGCCATGGAGGGTTTTGTAAACCAAAACCAACACCTTGAACCTTATCCGGGAGGCAACGGGTAACCAGTGTAGGCGAGCCAGGATGGGGGTGGCGCGGTCATAACGACGCGCACCAACCACCAGCCTGGCCGCCGTATTCTGGACCCGCTGCAATCGCCGAACAAGGTTCAAGGGGAGCCCCATGTAGAGAGCGTTGCAATAGTCCAGCCTCGACACGACCAGCGCCTGTACCACTGTCCTCAAGGAGCCCTCATCGAGGTACGGGCGAATCTGGGCGATAAGCCTTAGATGGTAAAAGGCCGACCTGACCACGGCTGACACCTGAGAATCCAGGGTCAGATCCGGGTCCAGGACGACGCCCAGATTCCGCACTCTTTGCGCCAGCTTCCCTTTAATAAAATAAAACAAAAGAGCCCCATGGGGATTTTCAAAACAACCGAACGGAGCTCTGAGGGGGATGCAAAGAGCGGAAGGGGAAGGTCTGGAAGGAAGGATCCAGAGGAAGGGGCAGGTCTGGATGGGGGGCTGGTTGGACAGAAGGGTCCCTAAAGGGACGAGTGACCCTTTGCAGCTGTAGGCTATTATCTGTTGCTTTAAAAGGCTTTCAAAAGCTGAAGGGAAGAACACGTGGCCAGGAAGGGTCCCTTTCATATGAAGGGCACGGCTGGGGGGGGGGGGGTTAGGGTTAGGGTTAGGGTTAGGGTTAGGGTTAGGGTTAGGGTTAGGGTTAGGGTTAGGGTTTGGGGGGGGCAAGGAAGACGTTCTGATTCGGCAGAATGCTACGCTTTGCAAGCTGTGCCTTTTCTGAATTCATAGCATGACTGTAACCCTTAAAGATTTGAAACAAATTCAAACAATGTATTCTAAGCAACAAAACAACCAACAAGGAGGAAACCCCCCACAGCCTTCTAAATTTAAAAAACAAATGACACCCATCTCTGCCTCTCTCCCTGCTGGGAAATCGGGTAGTCTAGAAATGCAAAAATAAAATAATAAAATAAAATAAAATAAATACTAACCATAGGCTCTTCTTCCTCTTTTCCAGCGTGTTGGAAGGTGGTGCCTGCCACGCTGTTGCGCAGGCACCCCCAAGGTCATGGATGAGGCTTCCAGGTAGGACAGGTGGGCCCTGCTTTTCCTCCAGAGGGGGGGGGTCCCCAACGCCTGCCGCTTCTCACCTCTTCTCTCTTCTTCTCCCCACAGCACCTCCAATGAATCCGAGGAGTTACCCGAAGCCATGGTGGAAGCCGTTGGAGGGAAAGGAGAGGTAAACACATTTATCTCTTCTGAGTTATTTTTGTGGATAAAGAAGGAAAAGATGTTAGAACAGGGCCACCTTTTGGCCTCTGGCGCCTTCCGAGTGAGCCATTCTGATTCCTTTTTCTTTTTTCATTTACAGGATGCCCTGGAAGTGCAAGACCAGGAGGAAACGCAGGGCAGGGGGAGCCAAGAGGCCCCAAGAGATGAGGAGTTAAATAAACAAAAAGACTACGACACCGCTTCAATTACGACCCTCATCTCTTGGGTAAGGAAGGAAAGGATGTTAGAGCAGGGATGACCTTTCTGTCTCCGGAAACAGTGAGCTTCACAGTGAGCAACTCTAATTCCTTCTTCTTTTCCATTTGCAGGATTCCCTCTTGGCAAACCACCCAGAGTGTACACCGAGCCCTGACGTTTCCGACACGGACCTCCCCGACCACTCTGAAAGGTATGCCTTTCTGTATTTAGGGAGAGGGAGCCTTGAGGAAGCATCTATAGAAATGGAGCCATCCCACAGGACTGGCTCAAGTCCACTTTTAGGCCACGTCCAAAGAAACCTCATGCAAAGAGTTGTGTAACGAATACCCGGACAATCAGTTTGATGAGTCACATCCTGACGTTATTTTTAAAAGTCCTGCATTTAAGAATTATTGAGTCTTCAGATACTAGTTCAGCAATTTCTCAATGTTAATGTTGATATTTTTGTTTGCTTCATTGATTAGGAAAAAGCATTTGACTCAGTTAAACATGATAAAAATGTATTAATATTAATTGCAGTTTTATAAGGTTTACTTCATATTTAGATATTACCTATGCTATTGCTTATGTCAGTATTTTTGTAACTTACATACTTGCAGATGGTGCAGTACAGAAATCAAATCAAAATCAAATCAAATCAATTAATCAATCAATCAAGTAGTGCTGGTGGACCTCCCAGCTTTTTAAAACATGGAGGAGTGCCGAATCATTCCTGGAGCCCTCTGTTCCTCCTGTGGGGTTCTTGTGGCTTCAGTTTCTGATCTGTTGTGTCTTTTTTTTTTTACAGCATCTACAACTGGCTGCAAAGCAACACCCAGCAGCCCAGGGGTTTCTTGTGGTCGGTGCACTCCAGGGTAAGCGGGAGTTTATTCTTCCTCAAGGGGACCTCCCCATTTTCCCTCCCCGGGGGCTGCAGAAGAGCCCTCGTCCAGAGAGAAGGCTTGGAAGGAGGGGACCCTCTAGGGGCTGGGAGGGCTCAAGACCCGAGAGGCAGGTGGGTGTCAGGGCGGGGGTCTGCAACTCTACTACTTCTTCATCCACAGGCATCGCTCTCCTTAAGGAACTCCACCGATGACCTGCTCCAAGAAGCAGCAAGGTAACTTTCCCCTCAGCTGAGGGGCAGGGAGGGAGGCTGTGGGGTGGCCCCTGCCTACTCCCGGACTCCCCACCCCCCACTACCAGAGGCAGGGGAGTGGCTCGGACTGTCTCCCTTTGGGATGAGGGGAGGGGGCATCTGGGGCTACTGGGACCCTTCCCGAAGGGGCCAGACGGGCCTCTGGAGGAGGTCCTCCTGAAGATCATGGGGCCACTGTCAGATGTTCTGTCCTAACCTGTTGTGTGGCTTATTTCTCCCAGACTCGTGGAGTCTCCTAAAGAAGAAAAGAATATATATACCAGCCTTTGCGTAAGTTCGGCATCCAAGAGGAGGCAGGGTTGTTGTTCTGGAATAAATGTGCAAATGCCTGCTTTTTTTGGTTCACAGGACTACGAAGATAAAGACATCAAGTTCCCCACAGTCCGGAAGGTGAGGAGCCGCCATTTTGACTCCTCTTCCAGGTACGCCTTTCCCAGAAAGGGGGTGGTGGTTTTTCCTGGAAGGAGCTGCTCAGGGTCTCCTCGAGGGATCCAGCTGCTCCGTGCGGGGATCTGGGTCCCTATACATACGTGGCTCCTTCTAGATCCACTCACTGATGGCAGGTTCTTCTTCTTCTCTCTTTCTGGCAGCGACCTGGAGGAGGAGCCGCCAAAAAAGGTGACCCAAGATGCTGAAGACCCTTTTGTGTCTGCCCCCCTCTCTGGACGTCTGGACCACAAGGGCTTCCAGATGGAGGGCCTCCCAAAAGGAGGTCTCCCGCTGGAGTCCTGGTTCTCATGTCACCTCATCTCTCTCTTTCCTAGGGCATGCCGGACGTGGAGTGCTGAGGGCCTGGAGGAGAAGTAGTAGTAAAGGTATTCATGTCCAATCCCAGGGGGAGCAGCCCCTTCCCCAAGAGGAGTGGCAGGGAGGGTTGGGGTCCCCTGAGCGGAAGGAAGCCGCCTGGCCTCGCCGTCCAAGGACAAGCCCCACTCAGGCAGGCAACAGTCACCGAGGGAAAGCTTGCCTGCAGAGAAACTTCTTGGCCTGCTTGCGGATGGACAGCCAAGATGGTGCCAGCCTGGCCTCCAGTGGCAGGGAGTTCCAAAGGCTGGGACCATCCACAGCAAAGGCCCCCTCCTGTGTGGGTCATAGTGCTTTTGGACAAAAAGTAATACCTCGGTTTACCAGCGCCCTGGTCTACAAATGTTTTGCAAGATGAGCAAGAAATTTTTGGAACAGTTTTCTTCTGGTTAATCAGCTCTATGTTGCAAAATGAACACCAGAGCCCCTGCTGTGGACGCCAGCTGGCCGTTCACTGTGGCCCCGGTGGAGACCCTAGCCGTAGAGGCCACCAGTCCTCGCTGCAGCACCACCAGTGGCGAAGGGGTGATGGCAGCCGTGGGGATGGGGTGTGCAGCTACAGAACGAATGAGCTAAATTTTAATTATTTTTAATGGGACTTGTTTATTCCCTCCTTCCTTCCTTTCCTTCCGGGCAACTACAGGTCGGTTAGCCTTACGTCTGTTCCAGGGAAGATGGTGGAAAGCCTCATCGAAGAGAAAATCCTAAAGTACATAGAAGAACAAACCTTGCTGAGGGAAAATCATTGTGGTTTCTGTAAGGGTAAGTCTTGCCTGACAAACTTTTTAGAATTCTTTGCAAAGGTCAACAGGCATGTATATTTGGGTGAACCGGTAGATATTATCTATCTTGATTTTCAGAAGGCTTTTGACACAGCCCCTCACCAAAGGCTGCTGAGAAAATTGCACAGTCAAGGGATAAGATGGCAGATCCTCTTATGGATTGAGAACTGGTTGAGATCCAGGAAACAAAGAGTAGGTGTCAATGGGCAATTTTCACAATGGAGAGAGGTGAAAAGCTGTGTGCCCCAGGGATCTGTCCTGGGTCTGGTGCTTTTCAATCTGTTCATAAATGACCTGGAGACAGGGATAAGCAGTGAGATGGCCAAGTTTGCAGATGACATGAAACTTTTCTGTGTGGTAAAAACCAGAGAAGATTGTGAAGAGCTCCAGAAGGATCTCTCCAAACTGGGGGAATGGGCTGCGAAATGGCAAATGTGTTTCAATGTAGCCAAATGTAAAGTAATGCATATTGGGGCGAAAAATCAAAACTTTATCTATCAACTCATGGGCTCTGAGCTATCCGTGAAGGATCAGGAAATAGATCTTGGAGTGTTGGTGGACAGCTCCATGAAGGTGTCTACTCAATGTGTGGCGGTGAAGAAGGCCAATCACATGCTTGGGATTATCAAAAAGGGGATTGAAAGTAAAACAGCCAACATTATAATGCCATTGTACAAAACAATAGTAAGGCCGCACCTGGAGTATTGTGTACAATTCTGGTAACCGCATCTCAAAAAAGACATAGTAGAACTGGAAAAGGTGCAGAAGAGAGTGACTAAGATGGTTACTTCACGTCCCTCCTCGTGCTGAGGTGAACTTGCTTCTGGTTTGAAATCGGTTGTTGTCCTGTGAACTAAATCCGGTTCTGCCCCTGTTTCTTTGTACTCACGGGCATGATGAATGGAACTGGCAGGACTGCAACCTCACGTCCTCGATGTGCGTTGTACAGTTATTTTCAGAGTATTTTTCCATGTAGTCCTAAGCGCTACCGCGCAAGCTTTTTAAGTTTTTCCCCCCAAGGCCATTCATTGCATTAAATCTTCCATAGGCCATGTCCCGTTGAGTGCCTGTTCCTCCTCCTGACACTAGATGGCTTCTGGTGCCATGGTTTGGACGTTCTCCGCCTGGGTCCTCCAAGGCATCAAAACGGATCATTGAGATTGTCAGCCATGTGGAGAAGCACTTCTGGTACTACCTGCAGAGACGTCGCCATGCCTACCTCACGGTTTCGAAGCTGCAGAAAAGCTCCTTTACGAAGGTTCCCTGTCTTGAATGCTGTTCTTCCAAACGTTAATATAATGAATTGCATCGCACTACTGAATCGCCGGCGCGACACACCGGAAGAGGAGAACAGTGAGTTTCTCGATGCTGCAGACACACTTGTGCAAACTATGTTTCAGGCAGTTGCAGAGTGGAGGCTCACATCACCTAGACAAAAACTGTCTTGGTGCTACCTTGGACGTTCACCATGGTTTCACGATACAGTCCTGCAGTACTGGGACGATAGGCACTGGATAGAAAATTTCCATAGGACCCGGCAGACGTTATTTGAAATTGCTGACATGCTCAGGCCATTTTTAATGCGCCAGGACACAGTTATGCACTACGCAGTTCCGGTTGAAGAAAGGTTGACTATTGGAGTATACTTCTTGGCCAGCTGGTCCTGTTACCGTACCATTGCTCTAGTCTTCCACAAGGGGACATCGACCATTGCCAGCGTCATGGTTGAAGTATGTCTAGCGATCGAAAAAACGCTTCTGAAGGAGGAGGTTCATGTTGATGACTTCAATAAGGTGGGTAACCCCATTGTTTAGCAAAGCATTCTGTTGCTCTTTGGTACTCCATGCCACTTGACGTACATTTGTAATATCACGTGCAATGCCTTGATTAGGTGGACTCTTTGCTACCTTGAGAAAAACCACATGGCTAGTTCAAAAAACAGTACCCTATATTTTCCTTTCAGCTATGCAACATTTTTTGCTATGCCAGGACCATAGCTGTACACAATGTTTTTGGTGTGTCTCCAACATGACTAAAATGATTACTGGCCTGGGGCACCTCCCTTATGAGGAAAGGCTAAAACATTTGGGGCTCTTTAGTCTGGAAAAAAGGCGCCTGAGGGGGGATATGATTGAGACGTACAAAATAATGCAGGGCATGAGTCAAGTCGATGCACTTATCCAGATAGGTATCCCATAAAGAAGTTGGGACCTTGTTTTCGCTATAAAGACTCGCACAGCTGGGAGGATATGAAATCCACCATTAATATAAACGAAACAAGCGATGGCTGACATACTGCTGTGGGCCTTGTTATGTGCGTAAATATGATGAGCAGTCCAATCACAATTATACTTAACATTCAATCCCAAATACTTGAATTCCCTAACTTATTCTAAGAAATTATTCTGGACTGACCAACGATTGACCAGGTTAGAAAATATACAGTCCTCCTTCCTGCGCTGAATCCTAAGGGTACCTGATTGCGTAGCATGGGCGGCTTTATATTTGGAAGCAGCACTTGATCGCCTAGAGCAGGCAAGTCCAAACTTCGGCCCTCCAGATGTTTTGGACCACAATTCCCACAGTCCTTTGCCATTGGCAATCTAAGCTTAGAATTCTAGGAGTTGTGGTCCAAAACATCAGGAGGGCCAAAGTTTGGTCATGCCTGGCCTAGAGACTAGGGCTTGGAACCAAACTCTGAAATTCTGGTTGAGAATTCATTTTCAGGCCGAGCAGCTGGGCTATATATACCACATGTTATCAGATTCTTATATGAGCAAGTGGTCGTGGGCAATCCAACACAAAGTTAGATCCATTGGTATCCCCCTTGAGTCCATCTTACTATTTGGTCAACATCAGGCCTATCGAGCTCTTAGCCAGCGACTTAATGATATTGAGAAGCAGGAATTGCTTGCATTAGCAAATAGAACTTGCTCACCTCAGGTGCATGGTATCGTTCCAGGCTTTCGGAAGTCAGCAAACTATCTATCTACACTAGGAACCTCACAAGCCTGTAGAGCATTTATCTTGGCAAGATTCAGTGTTCTTCCCTCAGCCCTACTTTGGGGTAGGTTCAATGGAATTCCACACCATGAAGGTGTTTGCCCCTGTGGAGCTGGGGTACCTGAATTTTTATCACATATCCTTTTATATTGTACTTTTTATAAAAAAAATTAGGAAAGACTTGATTGACCCCCTAATTTATAAATTACAAGTGTATCCAGACAAATTGTTGGTTGCATACTGTCTTTCAGATCAGAATTCTTATGTAACAACCCAGGTCGCCAAATTTTTCATGGCTGCTATCCATAGTAGGACTGTTCTAGTGGCAGAAGATTGATTTAGGAATTTATTGTTTGCATTGCTATGTCATAGATTCAAACTGTTGTATTGTTATGTTTTAAATTGTGTTCAGGTCAATTGACCGCAATAAAGGAATAAAGAGTCAAGTGGATAGAAAGACACTCTTCTCCCTCTCACAAAATACCAGAACTAGGGGACATCCACTCAAACTGTGGGTTGGGAGAGTTAGCACAGAGAAAAGAAAGTATTTTTTTACCCAGCATGTTGTTAGTCTGTGGAACTCCCTGCCACAAGAGGTGGTGATGGCATCTAGCCTGGATGCCTTCAAAAGGGGATTGGGCAGATTCTTGGAGGAGAAGTCCATCACAGGTTACAAACCATGATGGAGATGTGTAATCTCCAGGCTTAAAACCAGGGTACTTCAAGAGCCAGATGCAGGGGAGTGGTATCAGGAGACAGATATCTAGTCTCATGCTCTCTCATAGGCATTTGGTGGGGCCACTGTGAGATACAGGAAGCTGGACTAGCTGGGCCTTTGGCCTGATCCAGCATGGCTCTTCTTATGTTCTATTGATTTATGGGATTTACAAGCATTTTGGTTTATGAGGATGTTTATGAAATGAGTTATGCTGATAAACAAAGGTACTAATGTATTGGTATGGTTTGCTGACCTGCTATGCCTTCGCTGTCTCAGCAGTGTCCCACCGTGCTGTAATAATGAATGAAAAAAGTAACTGGTGTTTCTGTTTTGATTCTCCTCTAGATGTATCACTCAGGAACGGAGGCCCTCTCCTTGTTTTGGAACAGGGAAGCATCATCTTTTCTTGAGAGATTGAAATGTTTTGTGGCTCGTCCGTCTGAGGAAAGCTAGTTCCAACTCCTCCATTTTATAGCTCCCTTTGACCTCATGTTGCCCTGGCCTGGAATAGGCTCATAAGATGGACCAGTGGTATAATTTCATATAGCAGCCTGGGATCAGCACCCAAGAGACATAGAGTCATGAAAACTATTCAACATATGGGGGCTGATGTGATTTTGTTGCAGGAAACACATTTGAAAAAGCATGCACACTATGTTATTAAACATCCAGCTTTGGGTGAACAATATATGGCAAAGGGAACAAATAAGTCAAGAGGAGTAGCCATCATTTTTAAGAGAAATTCTAAATTTGAAGTAATGGATCAAATGAAAGACTCAGAAGGCAGATATATATTTGTGAAAGGGAAATTAGAAAATAGATTGTTAACTATTGGTTCTTATTATGCCCCTAACACTGGGCAAGGCGTATTTATGGAAAAACTATTGAAGAACGTTAAACAATTTGCATAGGGAGAAATCATATTAGGGGGTGATACAAATTGTATTTTAAATAAAAAAATTGATACATCTAAAACTAGAAAAATATCAAGAGAGGGCGTAAAAATTGGAAAATTACTGAAAAGAGAAGGTCTAATTGATGGGTGGAAATACTTAAATCCTAAAGAGAAAGACTATACTTATTTTTCTAAGAAATCTGCCACCTATTCAAGAACAGATCATATATTAATGTCTGACTCATTAATACAACAATTATATAGGATAGATTTTGGTCCAATTATAACGGATCACGCACCGATAAAAGTGTTATGGAACGAAAATGTCTTAAACACCAAGCCAAAGATTTGGAGGATAGGAACTAGTATGTTTACCATCCCTCAAATTATTAAAAGAATTACAAAGGATATAACAATTTTTTATGAAATTAATGATAATGAAGACGTGGACCCAGCATTACTATGGGATACCTTTAAATGTTATTTAAGAGGTAAATTTAAAATGTTAATTTGAATAAAGTTTTTTAATTTAATTTAGAATAGAAAAAAATTTTAAAAATAGTTTATTAACTTTTATATTTATATACCGTGACAATTTCCCAGAGGGAATTTGTAAAATTTGTAAAATGTAAAATTTGTAAAATGTAAAATATATAAATTTTAGATATGGTCTGCTCGACTTACAAATATTTTTTTCAATTTTTCAAATTTTTAACTTTTTTTTTAATGTTTTAGCAAGGTACCCCAACTTAAGAGTAGTTTGACTTAAGAGAACGGATTAAATCCGTAAGTCAAGGTACCACTGTATATGACACAAACGTTTACCCTTACTTTT
This sequence comes from Phrynocephalus guinanensis, assembly GCA_037367245.1. Lineage (NCBI taxonomy): Eukaryota > Metazoa > Chordata > Lepidosauria > Squamata > Agamidae > Phrynocephalus > Phrynocephalus guinanensis. Next base: position 17,607,210 of record CM074748.1, read on the forward strand.
AAGAGGGGGGAAATGTGCATCTTCTAGAACAAAAAATACGCTACTTATGGTTAGCAGGCGATTAATGATTTCCATAATTAGTGATACGGCGGTGGTGCGGGGTGGGGGCGATGATGATGGCAGTGGTGAGGGACAGGGCAATGGCAGCGGGGGATGGCGATGGTGGGGTGGCAGGGGCGGGGTCGATAGCGACATTGGTGACGGGGGGCAGGGGCGGGGGGTGATGGCAGGGGCGGGGGTGATGGCAATGGCAGTGGTGGGGGCGGTAGGGGAAAGGGTGGGGTGGTGGGGCAGAGGCGGCAGCGGGGTTTGGGTGTCAGGGGTAGCAGGGGCAGCAGGTGGGAATGGGGTGATGGCGGTGGCGGGGGGTGAGGGTGGCAGGGGCGGAGGGTGACAGGGGTAGCAGGTGGGTGGGGGTGAGGGTGGCATCAGTGGGAATGCGGGGCAGGACAATGGCAGTAGGGGTGGGGTGGCAGGCAGGGGCAGGGGTGATGGTAGGGGTGATGGCGATGGCGGTGGGGACAGGGGGTGGCAGGGGTGGGGCAGCAGCGGGGGGTGGCAGGGTCAGTGGGCAGGGGGCTGGGGTGATGGCAGCAACAGGGGGATGGGGCAATGGCAGTGTGGGTGGTGGTGGTGGTGGTGGTGGCAGGGGTGAGGGCAGGGGCTGCAGCGGGTGGTGGAGCGGGGGCAGCAACAGGGTGGGGATGGCAGTGTCAGGGGGTGATGGGGTGGCAGGTGGGGTGGGGGTGATGGCGGCAGCGGTGGTGGTGTGGGGTGAGGGTGGCGTCAGTGGGAGGGCAGGGCAGGGGTGATGGTGGCAGGGGTGGGGGCAATGGCAGGAGGCACGGGGGTGGCAGGCAGGGCGGGCTTGGTGGGGGTGATGGCAGGGGCGGGGGGGTTGGCAGGGGTGGGAGCAGCAGTGGGGGTGGCAGGTTCTGCAGGCGGGGGGATGGGGGATGGTGGCGGTGGGGGGATGGGGCAGTGGTAGTGGGCGGTGGCGGGGGGTAATGGTTGCAGGGGCGGGGGTGACAGGGTATGGAGGGGCGGGGTGAGGGTGGCATCAGTGGGAAGGCGGGGCAGGGCAATGGCAGTAGGGATGGGGGGTGGCAGGCAGGGGCGGGGTTGGTGGGGGTGGGGGCAATGGTGATGGCAGGGACGGGGGTGGCAGGGGTGGGGCAGCAGCGGGTGTGGCAGGATCAGTGGGCAGGGGGCTGGGGTGATGGCAGCAACAGGGGGACAGAGCAATGGCAGTGTGGGCGGTCGTGGGGGTGGCAGGGGTGAGGGCAGGGGCTGCAGCGGGTGGTGGAGCGGGGGCAGCAACAGGGTGGGGATGGCAGTGTCAGGGGATGATGGGGTGGCAGGTGGGGTGGGGGTGATGGCAGTGGGAAGGTGGCAGAGTAGGGGGTGGCAGAAGCAGCAGACAGGGTGGGGTGATAGTCATGGGGTGGGGGTGGGGGCAGGGGGTGGGGGTGGCGGGGTCAGCAGGCAGGGGCTGGGGTGATGGCGGCAGCGGGGACATGGACAATGGCTTGTCAACAACAATAACAACAACAATGGCAGTGTGGGTGACATTGGGGGTGGCAGGGGCAGAGGCAGGGGCTGTGGTGGGTGGCGGCAGCAGGGCCAATGACAACAGTGAGGGGCGATGATGACGGCGGTGACATGGGGTGGGGGCAGCAGGCGGCAGCATGGGGTGGGGGCAGCTGGCGGCGTGGTGTGATGGCAGGAGGGGACAGGGGGTGGCAGGGCAGTGGGAGTGGCGGCAGCAGCGGGTTGTTGGCAGTGTTAGCAGGCAGGGGCTGGGGTGATGGCAGAGGGGGTGGGGAGGCAGGGTTGATGTCAGCGTGCCAGTGATGGCGGGGGTGGGGACGGCAGGGGCAGGGGCAATGGCAGCGGTGGCATTGGGGTAGGCAGGGGCAGGGCTGGGATGATGGCAGCGGTGGCAGGGGCAGGGGTGATGGTGGCAGGGGCAGCGATGGCGGCGGCAGGGGTAGGGGTGCGGGTGTGGGTGAAGGTGGCGGGGGCTGCAGGGGTGATGGCAACGGCAGGAGGCAGCAGGGGTGGCAGCTGTGGTGGGGGATGGGTGGGCAGCGGCAGTAATGGTGGCGGCGGCAGAGTGGGGTCCCGGTGGCGGCTCCAGCCGCAGGCGGCGGCCACGGAGGCAGGCCCAGGCCAGGTTGCTGGGCGCATTCAGTGTCTCTGCCAAGAGGGACCAGTAAGCTGGCCTGGGCCCACCTCTCTGGCCACCGCACGTGTTGCTGGAAAACCTAAACGAGCCAGGCCGGTCTGGGCCCGCCACTGCCACTGCTGGAGAAGGCGAGTGAGAGGGGCGGAATTCGCCCCCCAACACAGGGACTTGGCGGGCGACCCCTGACTGGCCGCCCGCGGTTGATGTCTTGCGCCTGTTCTAGATCCAAAAGTATTTTATATATTTTATTCACACTGCTTTTCACTTCCTTCTGAGTATCTTCATACAACACTAAGAAATTTTCATATTTTGTATATTCTCTACATTTGTTATGCTCCTTAATCCCATTAGTCAATTTTTAAATTGCACATAATTAAACCATCATATATCCCTACATTGCAGAACGTCTTTCACTTGTTCCCTCAATCTCATTTTATCCATCCGGTTCTTCAACCGAACATTGTTTTTTCCTAAATAATTTTATAAAACCTTTTAAATTTGCAGGGAAGTCCTCTATTTCAGTCACTAATTTTAATGGTGAATCTAAGGGACACAATCTTAGATAGATAGATAGATAGATAGATAGATAGATAGATAGATAGATAGATAGATAGATAGATAGATAACCATTAATTTAAGAAAGGGATTATTAATTTTACTTATTTTCTGATTTTTAATAGTGCCAAATAAATATTTTTCAATATTCTTTTATTTCAAGATGATTCCAGTTCCCACCATATAAACTTTCTTGGATTATATATCATTTCCCCAATGAACCTTAATTGATTTGCCAAATAATATGTCTTAATATTTGGTAAGCCTATACCTCCTCTATTTTGAGCTCTATACCAATATTTGTGTTTATTCTAGTTTTTTTACCTTCGTTACAATAATTATCAATCAACCCTTGCCAAACATTATTATCATCTATTGTGACATCCCTCCCATTATTTCCTCCCTTAATTCTCAACCAAATACAGTGGTACCCTGTATAAAGGAATTAATTCGTTCCAAATGAAATTATATTAAGCAAATTTTCCTTTATACAAATTTCCCCTAGGAATTCATTGAAAACGGAGTAATCTCATTTTTATGTTGTACGGATTCACCCCATAGGCGATTATGTTAAGCAAATTTCCCCTATCTCCGGAATTTTTTATCTTGTACACATTTTATCTTATACAAACTGTTCTACAAGGGTCCACTGTACTCACAACCTGACTTCCAAGTTGTGTATCTTGGATTTCTTCAGCAGCATAAACGTCCTTAATATATAAGGCTACTCCTCCTCCATTTTTACTAGGCCTGTTTCTCCGAAACAGTTTATAATAAGTCTCATCCCACCAGGTTTCAGTAATGCCAATTCTATCGTATTTATTTTGCTGCATTAGGAGTTCCAACTCCTCCTGTTTGTTTCCCATGATCTGCATATTCGTGTAGAGACATTTAAGGCTGTGTGTGCTCAACCTATTTTTCCTTACAATTCTTCATTTTATGAGCCTATTTCAGAACAGAGTGACATGAGGTCAAAGTGAAATATAAGATGGAGGACTCGCAACTAGCTATCCTCAGACTGACAAAGCTGTTTGAATGAGCAGCAAAACATTTCAAACTTTTAAGAAAAGAAGTCCAGTTGCCATGAATCAAGTTCCAGAGAGAGCAAACTTATGTGGATGACTGAGAATCTTCAGACTCCTTCCGTGAACTTTGACGTCTGCTGGCATTACTCCTCAACATTTAGCTCCATAAATAACAAATGTTATGGAAAGCCAAACGGCCTTCATCCAATTGCAGCTCTTGGTTGAGTGGCGGAGCAACCAGGCTAAAGTCCTTGAAGTGGAATTCTTTTCTTCCATGAACTTTTCAGATCTACTGGCGTTGCTCCTCAGCATTCAGCTCCCCAACAAATATTATGGAAATGCAAACAGCCTTCATCCAATTGTGGCTCTTGGTCTTCTGGCGGAGAATCCGGGTGACACTCCTTGAACTGGAGTTGCCTTGTTCCTTGAACTGCTGCTGCTCACTTCCCTAATCTACAAATGACTTAAATTTAAGTGTATAACGAATAAGCATTCACTTTTAAAAACGATGTCCATATCAGAACCCTAAATTCCCAGAGTCCTTGTAGCTCATGGATTAATATTTGTTGTTTTGTTATATATATTTAATATTTTAATGTTTCAATTGTTATATATATTATTGTTTGTATTCCTGTTTTTTATTCACAATCTTAAATATTTAGCATATATAGTTTATTAGCACATCTATAAATTTTATTCTTGTGTGGTTTACATGATTAATTTTTGAGTGGACGTTGCCGCTCATATGTATTATTTGAATTGCATTACCCTTGATTTTAGATTGCATATGTAGTATTTTGGTCTAAGACTGTAAATAAATATTATTATTATTATTATTATTATTATTATTATTATTATTATTATTATTATTATTATTATTATTATTATTATTATTATTATTATAGTGGTACCTTGTATAAAGGAATTAATTCATTCCAAATGAAATTATGTTAAGCTAATTTTCCTTTATACAAATTTCCCATAGGAATGCATTGAAAACAGAATAATCTTTTTTATGTTGTACAGATTCTTCCCATAGGCAATAATGTTAAGCAAATTTCCCCTATCTCTGGAATTTTTATGTTGTACAAATTTTATGTTATACAAGCTGTTTGTTATACAAGGGTCCACTGTATTGTTGTTATTATTAATTATTTATTATTATTATTATTATTGTTGTTGTTGTTGTTGTTGTTATTATTATTATTTGCCCAATTGCACCTAGTTAAGACCATAGCATCAAGGTCATCGTGAAGCTTATTGCTATAGTTTGCTACTGTAATGTTTCTCTTTTTTATTTTCTTGTTACTGGAATGTTAGCAGAATAGCTGATTTTTTAAATCATTATTTTGAAAAACAAAAATCTCCAAACCGCTTTGTGGTTTTAAAAAACCCACATCTGTGACTATCAAGGTAATGGGAGCCAATTACCATTACACCACCAAAGGAGTGACGTGATCCATTGGTTATTACTTTGCCGTAGTAAATGAAAAATAGTTGATGACAAGGAACTATTTGCAGTGTGTTGCTTCCTGTAGCAACACTAGACTCAGGGAGGTAGCCGGTAACTTGGGTAAACCCCTTGACTAGGCAGTTCTGGTTCCTAAGGAGGTTGACTCAACTTAGAATCATGGCGTTGGAAGAGACCTCGAGGGCCATCTAGTCCAACCCCCTGCCATATTTCCGACAGATGGCCATCCAGCCTCTGCTTATGGGCAGCCTGCTTCTATGTCCCAGATGTTAAGAAACAAGCCAGTGTTTGTCAATTCGTTCTCAACAACATTAGATACAAGATATCCCAGCTATTTTGGGCTGAAGTTGACTTCCTTGCGGAATCTGAGTGCCCACAACAGAACCTGAGAGTTGTAGAGTCTGGTGTCTGACCAGCCATTGAATCACTTTGTTGGGTGACAAGGTGGGAATAAACAAGGTGGGAGATGCCCCTCCAGTTTTACTTCAACTCTTTCAACTCTCAGAGGCAGGAAGTGACATATTTTGCATTTCTTGAGGTTTTTATTCCCCCTAATCCCTTGGTGTATGCTCCAGCTACTGTGCACTGTTAATACAATAAAGAAATTATTTATTATGTACAGTAATACTTTTTTCAATGTAATAAATCTCTTTTGCATCACCGCCCTGTGCTGCAGTGAATTTTTTCCAATATATGCAGGGCTGGTGTGTGTGTGTCTGCGTGTGTGTGTGTGTGAGAGAGAGAGAGAGAGAGAGAGAGAGACAAGATCACTAGGTATGGCCAACCTGTGTAGATCTGGGAGGGAGTGAAGAAAACACCTTCGCTGTGGCTGTGGGCAATTCCAAAACCCGCTCTTCCAGCCTTAATCTCACCTGAAGCATCTGTAACTGTATTCAGGTTAAATTGCCGTATTGGCACTTTGCGAAAAATATGTGGTTTTTGAATCAGTTTGGGCGCTCAAGCGCTAAAAGATTCGCCATTACTGGCATAGTTGCTGGCTTACTCTAATGGCCATTTACAGTAACTTCCTTCTTCAAAAATACAGTGCATATTTTTCTACGAATTTTCTTCCAATTTTTTTCAGACTATGGACACGTGAATCAGTGGATTTTGATCCTGCAGGTAAGGGGCTCTAAAAGCCCCTGGTTCTAGTCATCTTCAGGATGAGATTGCCATCCTGTGTAAGAATTATGACCCTGTTGTTTTTTAACAAACGAGATCACCACAATCTTAAAGAAACATTTATTAGAGGGTTACAGGATTATATGAAATATAAAGTCCCTTATAAAACACAGCTTATCAGCTCACCAGCAATCCTTTTATTCGTGCTCCGTAGTGCTGTACACAGACACATCTGACTGTGCATTGGTTTTGCCTTGCGTATAAGAAGTTCTGCTCTAAAAGTTTTATAAGATAGACTCAAAGGGAATGTACAGCTACAGAAACACTGACAACTGGGTCAAATCCAGTTGTGATTGCATAAGCTTGCATTTAAGAAACTAATAGCAACAAAATATCAACATACAAGTTTTTAAGGAGTACCTGTGCTGAAGATATACAACTAAGGATTGCGAAAAAGTAAACAAAAAGAGAAAAAGGTAGCAAGGTCAGCTTAGGGAAGAATCCAAATATACATACAAATTCAATACAGTAATTGCACAAAATGGGGGGGGGGGAGAGCCTTGTTAGCCAATGATTACCAAGGTTAAAGTTAAAATGCTTCACACATGAATTTTAAATCCTAGACGTCTTGATCTCCCCCCCTCCCCCCACCACACACACCATGAAAAGCAACTGCAGAACAATTTTACAGGTATAAGTCAAAATATGTAAACCAGGGTGTAATGCAATGCCGAACGAGTCCACAGCACACAAACAACTGCCACAACCCACAGGAAGTGCTCTCATTGAAATCCAAGGCTGGAAGGAATGATGGGTCTGTGATGGATAGAAGGACACACACCCCAACCCTGAAAAGTCCCTCCCAATCACAAAAACTACAGACTCCAAGCACAGTTCTAAAGAAACCCCCCCCCAGGGTCTCTCTCAAATCCGGCTGCATTCTAGTGAACAGAAATACTGTATTGCACAGCAGAAAACAAAACAGAAGTCAGCCAGAAAGTATTTCAAGCAAGAGGTGACCTGCTTTCCTCCTCTTTCTTGATTTAATGGATTTATCTTCCACCCTTCTAACCAATGGCCACTCCGGGCAGGTCACAGCCTAAAGAATGAGCAAACCTCAGAGGCGCCACGATGACCCCGAACATCAGCATTGGTCTTAACTTCCCAAAGTGGTCTCATAGGAAAGGGAAAAGCAGGGAGCCCAGTGGCCCAGGAGGCCAGCAGAGAGGTGGCGGCCTTTGGGGTTGGGGAGAAAAGGGGCTACCTTTGGCATTAAGGGCGAGCCTTTCGCTGGGGCAGGAGACAGCGGACAGGCTCCTCCATGCGGCGGGGGGGGGCGGGAAGGGGGACGATCACAGCACCCCCACCGTGGACACCCCACACTAGGAGCAACACTGAAATACTGTAATGTTGGGTGGTGTGTTGTTCCTCTTCTTCTTCTTCTTTCATCTTCTTTCTGCCCAGAGGTCCACTTAAGAAATAATAAAAATCAATCCTTGAGCATCTTTGCAGGTGTTTCCTCCAGAGAAGGCTGGCCACTGGTCAGGCAGCTGCTGGTAGGTAGAGGAGCCAGGCCAGGAAAGCAGTTGGCAGCCCAGCCTACACGGCCCCACAGAGCCCTGGGGACCCTCAGGGTGGCTCTCATGAAAAACGTGTTGGCTGCTCTGGTGGATTCGGCAACCGCCTTCTGTGGTTGGCGCCCTGATCAGGTTTCAGGCCATCCCAGGGTCACTGGTCGTCTGGGCTCCCACCCAGCGTCAAACAGGCAGGAACCACATTTACTGTTCCCGGAGCCCAACACTTTTGAGTCTTTTACAGCATCTACAACTGCTTGCAGAACACCCAGCAGCCCAGGGGTCTGTTGTGGTCAGTGCATTCCAGGGTAGCGGGAGTTTATTCTTCCTCAAGGGGACCTCCCCCTTTTCCCTCCCCGGGGGCTGCAGAAGAGCCCTCCTCCAGAGAGAAGGCTTGGAAGGAGGGGACCCTCTGGGGGTTGGGAGGGCTAGAGACCCGAGAGGCAGGTGGGTGTCAGGGTGAGGGTCTGCAGCTCTCCTTCTTCTTCATCCACAGACATCTCCCTCTTCCATGAACTCCATGGATGTCCTGCTGCAAGAAGCAGCAAGGTAACTTTCTCCCCAGCTGAGGGGCAGGGAGGGAGGCCGTGGGGTGGCCCCTGCCCCTCCCAGACTCCCCCCCCCCCCCATTATCAGAGGCAGGGGAGTGGCTGAGGTTAGGGGGCATCTGGGGCTGCTGGGACCCTTCCCGAAGGGGCCAGACGGGCCTCTGGAGGAGGTCCTCCTGAAGAGCAGGGGGCCACCTTCAGATGTTCTGCCCTCACTGTTGTGGGGTTTATTTCTCCCAGTCTCCTGGAGTCTCCCAAAGAGGAGAAGAATATATACACCAGCCTTTGGATAACTTCAGCATCCTTCTCTCCAAGAAGAGGCAGGGATGTTGTCCTGGAATAAATGCAAATCCCTGCTTATTTTGGTTCACAGGACTACGAAGATAAAGATATCAAGTTTCCAACAGTCCGGATGGTGAGGAGCCGCCATTTTGACTCCTCTTCCAGGTAAGCCTTTCCCAGAAAGGGGTGTCGTGGCTTTTCCTTAAAGGAGCTGCTCAGGGTCCTTTAAGGAACGTTAATATAATAATGAACTGCATCACGCTACTCCCGGACCCCCCATCCCATTATCAGAGGCAGGGGAGTGGCTCAGACTGTCTCCCTTTGGGCTGAGGGGAGGGGGCATCTGGGGCTGCTGGGACCCTTCCCGAAGGGGCCAGACGGGCCTCTGGAGGAGGTCCTCCTGAAGATCAGGGGGCCACTGTCAGATGTTCTGTCCTAACCTGTTGTGTGGCTTATTTCTCCCAGACTCGTGGAGTCTCCAAAAGAAGAAAAGAATATATATACCAGCCTTTGCATAAGTTCGGCATCCTTCTCTCCAAGAGGAGGCAGGGTTGTTGTTCTGGAATAAATGTGCGAATGCCTGCTTTTTTTGGTTCACAGGACTACGAAGATAAAGATATCCACTTTCCAACAGTCCGGATGGTGAGGAGCCGCCATTTTCACAGGAGTATCCAGAGATGCCATTCAACAAAATTCTCCCTTTGGTACGGAGCCTGCATTTTGAGTCATCATCCACGTAAGCCTTTCCCAGAAAGTGGGGGGTTGCTTTTCCTTAAAGGAGCTGCTCAGGTTCTCCTTGAGGGATCTGGCTCTTCCATGCCAGGATTTGGGTCCCGATGGATCCTTGGCTCCTTCTAGATCCACTCACTCTTCTCTTTTCTTCTCATGTTAGCTTCTCCCAGGAAGGAGAAACAGTCCAGGATTCCCGAGCAGCCAATCCCCCTGAGAGCAGTGGGTCCAGCTCTGATGTTTCCCAGGCAGAGGAAGAAGATGGCTCCAAAAGGTAGGCCTTCTCTGTATTTAGGGAGAGGGACCCTTGCGGTGCAGTGGTCCAACCGCCGTCCTGTAGCCGAAAGTATGCTCACGACCTCGGGTTCAATCTCAGGTAGCCGGCTCAAGGTTTATCCATCCTTCCATGTCTGGTAAAATGGGTAGCCTGCTCCATGAAGGTGGGGAGAGGAAAATGCTGCACAATTAACCTGCGAGACACCCAGAGAGCGCTTGTGGTGCTCTGGGACGGTATAGCAGAAGCATCCTTTGATTTGCTTTACAGAGAGGGATGCCCTGTTTTTCCCACTCTACATCCAGCTCGGGCGGCCACAGGGACGGCTTTTGGCTCGTCTTCCTCTCTTCCAGCGTGTCGGGAGGTGGCGCCTCCCGTGTTGCTGTGCAGGCACCCTAAAGGTTATGGATGAAGCTTCCAGGTAGGAACCCAAACAGGTGGGCCCTGCTTTTCCTCCTGGGGGGGGGGGCAACGCCTGCCGCTTCTCACCTCTTCTTCACATCTTAGCATCTCCCAGGAAGGAGAAACAGTCCAGGACCATGGAGAAAAACAAAAGGGCCAGATGGGCCTCTGGAGGAGATCCTCCTGAAGAGCAGGGGGCCACCTTCAGATGTTCTGCTCTGACCTGTTGTGTGGTTTATTTCTCCCAGACTCCTGGAGTCTCCCAAAGAGGAGAGGAATATATACACCAGCCTTTGGGTAAGTTCAGGATCCTTCTCTCCCAGAAGAGGCAGGGTTGTTGTCCTGGAGTCAATGAGTGAATGCCTACTCATTTTTGGTTCACAGGAGTATCCAGAGACGCCATTCAACAAAATTCTCCCTCTGGTACGGAGCCTGCATTTTGACTCCTCTTCCAGGTAAGCTTTTCCCAGAAAGGGGGGGTGGCTTTTCCTTAAAGGAGCTGCTCGGGTTTTCCTCAAGGGATCTGGCTCCTCTGTGCCAGGATTTGGGTCCCGATGGATCCGTGGCTTCTTCTAGATCCACTCCCCTCACAGCAGGTTCTTCTTCTTCTCTCTTTCTGGCAGTGACCTGGAGGAGGAACCACCAAAAAAGGTGACCAAAGTTCCTGAGGGCCCTTTTGTCTCTGCCCCCTCTCTGGACCACAAGGGCTCCCAAAAGGAGGTCTCCCGCTGGAGTCCTGGTTCTCATGTCACCCCATCTCTCTCTTTCCTAGGACATGCCTGTCGTAGACTGCTGAGCCAGCTGGGACTGGAGGAGGAGGAGGAGGAGGAGGAGGAGGAGGAGGCGTGAAGCATCTGAGTAAAGGTGTTGACCTCCCATCCCAGTTTGGCCCTCTCCATCCCCATTAGAGCTAGGGTGGCAACAGGTGTTGCTGTGCAGGCCCTGCAAAGGTTACGGATGAAGCTTCCAGGTAGGACCCCAACAGGTGGGGTCTGCTTTTCCTACAGTGGGGCTCCAAGGCCGGCCACTTCTCACCTCTTCTCTCTTCAATCTCAGGAAGCCAGCTCAGGACTTATCCAGCCTTCCCATCCTTCTGAGAACAGTAAAATGGGTAGCCAGGAGGTGGGCAATGCTGCAGGTGTCCTGCTTTTCCCACTCTACATCCAGCTAGGGCGGACACAGGGACGGCTTTTGGCTCCTCTTCCTCTCTTCCAGTGTGTCGGGAGGTGGTGCCTCACAGGCTGCTGTGCTGACATCCCAAAAGTGGCCAATAAATGTTACAGGTAGCTTTTCCCAGGAAGGAAAAAAAAACAGTTCCAGATTATGGAGAAAAACGTCCTTTGGATGACCACCAGGAAGCACTGGAAGAAAAACAGGAGGAAAGTGCATCCATTGTGAGTTTAGTTTTGTGGATGAGGAAGGAACGGATGTAAGAAAAGGCGCCACCGTTTTCCAGAGGCATTTGGCCTCTGGAAACAGCCGGCTTCAGGGTGAGCAGTTATGATCACTTCTTCTTTTTAATTTGCAGGATTCCCGAGCAGCTAATCCCCCTGAGAGCAGTGGGTCCAGCTCTGATGTTTCCCAGGCAGAGGCAGCAGATGGCTCCGAAAGGCAGGCCTTCTCTGTATTTAGGGAGAGGGAGCCATGTGGTGCAGTGGTCCAACCGCCGTCCAGTAGCCAAAAATGGTCTCCCGCTGGACTCCTGCTTCTCATGTCACCCTGTCTCTCTCTTTCCTAGGACGGGCCCGATCTTGATGTGGACGATCGGCTGAGCCTGGAGGAGGAGGAGGAGAAGTGAAACATCTGAGATAGGCAGGGGTGTCCAAGTTTTTTGTAAGGGGGGCAGATTTGGTGGATGAGAATGTGTGGGGGCTGACTGCTTCCTGCCCCTGCACCCCCAACAGCAAGTCCCCCCCCCCAACTGACCCCTTGCAAACCCCCACCACTGACTATTTATTTATCGGAGTATTTTTACCCCACCTTTCTCCTTGGAAAAGGACCCCAGGGGGCTTACAGTCATGAGAGACAATATACAGCCCAGTACAATTAAAACCTGTTCAAGTATTGAGAACAGGGAATTGAGAGACATACAACATTAAAAGACAACATTACATTAAAGCAGCAAGAGAACGGGAGCAGTTAAAAATGAGTAAAAGTCCATGTAAAAATTAGGAATGATGGAAACTAACATTGAAAACATAGTGTCAAGCAGTCAATGCAATTACCCCTTCAGCAGCCTCACTTTTTTGCAACTGGGAAAAGGATCTCCTCCCTTGTCATTGCCAGCTTGCTCATTTTCTTCGATCTACAAGCCTCAGCAGATCACACCCCGCCCCCATCTTAACAAGGGACTGGGTGGGGGGGAAGGAGGGGGGAGGCTTTCCGGACCATCACACGACCGAAGATTGGGTGGTGGTGGTGAGGAAGCACGGTTGTGCTTATTTTTTTTTGGGGGGGGGGTGCATTCTGGGGAAAAGCCTGCGAGGCATCCCCATGCCCCACCGGAGGGGGGGGGACCGAAATGAGTGGGAAAGGACGTGTCCTCCCGAAGGCAGCGACCACGGACTCAGCAGGCGACACCCCCCCCCAGCCGCCCATGTCCCTTCCAACTCGCCCTCCACTGCAGCGATGGGGCGTCCAGGGCTGGGAAGGGGGGGGCGGCGGTAGGGGAGAGACAGCAGGCGGGGAGCAGGAACCTTTCCCTTCTGAGCCCCCCCCCCCAAAAAAAGAGTCCAGCTTTCAAGGGGACACAAAGCGTGCCGGCAAGGAAGTCTTCCAGCAGCCCCAGCAAGTGCGATTCCCCCACCCCGCTTGCCTGGGCTACTGGAAGACCTTTAAAAAAAAAGATGCATCTCCCCCCCAACCCACCCAATTTGGGGGGGGAGTTGCCCCCTTTAAAAAAAAGTGTTCAAGCAAGAGTGGCAAGTTGGATCCCCCGCCGCCGCTTGCCTGGGCTGTTCTCAAGCCCTGCACGCGCCTCCCTTGCACAAACACACACACACACACCGCCACGGATCCAGCTGGTGCAAGGGAAGCCCGTCGTGCATCGTCGTCACCCAGGTTGCCCCTGGGAAGGGGCGAGGATCCGTGCAACCTTGCAACCGGCCTGCCAACCCCCCCCCCCCCCCCCCCAAAAAAAAGCACCTCGGCAGCAGCGGAGGCTTGCCTGCTCCCCAAGCTCCTCGCCCCCCCCCCCCACAAGAACCCGACAGCAGGCAAGGGCTTGGTGGGGCCAGACAATAATAGGGTCACCTTTGCACGTGGGAGGTGTGGGGGGTCAAAGGAGGGGCTCACCATTGGGAGGGCTGCCTTCAGCAGGGGTGGGGGTGGGGGGAGCGGCCCGTCCTGGGCTTCCCCATCGGGCACCCAGTAGTCCCAAGTTCTCCCGGCTGGATGGAGCAGGGCCGCCTGGGGAGCGCCCCACCGACCCCCCCCCTTGCACCAACCGGGCTTCCACCGCCCCATGTGGTTGGGCGACCACCGAGGTATTGGGGTGGGTGTGTGTGTGTGTGCAGGCGGGGGCCGTGAAGAGATCCGCTCGCCCCAAAAGCCATGCCACCCCCCTCCCTCCTTCGTTTGCCCAGGGCTCGGCTGGGGCCTTGGTCGGCAACCCCAGCCCTCTATGCCCGGCTGCCACCCCATGAGAACCTCAAAGGGGCGACGACGAGGGCATAATTGGGGGGGGGGGCGACGGCACGGCCCACCATGTGCCTACTGCCCCCCCCCCAAGAACCCAACAGCCGGCAGGACCCTCATAGGGTCACCTTTGCACTGGAGCTCTCAAAAAAGAAGCCCAGTAGCCATGACTCAGCTTCCAGGTAAACTCACCTGGATGACTGAGAATCTTCACAGACACTCTGCACTGGAGGTCAGGAAGGGGGGGAGGAGGGAGGGAGGGAGGGGGCGGGCCAATGGAAATGGCCCTGATCTGGAAGGATCTGGAAGGATCCAGAGGAGGGAGCAGGTCTGGATGGGGGGGGTCAGGTTGGTCACAGAAGGGTCTCCCTCCTTCTTCCAAAGGGGAAGGGGCCCCAGGCTTCAAATGGCGCTCTGGAGATGGCGGGGGGGGGGGACACATTTTGGAAAGGGAAAAAGGGGGAGTGTGAGCCTTTGCAGCTGTAGGCTGTTCTCTGTTGCATTCAAAAGCTGAAGGGAAAAATGCCTGGCAGAGAGAAAAGGGATTTGACCATTTCCAAAGCCCCCCCCCCGCAAGAACATGGCCATCCCACTGGCCCACCCCCAAGGAAGGCAACCCCCAGATTCCTCCTGGGGTTCTCAGCAAACGCCCCCCCCCAACCGTGCCATGTGCTTGTAGGCCCACAGCAAAGCCATGTGTCGGGCATGGAGGCCATGGTTTCTGTCTTTCAGTCTGTGGGCACAGAGGGGGCCTATATTTGGAAAGTGCTTTGAGGGTGATCCAGCAAAAAAAAATATTGCATTTGTTATCTGCAGATGCAAGGTTTGCTCCACTGCAAAGCCATGGACTTGTGGGCCCAGGATTTCTGGGGCCGATTCTGAAGCCTTGAAATCAAATCTAATAAGGCCTCACCTAAGGAAAACACAGCAATTTCATAGCTGAAATGAGTGAGCTGCTGCAAGCTATCATCTATTGTTTTAAAAAGCCTTTAAAAGCTGGAGCGAAGAATATGGCCAGGAAGGACTTTTGCTGCTCCTCTTGGGAAGACCGAGGGCTGTTGACGGAGGGGGGGGTTGTGCCCTGGGGGGAAGGAGATAGCGGGAGGGACCACGTGGCCCTCTCTTTCCCACGACTGTCCGTGAGCAGAGGTGCCTTCATGCCAAACCTCTTCAACCGATGGGGATCGGCAGGGGTGACCCCCTTCCTGAAAAGGAGTCTGGGTCCAGGAGAGGTTCAGAAGACCCCCAAGAGTGTCAGGAATTTGGGGAGGGGGAACATTGACCCTCTTCTCCCTCTCTTTCTGCCTGACCTCGTGGGGAGACCTTTAAGGAAAGGGGAAAGGATGCGGACACTGAGGGCTGCCTGGGTCCCCCCCCTCCCCAAATGAGCCCTCAAAGCAGAGGAAGGAAGGAGGAACAGATCCACCCCATCCACACCTCTTCACCCACTCATGGACAGGTGTGGAGGGTTGGAAAGAGACCCCTGGGTCACTTCAGGGTTTGGTCCATCCTCCTCTGGGCGGTGGTCCAGGCGGGGGCTAACTCCTCCAGGGACATCTCTGCCTCTCTCCCTGCTGGGAAATCGGGTCATCTAGAAATGCAAAAATAAAATAAAATCAACACTAACCTTTGGCTCTTCTTCCTCTATTCCAGCATGTCAGAAGGTTATGGATGAAGCTTCGAGGGAGGAGCCCAAACAGGTGGGCCCTGCTTTTCCTCCAGGGAGGCTCCAATGCCTGCCACTTCTCAACTCTTCTCTCTTCTTCACCCCACATGAAGCTGTCCAGGTGGAGGAGGAACATCCCGTGGAAGCCATGGGAGTAAAAGGAGAGGTAAACACATCTCTGGTGAGCTATTTTGGTGGATAAAGAAGAAAAGGATGTTAGAAAAGGGCCACCTCTTGATCTCAGGCGCCTTCCGAGTGAGCCATTCTGATTCCTTTTTCTTTTTTCATTTACAGGATGCCCTGGAAGTGCAAGACCAGGAGGAAACGCAGGGCAGGGGGAGCCCAGAGGCCCCAAGACATGAGGAGTCAAATAAAAAAAAGACCCGGAGACCACTTCAATTACGACCCTCATCTCTTGGGTAAGGAAGGAAAGGCCGTTAGAGGAGGGATGACCTTTCTGTCTCCGGAAACCGTCAGCTTCACGGTGAGCAATTCTAATTCCTTGTTCTTTTCCATTTGCAGGATTCCCTCTTGGCAAACCCCCCAGAAAGTACACCATCGAGCCCTGACGTTTCCGACATGGACTTCCCCGACCACTCTGAAAGGTATGCCTTTCTGTATTTAGGGAGAGGGACCCTTGAGGAAGCATCTATAGAAATGGAGCCATTCCACAGGACTGGCTCAAGTCCACTTTTAGGCCACGTCCAAAGAAACCTCATGCAAAGAGTTCTGTAACGAATACCCGGACAATCAGTTTGATGAGTCACATCCTGACGTTATTTTTAAAAGTCCTGCATTTAAGAATTATTGAGTCTTCAGATACTAGTTCAGCAATGTCTCAATGTTAATGTTGATATTTCTGTTTGCTTCATTGATTAGGAAAAAGCATTTGACTCAGTTAAACATGACAATAAATGTATTAATATTAATTGCAGTTTTATAAGGTTTACTTTATATTTAGATATTACCTATGCTATTGCTTATGTCAATATTTTTGTAAACTGACCAGGTGACTTACGTACTGCCAGATGGCACAGTACAAAAATCAATTCAAAATCAAATCAAATCAAACCAATAAAGTACTAAAGTAGTGCTGGTGGACCTCCCAGCTTTTTAGGACGAGGAGGAGAGAGGAATCGTCCCTGGAGACCTCTGTTCCTCCCGTGGGGTTCTTGTGGCTTCAGTTTCTGACCTGTTGTGTCTTTTTTTTTACAGCATCTACAACTGGCTGCAGAGGAACACCCAGCAGCCCAGGGCTCTGTTGTGGTCGGCGCACTCCAGGGTAAGCGGGAGTTTATTCTTCCTCAAGGGGACCTCCCCCTGTTCCCTCCCCGGGGGCTGCAGAAGAGCCCTCGTCCAGAGAGAAGGCTTGGAAGGAGGGGACCCTCTGGGGGCTGGGAGGGCTAGAGACCCGAGAGGCAGGTGGGTGTCAGGGCGGGGGTCTGCAACTCTACTACTTCTTCATCCGCAGGCATCGCTCTCCTTAAGGAACTCCACCGATGACCTGCTCCAAGAAGCAGCAAGGTAACTTTTCCCTCAGCTGAGGGGCAGGGAGGGAGGCCGTGGGGTGGCCCCTGCCTACTCCCGGACTCCCCACCCCCCACAATCAGAGGCAGGGGAGTGCCTCAGACTGTCTCCCTTTGGGCTGAGGGGAGGGAGCATCTGGGGCTGCTGGGACCCTTCCCGAAGGGGCCAGACGGGCCTCTGGAGGAGGTCCTCCTGAAGAGCAAGGGGCCACTGTCAGATGTTCTGTCCTAACCTGTTGTGTGGCTTATTTCTCCCAGACTCCTGGAGTCTCCTAAAGAAGAAAAGAATATATATACCAGCCTTTGCGTAAGTTCGGCATCCAAGAGGAGGCAGGGTTGTTGTTCTGGAATAAATGTGCAAATGCCTGCTTTTTTTGGTTCACAGGACTACGAAGATAAAGATATCAAGTTTCCAACAGTCAGGATGGTGAGGAGCCGCCATTTTGACTCCTCTTCCAGGTACGCCTTTCCCAGAAAGGGGGTGGTGGTTTTTCCTGGAAGGAGCTGCTCAGGGTCTCCTCGAGGGATCCAGCTGCTCCGTGCGGGGATCTGGGTCCCGATACATCCGTGGCTCCTTCTAGATCCACTCGCTCATGGCAGGTTCTTCTTCTTCTCTCTTTCTGGCAGCGACATGGAGGAGGAGGAGCCGCCAAAAAAGGTGACCCAAGATGCTGAAGACCCTTTTGTGTCTGCCCCCCTCTCTGGACGTCTGGACCACAAGGGCTTCCAGATGGAGGGCCTCCCAAAAGGAGGTCTCCCGCTGGAGTCCTGGTTCTCATGTCACCTCATCTCTCTCTTTCCTAGGGCATGCCGGACGTGGAGTGCTGAGGGCCTGGAGTAGTAGTAGTAGTAAAGGTATTCATGTCCAATCCCAGGGGGAGCAGCCCCTTCCCCAAGAGGAGTGGCAGGGAGGGTTGGGGTCCCCTGAGCGGAAGGAAGCCGCCTGGCCTCGCCGTCCAAGGACAAGCCCCACTCAGGCAGGCAACACTCACCGAGGGAAAGCCTGCAGAGAAACTTCTTGGCCTGCTTGCGGATGGACAGCCAAGATGGTGCCAGCCTGGCCTCCAGTGGCAGGGAGTTCCAAAGGCTGGGACCATCCACAGCAAAGGCCCTGTGTGGGTCATAGTGCTTTTGGACAAAAAGTAATACCTCGGTTTACCAGCGCCCTGGTCTACAAATGTTTTGCAAGATGAGCAAGAAATTTTTGGAACAGTTTTCTTCTGGTTAATCAGCTCTATGTTGCAAAATGAACACCAGAGCCCCTGCTGTGGACGCCAGCTGGCCGTTCACTGTGGCCCCGGTGGAGACCCTAGCCGTAGAGGCCACCAGTCCTCGCTGCAGCACCACCAGTGGCGAAGGGGTGATGGCAGCCGTGGGGATGGGGTGTGCAGCTACAGAACGAATGAGCTAAATTTTAATTATTTTTAATGGGACTTGTTTATTCCCTCCTTCCTTCCTTTCCTTCCGGGCAACTACAGGTCGGTTAGCCTTACGTCTGTTCCAGGGAAGATGGTGGAAAGCCTCATCGAAGAGAAAATCCTAAAGTACATAGAAGAACAAACCTTGCTGAGGGAAAATCATTGTGGTTTCTGTAAGGGTAAGTCTTGCCTCAAACTTTTTAGAATTCTTTGCAAAGGTCAACAGGCATGTATATTTGGGTGAACCGGTAGATATTATCTATCTTGATTTTCAGAAGGCTTTTGACACAGTCCCTCACCAAAGGCTGCTGAGAAAATTGCACAGTCAAGGGATAAGATGGCAGATCCTCTTATGGATTGAGAACTGGTTGAGATCCAGGAAACAAAGAGTAGGTGTCAATGGGCAATTTTCACAATGGAGAGAGGTGAAAAGCTGTGTGCCCCAGGGATCTGTCCTGGGTCTGGTGCTTTTCAATCTGTTCATAAATGACCTGGAGACAGGGATAAGCAGTGAGATGGCCAAGTTTGCAGATGACATGAAACTTTTCTGTGTGGTAAAAACCAGAGAAGATTGTGAAGAGCTCCAGAAGGATCTCTCCAAACTGGGGGAATGGGCTGCGAAATGGCAAATGTGTTTCAATGTAGCCAAATGTAAAGTAATGCATATTGGGGCGAAAAATCAAAACTTTATCTATCAACTCATGGGCTCTGAGCTATCCGTGAAGGATCAGGAAATAGATCTTGGAGTGTTGGCGGACAGCTCCATGAAGGTGTCTACTCAATGTGTGGCGGTGAAGAAGGCCAATCACATGCTTGGGATTATCAAAAAGGGGATTGAAAGTAAAACAGCCAACATTATAATGCCATTGTACAAAACAATAGTAAGGCCGCACCTGGAGTATTGTGTACAATTCTGGTAACCGCATCTCAAAAAAGACATAGTAGAACTGGAAAAGGTGCAGAAGAGAGTGACTAAGATGGTTACTTCACGTCCCTCCTCGTGCTGAGGTGAACTTGCTTCTGGTTTGAAATCGGTTGTTGTCATGTGAACTATATCCGGTTCTGCCCCTGTTTCTTTGTACTCACGGGCATGATGAATGGAACTGGCAGGACTGCAACCTCACGTCCTCGATGTGCGTTGTACAGTTATTTTCAGAGTATTTTTCCATGTAGTCCTAAGCGCTACCGCGCAAGCTTTTTAAGTTTCCCCCCCCAAGGCCATTCATTGCATTAAATCTTCCATAGGCCATGTCCCGTTGAGTGCCTGTTCCTCCTCCTGACACTAGATGGCTTCTGGTGCCATGGTTTGGACGTTCTCCGCCTGGGTCCTCCAAGGCATCAAAACGGATCATTGAGATTGTCAGCCATGTGGAGAAGCACTTCTGGTACTACCTGCAGAGACGTCGCCATGCCTACCTCGCGGTTTCGAAGCCGCAGAAAAGCTCCTTTACGAAGGTTCCCTGTCTTGAATGCTGTTCTTCCAAACGTTAATATAATGAATTGCATCGCACTACTGAATCGCCGGCGCGACACACCGGAAGAGGAGAACAGTGAGTTTCTCGATGCTGCAGACACACTTGTGCAAACTATGTTTCAGGCAGTTGCAGAGTGGAGGCTCACATCACCTAGACAAAAACTGTCTTGGTGCTACCTTGGACGTTCACCATGGTTTCACGATACAGTCCTGCAGTACTGGGACGATAGGCAATGGATAGAAAATTTCCATAGGACCCGGCAGACGTTATTTGAAATTGCTGACATGCTCAGGCCATGTTTAATGCGCCAGGACACAGTTATGCACTACGCAGTTCCGGTTGAAGAAAGGGTGACTATTGGAGTATACTTCTTGGCCAGCTGGTCCTGTTACCGTACCATTGCTCTAGTCTTCCACAAGGGGACATCGACCATTGCCAGCGTCGTGGTTGAAGTATGTCTAGCGATCGAACAAACGCTTCTGAAGGAGGAGGTTCATGTTGATGACTTCAATAAGGTGGGTAACCCCATTGTTTAGCAAAGCATTTGTAATATCACGTGCAATGCCTTGATTAGGTGGACTCTTTGCTACCTTGAGAAAAACCACATGGCTAGTTCAAAAAACAGTACCCTATATTTTCCTTTCAGCTATGCAACATTTTTTGCTATGCCAGGACCATAGCTGTACACAATGTTTTTGGTGTGTCTCCAACATGACTAAAATGATTACTGGCCTGGGGCACCTCCCTTATGAGGAAAGGCTAAAACATTTGGGGCTCTTTAGTCTGGAAAAAAGGCGCCTGAGGGGGGATATGATTGAGACGTACAAAATAATGCAGGGCATGAGTCAAGTCGATGCACTTATCCAGATAGGTATCCCATAAAGAAGTTGGGACCTTGTTTTCGCTATAAAGACTCACACAGCTGGGAGGATATGAAATCCACCATTAATATAAACGAAACAAGCGATGGCTGACATACTGCTGTGGGCCTTGTTATGTGCGTAAATATGATGAGCAGTCCAATCACAATTATACTTAACATTCAATCCCAAATACTTGAATTCCCTAACTTATTCTAAGAAATTATTCTGGACTGACCAACGATTGACCAGGTTAGAAAATATACAGTCCTCCTTCCTGCGCTGAATCCTAAGGGTACCTGATTGCGTAGCATGGGCGGCTTTATATTTGGAAGCAGCACTTGATCGCCTAGAGCAGGCCAGTCCAAACTTCGGCCCTCCAGATGTTTTGGACCACAATTCCCACAGTCCTTTGCCATTGGCAATCTAAGCTTAGAATTCTGGGAGTTGTGGTCCAAAACATCAGGAGGGCCAAAGTTTGGTCATGCCTGGCCTAGAGACTAGGGCTTGGAACCAAACTCTGAAATTCTGGTTGAGAATTCATTTTCAGGCCGAGCAGCTGGGCTATATATACCACATGTTATCAGATTCTTATATGAGCCAGTGGTCATGGGCAATCCAACACAAAGTTAGATCCATTGGTATCCCCCTTGAGTCCATCTTACTATTTGGTCAACATCAGGCCTATCGAGCCCTTAGCCAGTGACTTAATGATATTGAGAAGCAGGAATTGCTTGCATTAGCAAATAGAACTTGCTCACCTCAGGTGCATGGTAGCGTTCCAGGGTTTCGGAAGTCAGCAAACTATCTATCTACACTAGGAACCTCACAAGCCTGTAGAGCATTTATCTTGGCAAGATTCAGTGTTCTTCCCTCAGCCCTACTTTGGGGTAGGTTCAATGGAATTCCACACCATGAAGGTGTTTGCCCCTGTGGAGCTGGGGTAACTGAATTTTTATCACATATCCTTTTATATTGTACTTTTTATAAAAAAATTAGGAAAGACTTGATTGACCCCCTAATTTATAAATTACAAGTGTATCCAGACAAATTGTTGGTTGCATACTGTCTTTCAGATCAGAATTCTTATGTAACAACCCAGGTCGCCAAATTTTTCATGGCTGCTATCCATAGTAGGACTGTTCTAGTGGCAGAAGATTGATTTAGGAATTTATTGTTTGCATTGCTATGTCATAGATTCAAACTGTTGTATTGTTATGTTTTAAATTGTGTTCAGGTCAATTGACCGCAATAAAGGAATAAAGAGTCAAGTGGATAGAAAGACACTCTTCTCCCTCTCACAAAATACCAGAACTAGGGGACATCCACTCAAACTGTGGGTTGGGAGAGTGAGCACAGAGAAAAGAAAATATTTTTTTACCCAGCATGTTGTTAGTCTGTGGAACTCCCTGCCACAAGAGGTGGTGATGGCATCTAGCCTGGATGCCTTCAAAAGGGGATTGGGCAGATTCTTGGAGGAGAAGTCCATCACAGGTTACAAACCATGATGGAGATGTGTAATCTCCAGGCTTAAAACCAGGGTACTTCAAGAGCCAGATGCAGGGGAGTGGTATCAGGAGACAGATATCTAGTCTCATGCTCTCCCATAGGCATTTGGTGGGGCCACTGTGAGATACAGGAAGCTGGACTAGCTGGGCCTTTGGCCTGATCCAGCATGGCTCTTCTTATGTTCTATTGATTTATGGGATTTACAAGCATTTTGGTTTATGAGGATGTTTATGAAAGGAGTTATGCTGATAAACAAAGGTACTACTGTATTGGTATGGTTTGCTGACCTGCTATGCCTTCGCTGTCTCAGCAGTGTCCCACCGTGCTGTAATAATGAATGAAAAAAGTAACTGGTGTTTCTGTTTTGATTCTCCTCTAGATGTATCACTCAGAAAGAAACGGAGGCCCTCTCCTTGTTTTGGAACAGGGAAGCATCATCTTTTCTTGAGAGATTGAAATGTTTTGTGGCTCGTCCGTCTGAGGAAAGCTAGTTCCAACTCCTCCATTTTATAGCTCCCTTTGACCTCATGTTGCCCTGGCCTGGAATAGGCTCATAAGATGGACCAGTGGTATAATTTCATATAGCAGCCTGGGATCAGCACCCAAGAGACATAGAGTCATGAAAACTATTCAACATATGGGGGCTGATGTGATTTTGTTGGCAGGAAACACATTTGAAAAAGCATGCACACTATGTTATTAAACATCCAGCTTTGGGTGAACAATATATGGCAAAGGGAACAAATAAGTCAAGAGGAGTAGCCATCATTTTTAAGAGAAATTCTAAATTTGAAGTAATGGATCAAATGAAAGACTCAGAAGGCAGATATATATTTGTGAAAGGGAAATTAGAAAATAGATTGTTAACTATTGGTTCTTATTATGCCCCTAACACTGGGCAAGGCGTATTTATGGAAAAACTATTGAAGAACGTTAAACAATTTGCATGGGGAGAAATCATATTAGGGGGTGATACAAATTGTATTTTAAATAAAAAAATTGATACATCTAAAACTAGAAAAATATCAAGAGAGGGCGTAAAAATTGGAAAATTACTGAAAACAGAAGGTCTAATTGATGGGTGGAAATACTTAAATCCTAAAGAGAAAGACTATACTTATTTTTCTAAGAAATCTGCCACCTATTCAAGAACAGATCATATATTAATGTCTGACTCATTAATACAACAATTATATAGGATAGACTTTGGTCCAATTATAACGGATCACGCACCCATAAAAGTGTTATGGAACGAAAATGTCTTAAACACCAAGCCAAAGATTTGGAGGATAGGAACTAGTATGTTTACCATCCCTCAAATTATTAAAAGAATTACAAAGGATATAACAATTTTTTATGAAATTAATGATAATGAAGACGTGGACCCAGCATTACTATGGGATACCTTTAAATGTTATTTAAGAGGTAAATTTAAAATGTTAATTTGAATAAAGTTTTTTAATTTAATTTAGAATAGAAAAAAATTAAAAAATAGTTTATTAACTTTTATATTTATATACCGTGACAATTTCCCAGAGGGAATTTGTAAAATTTGTAAAATGTAAAATTTGTAAAATGTAAAATATATAAATTTTAGATATGGTCTGCTCGACTTACAAATATTTTTTTCAATTTTTCAAATTTTTAACTTTTTTTTTAATGTTTTAGCAAGGTACCCCAACTTAAGAGTAGTTTGACTTAAGAGAACGGATTAAATCCGTAAGTCAAGGTACCACTGTATATGACACAAACGTTTCCCCTTACTTTTAAGAGGGGGGAAATGTGCATCTTCTAGAACAAAAAATACGCTACTTATGGTTAGCAGGCGATTAATGATTTCCATAATTAGTGATACGGCGGTGGTGCGGGGTGGGGGCGATGATGATGGCA
This sequence comes from Phrynocephalus guinanensis, assembly GCA_037367245.1. Taxonomy (NCBI): domain Eukaryota; kingdom Metazoa; phylum Chordata; class Lepidosauria; order Squamata; family Agamidae; genus Phrynocephalus; species Phrynocephalus guinanensis. The sequence continues at coordinate 17,631,360 of CM074748.1, forward strand.
GTGGTGAGGGACAGGGCAATGGCAGCGGGGGATGGCGATGGTGGGGTGGCAGGGGCTGGGTCGATAGCGACATTGGTGACGGGGGGCAGGGGCGGGGGTGATGGCAGGGGCGGGGGTGATGGCAATGGCAGTGGTGGGGGCAGTAGGGGAAAGGGTGGGGTGGTGGGGCAGAGGCGGCAGCGGGGTTTGGGTGTCAGGGGTAGCAGGGGCAGCAGGTGGGAATGGGGTGATGGCGGTGGCGGGGGGTGAGGGTGGCAGGGGCGGAGGGTGACAGGGGTAGCAGGTGGGTGGGGGTGAGGGTGGCATCAGTGGGAATGCGGGGCAGGGCAATGGCAGTAGGGGTGGGGTGGCAGGCAGGGGCAGGGGTGATGGTAGGGGTGATGGCGATGGCGGTGGGGACAGGGGGTGGCAGGGGTGGGGCAGCAGCGGGGGGTGGCAGGGTCAGTGGGCAGGGGGCTGGGGTGATGGCAGCAACAGGGGGATGGGGCAATGGCAGTGTGGGTGGTGGTGGTGGTGGTGGTGGTGGTGGCAGGGGTGAGGGCAGGGGCTGCAGCGGGTGGTGGAGCGGGGGCAGCAACAGGGTGGGGATGGCAGTGTCAGGGGGTGATGGGGAGGCAGGTGGGGTGGGGGTGATGGCGGCAGTGGTGGTGGTGTGGGGTGAGGGTGGCGTCAGTGGGAGGGCAGGGCAGGGGTGATGGTGGCAGGGGTGGGGGCAATGGCAGGAGGCACGGGGGTGGCAGGCAGGGCGGGCTTGGTGGGGGTGATGGCAGGGGCGGGGGTTGGCAGGGGTGGGAGCAGCAGTGGGGGTGGCAGGTTCTGCAGGCGGGGGATGGGGGATGGTGGCGGTGGGGGGATGGGGCAGTGGTAGTGGGCGGTGGCGGGGGGGTAATGGTTGCAGGGGCGGGGGTGACAGGGTATGGAGGGGCGGGGTGAGGGTGGCATCAGTGGGAAGGCGGGGCAGGGCAATGGCAGTAGGGATGGGGGGTGGCAGGCAGGGGCGGGGGTGGTGGGGGTGGGGGCAATGGTGATGGCAGGGACGGGGGTGGCAGGGGTGGGGCAGCAGCGGGTGTGGCAGGATCAGTGGGCAGGGGGCTGGGGTGATGGCAGCAACAGGGGGACAGAGCAATGGCAGTGTGGGCGGTCGTGGGGGTGGCAGAGGTGAGGGCAGGGGCTGCAGCGGGTGGCGGCAGTGGGGGCAGAGACAGGGTGGGGGTGGCAGTGTCAGGGCTGGGGGTGGGGCAGCAGGTGGGGATGGGGTGATGGCGGTAGGGGCGGGGGGTGATGGGTGGCAGGTGGGGTGGGGGTGATGGCGGTGGGGGTGCAGGGTGAGGGTGGCGTCAGTGGGAGGGCGGGGCAGGGATGATGGCAGCAGGGGCGGGGGTGAGGGCAGTAGGCACAGGGGGTCGCAGGCAGGACGGGGTTGATGGTGGGGGTGATGGCGGCAGGGGTGGGGGGTGGCAGAGGCGGGAGCAGCAGTGGGGGTGGCAGGCTCTGCAGATGGGGGATGGGGGGATGGTGGCGGTGGGGGGATGGGGCAGTGGCCGTGGGCAGTGGCCGGGGGGTAATGGTTGCAGGGGCGCGGGTGACAGGGTAGGCAGGGGCGGGGGGTGAGGGTGGCATCAGTGGGAAGGCGGGGCAGGGCAATGGCAGAAGGGATGGGGGGTGGCAGGCAGGGGCGGGGTTGGTGGGGGTGGGGCGATTGCGGCGGTTGTGGTGGTGTGGGGTGAGGGGGGCATCAGTGGGAGGGCAGGGCAGGGGTGATGGCGGCAGGGGCGGGGGCAATGGCAGAAGGCACGGGGGTGGCAGGCAGGCCGGGCTTGATGGTGGGGGTGATGGCAGGGGCGGGGGTTGGCAGGGGTGGGAGCAGCAGTGGGCGTGGCAGGTTCTGCAGGCGGGGGATGGGGGGATGATGGCGGTATGGGGATGGGGCAGTGGCAGTGGGCGGTGGTGGGGGGTAATGGTTGCAGGGGCGGGGATGACAGGGCATGCAGGGGTGGGGGGTGAGGGTGGCATCAGTGGGAAGGCGGGGCAGGGCAATGGCAGCAGGGATGGGGGGTGGCAGGCAGGGGTGGGGTTGGTGGGGGTGGGGGCAATGGTGATGGTGATGGCAGGGACGGGGGTGGCAGGGGTGGGGCATCAGCGGGTGTGGCAGGATCAGTGGGTGGGGGGCTGGGGTGATGGCAGCAACAGGGGGACAGAGCAATGGCAGTGTGGGTGGTGGTGGTGGTGGCAGGGGTGAGGGCAGGGGCTGCAGCGGGTGGCGGCAGTGGGGGCAGAGACAGGGTGGGGGTGGCAGTGTCAGGGGTGGGGCGGCAGGTGGGGATGGGGTGATGGCAGTAGGCACAGGGGGTCGCAGGCAGGGCGGGGTTGATTTTGGGGGTGATGGTGGCAGAGGCGGGGGTGGCAGTGTCACCAGGCAGGGGCTGGGGTGATGGCAGCGGGGCTGGGGGTGGAGGCGATGTCAGTGTGCCGGCGATGGCCCGGGTGGGGACGGCAGGGGCGGCAGCAGCAGCAGGGGGTGGCAGGGTCCACGGGTGGGGGATGGGGATGGGGATGGGGTGATAGTGGCAGAAGGGGGATGGGGCAGTGGCAGTGTGGGCGGTGGTGGGGGGCAAGGGCAGGGGCAGGGGCTGCAGTGGGTGGCGGGTGGCAGCAGTAGGGCAGGGGCAGCGGTGTCAGGGGTGGGGGCGGCAAGCAGAGTGGGTGTGATGGCGGCAGGAGGTGGGGCAATGGGAGCAGTGGGGGTTGGCAGGGACAGGGTGTTGGTGGGGTCTGCGGGGGGTGGGGGGATGGCAGAAACTTTGCGGGTGGGGACAGTGGCAGTAGGGGCAGCAGTGTTGGGGCGATGGTGGCAGAGTAGGGGGTGGCAGAAGCAGCAGACAGGGTGGGGTGATAGTCATGGGGTGGGGGTGGGGGCAGGGGGTGGGGGTGGCGGGGTCAGCAGGCAGGGGCTGGGGTGATGGCGGCAGCGGGGACATGGACAATGGCTTGTCAACAACAATAACAACAACAATGGCAGTGTGGGTGACATTGGGGGTGGCAGGGGCAGAGGCGGGGGCTGTGGTGGGTGGCGGCAGCAGGGCCAATGACAACAGTGAGGGGCGATGATGACGGCGGTGACATGGGGTGGGGGCAGCAGGCGGCAGCATGGGGTGGGGGCAGCTGGCGGCGTGGTGTGATGGCAGGAGGGGACAGGGGGTGGCAGGGCAGTGGGAGTGGCGGCAGCAGCGGGTTGTTGGCAGTGTTAGCAGGCAGGGGCTGGGGTGATGGCAGAGGGGGTGGGGAGGCAGGGTTGATGTCAGCGTGCCAGTGATGGCGGGGGTGGGGACGGCAGGGGCAGGGGCAATGGCAGCGGTGGCATTGGGGTAGGCAGGGGCAGGGCTGGGATGATGGCAGCGGTGGCAGGGGCAGGGGTGATGGTGGCAGGGGCAGCGATGGCGGCGGCAGGGGTAGGGGTGCGGGTGTGGGTGAAGGTGGCGGGGGCTGCAGGGGTGATGGCAACGGCAGGAGGCAGCAGGGGTGGCAGCTGTGGTGGGGGATGGGTGGGCAGCGGCAGTAATGGTGGTGGCGGCAGAGTGGGGTCCCGGTGGCGGCTCCAGCCGCAGGCGGCGGCCACGGAGGCAGGCCCAGGCCAGGTTGCTGGGCGCATTCAGTGTCTCTGCCAAGAGGGACCAGTAAGCTGGCCTGGGCCCACCTCTCTGGCCACCGCACGTGTTGCTGGAAAACCTAAACGAGCCAGGCCGGTCTGGGCCCGCCACTGCCACTGCTGGAGAAGGCGAGTGAGAGGGGCGGAATTCGCCCCCCAACACAGGGACTTGGCGGGCGACCCCTGACTGGCCGCCCGCGGTTGATGTCTTGCGCCTGCTCTAGATCCAAAAGTATTTTATATATTTTATTCACACTGCTTTTCACTACATCTTCCTTCTGAGTATCTTCATACAACACTAAGAAATTTTCATATTTTGTATATTCTCTACATTTGTTATGCTCCTTAATCCCATTAGTCAATTTTTAAATTGCACATAATTAAACCATCATATATCCCTACATTGCAGAACGTCTTTCACTTGTTCCCTCAATCTCATTTTATCCATCCGGTTCTTCAACCGAACATTGTTTTTTCCTAAATAATTTTATAAAACCTTTTAAATTTGCAGGGAAGTCCTCTATTTCAGTCACTAATTTTAATGGTGAATCTAAGGGACACAATCTTAGATAGATAGATAGATAGATAGATAGATAGATAGATAGATAGATAGATAGATAGATAGATAGATAGATAGATAACCATTAATTTAAGAAAGGGATTATTAATTTTACTTATTTTCTGATTTTTAATAGTGCCAAATAAATATTTTTCAATATTCTTTTATTTCAAGATGATTCCAGTTCCCACCATATAAACTTTCTTGGATTATATATCATTTCCCCAATGAACCTTAATTGATTTGCCAAATAATATGTCTTAATATTTGGTAAGCCTATACCTCCTCTATTTTGAGCTCTATACCAATATTTGTGTTTATTCTAGTTTTTTTACCTTCGTTACAATAATTATCAATCAACCCTTGCCAAACATTATTATCATCTATTGTGACATCCCTCCCATTATTTCCCCCCTTAATTCTCAACCAAATACAGTGGTACCCTGTATAAAGGAATTAATTCGTTCCAAATGAAATTATATTAAGCAAATTTTCCTTTATACAAACAAATTTCCCCTAGGAATTCATTGAAAACGGAGTAATCTCATTTTTATGTTGTACGGATTCACCCCATAGGCGATTATGTTAAGCAAATTTCCCCTATCTCCGGAATTTTTTATCTTGTACACATTTTATCTTATACAAACTGTTCTACAAGGGTCCACTGTACTCACAACCTGACTTCCAAGTTGTGTATCTTGGATTTCTTCAGCAGCATAAACGTCCTTAATATATAAGGCTACTCCTCCTCCATTTTTACGAGGCCTGTTTCTCCGAAACAGTTTATAATAAGTCTCATCCCACCAGGTTTCAGTAATGCCAATTCTATCGTATTTATTTTGCTGCATTAGGAGTTCCAACTCCTCCTGTTTGTTTCCCATGATCTGCATATTCGTGTAGAGACATTTAAGGCTGTGTGTGCTCAACCTATTTTTCCTTACAATTCTTCATTTTATGAGCCTATTTCAGAACAGAGTGACATGAGGTCAAAGTGAAATATAAGATGGAGGACTCGCAACTAGCTATCCTCAGACTGACAAAGCTGTTTGAATGAGCAGCAAAACATTTCAAACTTTTAAGAAAAGAAGTCCAGTTGCCATGAATCAAGTTCCAGAGAGAGCAAACTTATGTGGATGACTGAGAATCTTCAGACTCCTTCCGTGAACTTTGACGTCTGCTGGCATTACTCCTCAACATTTAGCTCCATAAATAACAAATGTTATGGAAAGCCAAACGGCCTTCATCCAATTGCAGCTCTTGGTTGAGTGGCGGAGCAACCAGGCTAAAGTCCTTGAAGTGGAATTCTTTTCTTCCATGAACTTTTCAGATCTACTGGCGTTGCTCCTCAGCATTCAGCTCCCCAACAAATATTATGGAAATGCAAACAGCCTTCATCCAATTGTGGCTCTTGGTCTTCTGGCGGAGAATCCGGGTGACACTCCTTGAACTGGAGTTGCCTTGTTCCTTGAACTGCTGCTGCTCACTTCCCTAATCTACAAATGACTTAAATTTAAGTGTATAACGAATAAGCATTCACTTTTAAAAACGATGTCCATATCAGAACCCTAAATTCCCAGAGTCCTTGTAGCTCATGGATTAATATTTGTTGTTTTGTTATATATATTTAATATTTTAATGTTTCAATTGTTATATATATTATTGTTTGTATTCCTGTTTTTTATTCACAATCTTAAATATTTAGCATATATAGTTTATTAGCACATCTATAAATTTTATTCTTGTGTGGTTTACATGATTAATTTTTGAGTGGACGTTGCCGCTCATATGTATTATTTGAATTGCATTACCCTTGATTTTAGATTGCATATGTAGTATTTTGGTCTAAGACTGTAAATAAATATTATTATTATTATTATTATTATTATTATTATTATTATTATTATTATTATTATTATTATTATTATTATAGTGGTACCTTGTATAAAGGAATTAATTCATTCCAAATGAAATTATGTTAAGCTAATTTTCCTTTATACAAATTTCCCATAGGAATGCATTGAAAACAGAATAATCTTTTTTATGTTGTACAGATTCTTCCCATAGGCAATAATGTTAAGCAAATTTCCCCTATCTCTGGAATTTTTATGTTGTACAAATTTTATGTTATACAAGCTGTTTGTTATACAAGGGTCCACTGTATTGTTGTTGTTGTTGTTATTATTAATTATTTTTATTATTATTATTATTATTATTATTATTATTATTATTATTATTATTATTATTATTATTGTTGTTGTTGTTGTTGTTGTTGTTATTATTATTATTTGCCCAATTGCACCTAGTTAAGACCATAGCATCAAGGTCATCGTGAAGCTTATTGCTATAGTTTGCTACTGTAATGTTTCTCTTTTTTATTTTCTTGTTACTGGAATGTTAGCAGAATAGCTGATTTTTTAAATCATTATTTTGAAAAACAAAAATCTCCAAACCGCTTTGTGGTTTTAAAAAACCCACATCTGTGACTATCAAGGTAATGGGAGCCAATTACCATTACACCACCAAAGGAGTGACGTGATCCATTGGTTATTACTTTGCCGTAGTAAATGAAAAATAGTTGATGACAAGGAACTATTTGCAGTGTGTTGCTTCCTGTAGCAACACTAGACTCAGGGAGGTAGCCGGTAACTTGGGTAAACCCCTTGACTAGGCAGTTCTGGTTCCTAAGGAGGTTGACTCAACTTAGAATCATGGAGTTGGAAGAGACCTCGAGGGCCATCTAGTCCAACCCCCTGCCATATTTCCGACAGATGGCCATCCAGCCTCTGCTTATGGGCAGCCTGCTTCTGTGTCCCAGATGTTAAGAAACAAGCCAGTGTTTGTCAATTCGTTCTCAACAACATTAGATACAAGATATCCCAGCTATTGTGGGCTGAAGTTGACTTCCTTGCGGAATCTGAGTGCCCACAACAGAACCTGAGAGTTGTAGAGTCTGGTGTCTGATCAGCCATTGAATCACTTTGTTGGGTGACAAGGTGGGAATAAACAAGGTGGGAGATGCCCCTCCAGTTTTACTTCAACTCTTTCAACTCTCAGAGGCAGGAAGTGACATATTTTGCATTTCTTGAGGTTTTTATTCCCCCTAATCCCTTGGTGTATGCTCCAGCTACTGTGCACTGTTAATACAATAAAGAAATTATTTATTATGTACAGTAATACTTTTTTCAATGTAATAAATCTCTTTTGCATCACCGCCCTGTGCTGCAGTGAATTTTTTCCAATATATGCAGGGCTGGTGTGTGTGTGTGCGTGTGTGTGTGTGTGTGAGAGAGAGAGAGAGAGAGAGAGAGAGAGAGACAAGATCACTAGGTATGGCCAACCTGTGTAGATCTGGGAGGGAGTGAAGAAAACACCTTCGCTGTGGCTGTGGGCAATTCAAAAACCCGCTCTTCCAGCCTTAATCTCACCTGAAGCATCTGTAACTGTATTCAGGTTAAATTGCCGTATTGGCACTTTGTGAAAAATATGTGGTTTTTGAATCAGTTTGGGCGCTCAAGCGCTAAAAGATTCGCCATTACTGGCATAGTTGCTGGCTTACTCTAATGGCCATTTACAGTAACTTCCTTCTTCAAAAATACAGTGCATATTTTTCTACGAATTTTCTTCCAATTTTTTTCAGACTATGGACACGTGAATCAGTGGATTTTGATCCTGCAGGTAAGGGGCTCTAAAAGCCCCTGGTTCTAGTCATCTTCAGGATGAGATTGCCATCCTGTGTAAGAATTATGCCCCTGTTGTTTTTTAACAAACGAGATCACCACAATCTTAAAGAAACATTTATTAGAGGGTTACAGGATTATATGAAATATAAAGTTCCTTATAAAACACAGTTTATCAGCTCACCAGCAATCCTTTTATTCGTGCTCCGTAGTGCTGTACACAGACACATCTGACTGTGCATTGGTTTTGCCTTGCGTATAAGAAGTTCTGCTCTAAAAGTTTTATAAGATAGACTCAAAGGGAATGTACAGCTACAGAAACACTGACAACTGGGTCAAATCCAGTTGTGATTGCATAAGCTTGCATTTAAGAAACTAATAGCAACAAAATATCAACATACAAGTTTTTAAGGAGTACCTGTGCTGAAGATATACAACTAAGGATTGCGAAAAAGTAAACAAAAAGAGAAAAAGGTAGCAAGGTCAGCTTAGGGAAGAATCCAAATATACATACAAATTCAATACAGTAATTGCACAAAATTGGGGGGGGGGGAGAGCCTTGTTAGCCAATGATTACCAAGGTTAAAGTTAAAATGTTTCGCACATGAATTTCAAATCCTAGACGTCTTGATCTCTCCCCCCACTCCCCCCACCACACACACCATGAAAAGCAACTGCAGAACAATTTTACAGGTATAAGTAAAAATGTGTAAACCAGGGTGTAATGCAATGCCGAACGAGTCCACAGCACACAAACAACTGCCACCACCCAAAGGAAGTGCTCTCGTTGAAATCCAAGGCTGGAAGGAATGATGGGTCTGTGCTGGAGAGAAGGACACCCACCCCAACCCTGAAAAGTCCCTCCCAATCACAAAAACTACAGATTCCAAGCACAGTTCCAAAGAAAACGCCCGCAGGGTCTCTCAAATCCGGCTGCATTCTAGTGAACAGAAATACTGTATTGCACAGCAGAAAACAAAACAGAAGTCAGCCAGAAAGTATTTCAAGCAAGAGGTGACCTGCTTTCCTCCTCTTTCTTGATTTAATGGATTTATCTTCCACCCTTCTAACCAATGGCCACTCCGGGCAGGTCACAGCCTAAAGAATGAGCAAACCTCAGAGGCGCCACGATAACCCCGAACATCAGCATTGGTCTTAACTTCCCAAAGTGGTCTCATAGGAAAGGGAAAAGCAGGGAGCCCAGTGGCCCAGGACGCCAGCAGAGAGGTGGCGGCCTTTGGGGTTGGGGAGAAAAGGGGCTACCTTTGGCATTAAGGGCAAGCCTTTCGCTGGGGCAGGAGACAGCGGACAGGCTCCTCCATGCGGCAGGGGGCGGGGAAGGGGGACGATCACAGTACCCCCACCCTGGACGCCCCACACTAGCAGTAAAACTGAAATACTGTAATGTTGGGAGTGAAATGTTTTTCCTATTCTTCTTTCATCTTCTTTCTGCCCAGAAGTCCACTTAAGAAATAATAAAAATCAATCCTTGAGCATCTTTGCAGGTGTTTCCTCCAGAGAAGGCTGGCCACTGGTCAGGCAGCTGCTTGTAGGTAGAGGAGCCAGGCCAGGAAAGCAGTTGGCAGCCCAGCCTACACGACCCCACAGAGCCCTGGGGACCCTCAGGGTGGCTCTCATGAAAAACGTGTTGGCTGCTCTGGTGGATTCGGCAACCGCCTTCTGTGGTTGGCGCCCTGATCAGGTTTCAGGCCATCCCAGGGTCCCTGGTCGTCTGGGCTCCCACCCAGCGTCAAACAGGCAGGAACCACATTTACTGTTCCCGGAGCCCAACACTTTTGAGTCTTTTACAGCATCTACAACTGCTTGCAGAACACCCAGCAGCCCAGGGGCCTGTTGTGGTCAGTGCATTCCAGGGTAAGCAGGAGTTTATTCTTCCTCAAGGGGACCTCCCCATTTTCCCTCCCCGGGGGCTGCAGAAGAGCCCTCGTCCAGAGAGAAGGCTTGGAAGGAGGGGACCCCCTGGGGGCTGGGAGGGCTCGAGACCCGAGAGGCAGGTGGGTGTCAGGGCGAGGGTCTGCAACTCTACTACTTTTTCATCCACAGGCATCGCTCTCCTTAAGGAACTCCACCGATGACCTGCTGCAAGAAGCAGGTTATGTTATTTTTGCTTCTTACAGTATGTGATGTTTTCCACATATTTTATTGTATTTGTTTTGGCATTAATTGCCCTTGTTAGCCGCTTAGAGTACTCGATGTAGTAGATAAGCGGGATATAAATACAAAAATAAATAAATAAATAAAAAGGTAACTTTCCCCTCAACTGAGGGGCAGGGGGGGAGGCCGTGGGGTGGCCCCTGCCTACTCCCGGACTCCCCACCCCCCACTATCAGAGGCAGGGGAGTGGCTCGGACTGTCTCCCTTTGGGCTGAGGGGAGGGGGCATCTGGGGCTGCTGGGACCCTTCCCGAAGGGGCCAGACGGGCCTCTGGAGGAGGTCCTCCTGAAGAGCAGGGGGCCACCTTCAGATGTTCTGCCCTCACTGTTGTGGGGTTTATTTCTCCCAGTCTCCTGGAGTCTCCCAAAGAGAAGAATATATACACCAGCCTTTGGATAACTTCAGCATCCTTCTCTCCAAGAAGAGGCAGGGATGTTGTCCTGGAATAAATGCGAATCCCTGCTTATTTTGGTTCACAGGACTACGAAGATAAAGATATCAAGTTTCCAACAGTCCGGATGGTGAGGAGCCGCCATTTTGACTCCTCTTCCAGGTAAGCCTTTCCCAGAAAGGGGTGTCGTGGCTTTTCCTTAAAGGAGCTGCTCAGGGTCCTTTAAGGAACGTTAATATAATAATGAACTGCATTGCGCTACTCCCGGACCCCCCATCCCATTATCAGAGGCAGGGGAGTCACTCAGACTGTCTCCCTTTGGGCTGAGGGGAGGGGGCATCTGGGGCTACTGGGACCCTTCCCGAAGGGGCCAGACAGGCCTCTGGAGGAGGTCCTCCTGAAGAACAAGGGGCCACCTTCAGATGTTCTGTCCTAACCTGTTGTGTGGCTTATTTCTCCCAGACTCGTGGAGTCTCCTAAAGAAGAAAAGAATATATATACCAGCCTTTGCATAAGTTCGGCATCCTTCTCTCCAAGAGGAGGCAGGGTTGTTGTTCTGGAATAAATGTGCGAATGCCTGCTTTTTTTGGTTCACAGGACTACGAAGATAAAGTTATCCACTTTCCAACAGTCCGGATGGTGAGGAGCCGCCATTTTCACAGGAGTATCCAGAGATGCCATTCAACAAAATTCTCCCTTTGGTACGGAGCCTGCATTTTGACTCCTCTTCCAGGTAAGCCTTTCCCAGAAAGCGGGGGGTGGCTTTTCCTTAAAGGAGCTGCTCAGGTTCTCCTTGAGGAATCTGGCTCCTCCATGCCAGGATTTGGGTCCCGATGGATCCGTGGCTCCTTCTAGATCCACTCACTCTTCTCTTTTCTTCTCATGTTAGCTTCTCCCAGGAAGGAGAAACAGTCCAGGACCATGGAGAAAAATGTCCTTTGGATGACCACGAGGACGCACTGGCAGAAAAGTAGGAAGAACATCCATCCATTGTGAGCTTAGTTTTATGGCTAAGGAAGGAACGGATGTTAGAAAAGGGGTCACTGTTTGGCCTCTGGAACCAGGCACCTTCAGAGTGAGCAATTCTGATTCCTTTCCCTTTTTAATTTACAGGATTCCCTGGAAGTCCTCTCACTTCAGCCACTCTGGGGAAGCAGGAGAGGCCCAGGAAAACAGAAAACTAGCTTCCTCAATCAAATCAGGAAACACCAGAGGAAAAACAAGCGGGCAATGCCTCCGTAATAACCCCCGTCTCATGGGTGAGGAACGAAAGGACATTAGAACAGGGATCAGCATTTGGCCTCTGGAAACAGCCGGCTTCAGGGTGAGCAGTTATGATTACTTCTTCTTTTTAATTTGAAGGATTCCCGAGCAGCCAATCCCCCTGAGAGCAGTGGGTCCAGCTCTGATGTTTCCCAGGCAGAGGCAGAAGATGGCTCCAAAAGGCAGGCCTTCTCTGTATTTAGGGAGAGGGACCCTTGCGGTGCAGTGGTCCAACCGCCGTCCTGTAGCCGAAAGTATGCTCACGACCTCGGGTTCAATCTCAGGTAGCCGGCTCAAGGTTTATCCATCCTTCCATGGCTGGTAAAATGGGTAGCCTGCTCCATGCAGGTGGGGAGAGGAAAATGCTGCACAAGTAACCTGCGAGACACCCAGAGAGCGCTTGTGGTGCTCTGGGACGGTATAGCAGAAGCATCCTTTGATTTGCTTTACAGAGAGGGATGCCCTGTTTTTCCCACTCTATATCCAGCTAGGGCAGCCACAGGGACGGCTTTTGGCTCGTCTTCCTCTCTTCCAGCGTGTCGGGAGGTGGCGCCTCCCGTGTTGCTGTGCAGGCACCCCAAAGGTTATGGATGAAGCTTCCAGGTAGGAACCCAAACAGGTGGGCCCTGCTTTTCCTCCTGGGGGGGGGGCAACGCCTGCCGCTTGTCACCTCTTCTCTCTTCTTCGCATCTTAGCATCTCCCAGGAAGGAGAAACAGTCCAGGACCATGGAGAAAAACAAAAGGGCCAGATGGGCCTCTGGAGGAGATCCTCCTGAAGAGCAGGGGGCCACCTTCAGATGTTCTGCTCTGACCTGTTGTGTGGTTTATTTCTCCCAGACTCCTGGAGTCTCTCAAAGAGGAGAGGAATATATACACCAGCCTTTGGGTATGTTCAGCATCCTTCTCTCCCAGAAGAGGCAGGGTTGTTGTCCTGGAGTCAATGAGTGAATGCCTACTCATTTTTGGTTCACAGGAGTATCCAGAGACGCCATTCAACAAAATTCTCCCTCTGGTACGGAGCCGGCATTTTGAGTCATCATCCAGGTAAGCTTTTCCCAGAAAGGGGGGGTGGCTTTTCCTTAAAGGAGCTGCTCGGGTTCTCCTCAAGGGATCTGGCTCCTCTGTGCCAGGATTTGGGTCCCGATGGATCCGTGGCTCCCTCTAGATCTACTCCCTCACAGCAGGTTCTTCTTCTTCTCTCTTTCTGGCAGTGACCTGGAGGAGGAACCACCAAAAAAGGTGACCAAAGTTCCTGAGGGCCCTTTTGTCTCTGCCCCCTCTCTGGACCACAAGGGCTCCCAAAAGGAGGTCTCCCGCTGGAGTCCTGGTTCTCATGTCACCCCATCTCTCTCTTTCCTAGGACATGCCTGACGTAGACTGCTGAGCCAACTGGGACTGGAGGAGGAGGAGGAGGAGGAGGAGGAGGAGGAGGAGGAGGAGGAGGCGTGAAGCATCTGAGTAAAGGTGCTGACCTCCCTTCCCAGTTTGGCCCTCTCCATCCCCATCAGAGTGGCAACAAGTGTTGCTGTGCAGGCCCCGCAAAGGTTACGGATGAAGCCTCCGGGTAGGACCCCAACAGGTGGGGTCTGCTTTTCCTACAGTGGGGCTCCAAGGCTGGCCACTTCTCACCTCTTCTCTCTTCAATCTCAGGAAGCCAGCTCAGGACTTATCCAGCCTTCCCATCCTTCTGAGAACAGTAAAATGGGTAGCCAGGAGGTGGGCAATGCTGCAGGTGCCCTGCTTTTCCCACTCTACATCCAGCTAGGGCGGACACAGGGACGGCTTTTGACTCCTCTTCCTCTCTTCCAGCGTGTCGGGAGGTGGTGCCTCACAGGCTGCTGTGCTGACATCCCAAAAGTGGCCGATAAATGTTACAGGTAGCTATTCCCAGGAAGGAAAAAAAACAGTTCCAGATTATGGAGAAAAACGTCCTTTGGATGACCACCAGGAAGCACTGGAAGAAAAACAGGAGGAAAGTGCATCCATTGTGAGTTTAGTTTTGTGGATGAGGAAGGAACGGATGTAAGAAAAGGCGCCACCGTTTTCCAGAGGCATTTGGCCTCTGGAAACAGCCGGCTTCAGGGTGAGCAGTTATGATCACTTCTTCTTTTTAATTTGCAGGATTCCCGAGCAGCTAATCCCCCTGAGAGCAGTGGGTCCAGCTCTGATGTTTCCCAGGCAGAGGCAGCAGATGGCTCCGAAAGGTAGGCCTTCTCTGTATTTAGGGAGAGGGAGCCAGGCGGTGCAGTGGTCCAACCGCCGTCCAGTCGCCAAAAATGGTCTCCCGCTGGAGTCCTGCTTCTCATGTCACCCTGTCTCTCTCTTTCCTAGGATGGGCCCGATCTTGATGTGGACGATCGGCTGAGCCTGGAGGAGGAGGAGTGAAACATCTGAGATAGGCAGGGGTGTCCAAGTTTTTTGTAAGGGGGGCAGATTTGGTGGATGAGAATGTGTGGGGGCTGACTGCTTCCTGCCCCTGCACCCCCAACAGCAAGTCCCCCCCCCCAACTGACCCCTTGCAAACCCCCACCACTGACTATTTATTTATCAGAGTATTTTTACCCCACCTTTCTCCTTGGAAAAGGACCCCAGGGGGCTTACAGTCACGAGAGACAATATACAGTCCAGTACAATTAAAACCTGTTCAAGTATTGAGAACAGGGAATTGAGAGACATACAACATTAAAAGACAACATTACATTAAAGCAGCAAGAGAACGGGAGCAGTTAAAAATGAGTAAAAGTCCATGTAAAAATTAGGAATGATGGAAACTAACATTGAAAACATAGTGTCAAGCAGTCAATGCAATTACCCCTTCAGCAGCCTCACTTTTTTGCAACTGGGAAAAGGATCTCCTCCCTTGTCATTGCCAGCTTGCTCATTTTCTTCGATCTACAAGCCTCAGAAGATCACACCCCGCCCCCATCTTAACAAGGGACTGGGTGGGGGGGGGAAGGAGGGGGGAGGCTTTCCGGACCATTACACGACCGAAGATTGGGTGGTGGTGGTGAGGAAGCACGGTTGTGTTTATTTTTGGGGGGGGGGGTGCATTCTGGGGAAAAGCCTGCGAGGCATCCCCATGCCCCACCGAAGGGGGGGGGGACCGAAATGAGTGGGAAAGGACGTGTCCTCCCGAAGGCAGCGACCACGGACTCAGCAGGCGACCCCCCCCCCCCCAGCCGCCCATGTCCCTTCCAACTCGCCCTCCACTGCAGCGATGGGGCGTCCAGGGCTGGGAAGGGGGGGGGGCGGTAGCGGAGAGACAGCAGGCGGGGAGCAGGAACCTTTCCCTTCTGAGCCCCCCCCCCCAAAAAAGAGTCCAGCTTTCAAGGGGACACAAAGCGTGCCGGCAAGGAAGTCTTCCAGCAGCCCCAGCAAGTGCGATTCCCCCACCCCGCTTGCCTGGGCTACTGGAAGACCTTTAAAAAAAAAGATGCATCTCCCCCCCCCAACCCACCCAATTTGGGGGGGGGGAGTTGCCCCCTTTAAAAAAAAGTGTTCAAGCAACAGTGGCAAGTTGGATCCCCCGCCGCCGCTTGCCTGGGCTGTTCTCAAGCCCTGCACGCGCCTCCCTTGCACAAACACACACACACGCCCCGCCACGGATCCAGCTGGTGCAAGGGAAGCCCGTCGTGCATCGTCGTCACCCAGGTTGCCCCTGGGAAGGGGCGAGGATCCGTGCAACCTTGCAACCGGCCTGCCAACCTCCCCCCCCCCAAAAAAAGCACCTCGGCAGCAGCGGAGGCTTGCCTGCTCCCCAAGCTCCTCGCCCCCCCCCCCACAAGAACCCGACAGCAGGCAAGGGCTTGGTGCGGCCAGACAATAATAGGGTCACCTTTGCACGTGGGAGGTGTGGGGGGGGGTCAAAGGAGGGGCTCACCATTGGGAGGGCTGCCTTCAGCAGGGGTGGGGGTGGGGGGAGCGGCCCGTCCTGGGCTTCCCCATCGGGCACCCAGTAGTCCAAGTTCTCCCGGCTGGATGGAGCAGGGCCGCCTGGGGAGCGCCCCACCGACACCCCCCCTTGCACCAACCGGGCTTCCACCGCCCCATGTGGTTGGGCGACCACCGAGGTATTGGGGGGGTGGGGGTGGGGGGTGCAGGCGGGGGCCGTGAAGAGATCCGCTTGCCCCAAAAGCCATGCCACCCCCCTCCCTCCCTCGTTTGCCCAGGGCTCGGCTGGGGCCTTGGTCGGCAACCCCAGCCCTCTATGCCCGGCTGCCACCCCATGAGAACCACAACGGGGCGACGACGAGGGCATAATTGGGGGGGGGGGGGGCGACGGCACGGCCCACCCTGTGCCTACTGCCCCCCCCCCCAAGAACCCAACAGCCGGCAGGACCCTCATAGGGTCACCTTTGCACTGGAGCTCTCAAAAAAGAAGCCCAGTAGCCATGACTCAGCTTCCAGGTAAACTCACCTGGATGACTGAGAATCTTCACAGACACTCTGCACTGGAGGTCAGGAAGGGGGGGGAGGAGGGAGGGAGGGAGGGGGCGGGCCAATGGAAATGGCCCTGATCTGGAAGGATCTGGAAGGATCCAGAGGAGGGAGCAGGTCTGGATGGGGGGGGGGCAGGTTGGTCACAGAAGGGTCTCCCTCCTTCTTCCAAAGGGGAAGGGGCCCCAGGCTTCAAATGGCGCTCTGGAGATGGCGCGGGGGGGGGGACACATTTTGGAAAGGGAAAAAGAGGAAGTGTGAGCCTTTGCAGCTGTAGGCTGTTCTCTGTTGCATTCAAAAGCTGAAGGGAAAAATGCCTGGCAGAGAGAAAAGGGATTTGACCATTTCCAAAGCCCCCCCCCCCGCAAGAACATGGCCATCCCACTGGCCCACCCCCAAGGAAGGCAACCCCCAGATTCCTCCTGGGGTTCTCAGCAAACGCCCCCCCCCAACCGTGCCATGTGCTTGTAGGCCCACAGCAAAGCCATGTGTCGGGCATGGAGGCCATGGTTTCTGTCTTTCAGTCTGTGGGCACAGAGGGGGCCTATATTTGGAAAGTGCTTTGAGGGTGATCCAGCAAAAAAAAAAATTGCATTTGTTATCTGCAGATGCAAGGTTTGCTCCACTGCAAAGCCATGGACTTGTGGGCCCAGGATTTCTGGGGCCGATTCTGAAGCCTTGAAATCAAATCTAACAAGGCCTCACCTAAGGAAAACACAGCAATTTCATAGCTGAAACGAGTGAGCTGCTGCAAGCTATCGTCTATTGTTTTAAAAAGCCTTTAAAAGCTGGAGCGAAGAATATGGCCAGGAAGGACTCATTGAGGGTCCCTTTCACAGGAAGGCCATGGCGGGTGTGTGTATGTGTGTGTGTGGGGGGGGGGGGTTGGCCATATTTTTTCATATTTTTTGTGCTTTTTAATCTTATATAATGCTGTTTTGTATTTTTATTTTTGCTTTGTTGGGTTTGCTGTTGTTCACCGCCTTGAGTTGCCTTTCTGCAACCTGGAGGTATCTAAATCATAAGCAAGCTACACTTAAATGACGGAGCTGCTGCATGTTATTGCTGATTGTTACCTCAAAGGAGAGGCAACTACCCCAAAAATAGGAGTACAGAAGAGGTTGAAGATGTTTCTTGTGGAATAACATAACTTTATTCAGAGAACATGGGCCCACGGGTGTCACAAGGAGTAAGACCAAGAAAGATGTTCAGGAGAGGGCTTTTGTAATTGCAAAGTGTTAACGAAACTTAAAGTTAAGCATTTCATTGGTTAAAGTTTTCCACAGTTCCGTCTAGACCAGTGGTTCTCAACCTGTGGGTCTCCAGATGTTCCTGGATTGTGACTCCCAGAAATCCTGGCCAGCTCAGCTAGTGATGAAGACTTCTGGGAGTTGCAGTCCAGGAACATCTGGGGACCCACAGCTTGGGAACCACTGGTCTAGACTCTAGACCATATAAACTTATCAGTATTGTACAGTGGCTCAGAGTTACTTCACCAGCAAGGTATTTCTTAGGGTCCAGCGTAAGGGGGCATGGAGCATAGTTGCATCAAGTAAAAATGCCACTTTTCCAATCGCATGTTCTTTAAAATAGTTTTTAACGGGGTGGCAAGGAAAGACCTTTGAGGGTCCCTTTCACATGAAGGCCATGGCAGGGGGACAAGGGACCCCTTGGTGGGGGTGACCAGGGTCACATTCTGATTGGCCAGAATGTTCTTCTTTTACATACATATTCACCCTTTTAAGCATAGCATGACTGTAACCCTAAAAGGTTTGAAATAAATTCAAATAATGCATTCTAATCAACAAAACAACCAACCCGTTTGGTCTCCCCTGTGCCAGGAGTTACCTGCGGGGCTACTGGCCACTGGCTACTTTGGCCCATGATCCCAACCCCAAAGAGATCTCCAGGCTCACCCAGGCAGGCTGGGCTTTGCAAACCATCCACTCAGGTTTTGCTGCTCCTCTTGGGAAGACCGAGGGCTGTTGACGGAGGGGGGTTTGTGCCTTGGGGGGAAGGAGATAGCGGGAGGGACCACGTGGCCCCCTCTTTCCCACGACTGTCCGTGAGCAGAGGTGCCTTCACGCCAAACCTCTTCAACCGATGGGGATCGGCAGGGGTGACCCCCTTCCTGAAAAGGAGTCTGGGTCCAGGAGAGGTGCAGAAGACCCCCAAGAGTGTCAGGAATTTGGAGAGGGGGGACATTGACCCTCTTCTCCCTCTCTTTCTGCCTGACCTCGTGGGGAGACGGGGCCCCTTCCAGACCTTTAAGGAAAGGGGAAAGGATGCGGACACTGAGGGCTGCCTGGGTCCCCCCCCTCCCCAAATGAGCCCTCAAAGCAGAGGAAGGAAGGAGGAACAGATCCACCCCATCCACACCTCTTCACCCACTCATGGACAGGTGTGGGGGGTTGGAAAGAGACCCCTGGGTCACTTCAGGGTTTGGTCCATCCTCCTCTCTGGGCGGTGGTCCAGGCGGGGGCTAACTCCTCCAGGGACATCTCTGCCTCTCTCCCTGCTGGGAAATCGGGTCATCTAGAAATGCAAAAATAAAATAAAATCAACACTAACCTTTGGCTCTTCTTCCTCTTTTCCAGCATGTCAGAAGGTTATGGATGAAGCTTCGAGGGAGGAGCCCAAACAGGTGGGCCCTGCTTTTCCTCCAGGGAGGCTCCAATGCCTGCCACTTCTCAACTCTTCTCTCTTCTTCACCCCAGCATGAAGCTGTCCAGGTGGAGGAGGAACATCCCGTGGAAGCCATGGGAGTAAAAGGAGAGGTAAACACATCTCTGGTGAGCTATTTTGGTGGATAAAGAAGAAAAGGATGTTAGAAAAGGGCCACCTCTTGATCTCAGGCGCCTTCCGAGTGAGCCATTCTGATTCTTTTTTCTTTTTTCATTTACAGGATGCCCTGGAAGTGCAAGACCAGGAGGAAACGCAGCACAGGGGGAGCCAAGAGGCCCCAAGAGATGAGGAGTCAAATAAACAAAAAGACCCGGAAACCGCTTCAATTACGACCCTCATCTCTTGGGTAAGGAAGGAAAGGCCGTTAGAGGAGGGATGACCTTTCTGTCTCCGGAAACCGTCAGCTTCACGGTGAGCAATTCTAATTCCTTGTTCTTTTCCATTTGCAGGATTCCCTCTTGGCAAACCACCCAGAGTGTACACCATCGAGCCCTGACGTTTCCGACACGGACCTCCCCGACCACTCCGAAAGGTATGCCTTTCTGTATTTAGGGAGAGGGACCCTTGAGGAAGCATCTATAGAAATGGAGCCATCCCACAGGACTGGCTCAAGTCCACTTTTAGGCCACGTCCAAAGAAACCTCATGCAAAGAGTTCTGTAACGAATACCCGGACAATCAGTTTGATGAGTCACATCCTGACGTTATTTTTAAAAGTCCTGCATTTAAGAATTATTGAGTCTTCAGATACTAGTTCAGCAATGTCTCAATGTTAATGTTGATATTTCTGTTTGCTTCATTGATTAGGAAAAAGCATTTGACTCAGTTAAACATGACAATAAATGTATTAATATTAATTGCAGTTTTATAAGGTTTACTTTATATTTAGATATTACCTATGCTATTGCTTATGTCAATATTTTTGTAAACTGCCCAGGTGACTTACATACTGCCAGATGGCACAGTACATAAATCAATTCAAAATCAAATCAAATCAAACCAATAAAGTACTAAAGTAGTGCTGGTGGACCTCCCAGCTTTTTGGGACGAGGAGGAGAGAGGAATCGTCCCTGGAGACCTCTGTTCCTCCCGTGGGGTTCTTGTGGCTTCAGTTTCTGACCTGTTGTGTCTTTTTTTTTTTTTTACAGCATCTACAACTGGCTGCAGAGGAACACCCAGCAGCCCAGGGCTCTGTTGTGGTCGGCGCACTCCAGGGTAAGCGGGAGTTTATTCTTCCTCAAGGGGACCTCCCCATTTTCCCTCCCCGGGGGCTGCAGAAGAGCCCTCGTCCAGAGAGAAGGCTTGGAAGGAGGGGACCCTCTGGGGGCTGGGAGGGCTAGAGACCCGAGAGGCAGGTGGGTGTCAGGGCGGGGGTCTGCAACTCTACTACTTCTTCATCCGCAGGCATCGCTCTCCTTAAGGAACTCCACCGATGACCTGCTCCAAGAAGCAGCAAGGTAACTTTTCCCTCAGCTGAGGGGTAGGGAGGGAGGCTGTGGGGTGGCCCCTGCCTACTCCCGGACTCTCCACCCCCCACTACCAGAGGCAGGGGAGTGGCTCGGACTGTCTCCCTTTGGGCTGAGGGGAGGGGGCATCTGGGGCTGCTGGGACCCTTCCCGAAGGGGCCAGACGGGCCTCTGGAGGAGGTCCTCCTGAAGATCATGGGGCCACTGTCAGATGTTCTGTCCTAACCTGTTGTGTGGCTTATTTCTCCCAGACTCCTGGAGTCTCCTAAAGAAGAAAAGAATATATATACCAGCCTTTGCGTAAGTTCGGCATCCAAGAGGAGGCAGGGTTGTTGTTCTGGAATAAATGTGCAAATGCCTGCTTTTTTTGGTTCACAGGACTACGAAGATAAAGATATCAAGTTTCCAACAGTCAGGATGGTGAGGAGCCGCCATTTTGACTCCTCTTCCAGGTACGCCTTTCCCAGAAAGGGGGTGGTGGTTTTTCCTGGAAGGAGCTGCTCAGGGTCTCCTCGAGGGATCCAGCTGCTCCGTGCGGGGATCTGGGTCCCGATACATCCGTGGCTCCTTCTAGATCCACTCACTGATGGCAGGTTCTTCTTCTTCTCTCTTTCTGGCAGCGACCTGGAGGAGGAGAAGCCGCCAAAAAAGGTGACCCAAGATGCTGAAGACCCTTTTGTGTCTGCCCCCCTCTCTGGACGTCTGGACCACAAGGGCTTCCAGATGGAGGGCCTCCCAAAAGGAGGTCTCCTGCTGGAGTCCTGGTTCTCATGTCACCCCATCTCTCTCTTTCCTAGGGCATGCCGAACGTGGAGTGCTGAGGGCCTGGAGGAGGAGTAGTAGTAAAGGTACTGACATCCCATCCCAGGGGGAGCAGCCCCTTCCCCAAGAGGAGTGGCAGGGAGGGTTGGGGTCCCCTGAGCGGAAGGAAGCCGCCTGGCCTCGCCGTCCAAGGACAAGCCCCACTCAGGCAGGCAACAGTCACCGAAGGAAAGCTTGCCTGCAGAGAAAGTTCTTGGCCTGCTTGCGGATGGACAGCCAAGATGGTGCCAGCCTGGCCTCCAGTGGCAGGGAGTTCCAAAGGCTGGGACCATCCACAGCAAAGGCCCCCTCCTGTGTGGGTCATAGTGCTTTTGGACAAAAAGTAATACCTCAGTTTACCAGCGCCGTGGTCTACAAATGTTTTGCAAGATAAGCAAAAAAAAAAAAAAATGGAACGATTTTGTTCTGGTTCATGACCTCTGTGTTGTAAGATGAACACCAGAGCCTCTGCCGTGGACGCCAGCTGGCCATTCATTGTGGCCCCAGTGGAGGACCTGGCCGTAGAGGCCTCCAGCCCTCACTACAGCCACACCGATGGCGAGGGGGTTATGGCAAAGGTGGTGGCCATGGGGATGGGGTGTGCAGCTACAGAACAAATCAGCTAAATTTTAATTGTTTTTAATAGGACTTTTATTGTTTATTCCTTCCTTCCTTCCTTCCTTCCTTCCTTCATTCATTCATTCATTCATTCATTTATGGGATTTACAAGTATTTTGGCTTATGAGGATGTTTACGAAAGGAGTTATGCTGGTAAACTAAGGCTGCTTTCACATGGCCACTAAAATCCGCTGCAAAGTGCTTGTAGATGCGGAGCATAAAATCGTTTTCCCACAAGCAGTGGACTTTTAATAATATATAGTGCGACCACGTCCACTGAACTGTGACCCAATGCCTTTTACAAGTACCTGGTCTTGAGGGGGTAAAATCCTTGTCACTGTTCTGATGCGGATTTTAAAACATTACTCCAGTCCACGGGAACACAGAAACTCCACACCAAAACCTTTTAATCCCTGCTATTGTGTCTTTGCTGTCATGGGATCAGAATGGTTGCAGATTTTCAAAACGTGACCATGGGAACCTCTGATCCACAACACCAACCACATGACCGCTCTTGGGAATTAAAGTTTGCTGTGGATTTTAGTGGCTGTATGAAAGCAGCCAAAGATACTGCTGTATTGGTATGCTGTGCTTACATGCTATGCCTTGGTTGTCTCAGCAGCTCCCTAAAAATTTTATAGAAATGCAAATGGCTTTCATCCAATGGTGGCTCTTGGTCTTGTGGCGGAGGATCCAGGTGACCTTCCTTGAAGTGGAATCGCCTCCTTCCATGAACTGGTGCTGCTCCTCACTTCACTAATCCACTGTTTAATGAATAATCATTCACTTTTTAAAAGGCTGTCCATATCTGAACCCTAGATTCCCAGAGCCCTTGTAGCTCATGGTTTAATATTTGTTATTTTCATTGTTATATATATATTTAATATTTTAATGTTTCAATTGTTATATATAATATTACTCTTTGTATTCCTGTTTTGATCTATAATTGTACATATTTAGCATATCTAGTTTATTAATATATCTATCTATAAATTTTATTCTTGTGTGGTTGTTCCTTCTGCGGAGCCCCCTTGGCCACGCCCATTTTGGCCGCTGTGTCGGGTTTTCTGGAGAAAAAGTTGATGGCAAAGAACTATTTGCAGTGCATTGCTTCCTGTGGCACCTCTAGAATCGGTGAGGTAGCCGGTGACTTGG
This sequence comes from Phrynocephalus guinanensis, assembly GCA_037367245.1. Classification (NCBI taxonomy): domain Eukaryota; kingdom Metazoa; phylum Chordata; class Lepidosauria; order Squamata; family Agamidae; genus Phrynocephalus; species Phrynocephalus guinanensis. The sequence continues at coordinate 17,654,233 of CM074748.1, forward strand.
GTATTCCCATTGGGCAGTTCCGATTCCTGAGGAAGTTAACTGACCCTGCCATATGGGCAGCCGGCTTCTGTGTCCCAGATATTAAGAAATGAGCCAGTGTTTGTCAATTCGTTCTCAACAACCTCAGATACAGGGTATCTCAGCTATCTTGGGCTGAAGTTGACTTCCTTGCGGAATCAGACTGCCCACAACAGAACCTGAAGAGTTGTAGAGTCTGGTGTCTGATCAGCCATTGAATGACTTTGCAACTAGAGTCAAGGTGTTGGATGACAAGGGCTGCTTTTACACGACCCCTAAAATCCGAGACACAGGGCTCCCTGATGCGGAGCTTAATATTGTTTTCCCACCAGCTGTGGACTTAAAAAAAAATTAAGTACGACCACGTCCACCTAAGCACGCCCCAGCACACTTTACAAGTACCTGGTCTCCAGGAGGTAAAAAATCTTCCGATGCGGATTGTAAAGCTGTGGATGCCGGGCTCTCCTCGCTTTCTGTTTGGTTTTTTGGTCCCCAAAGCCCCTTTAAGAGACAGGAATCCCTACAGGGCTGCTTGGACACAGAGGGAGGTGAGCCTGCATTCTTTTCTCCCTTTTTTTACTCCCTCCCCTCACCGCAGACAGGAGCAATGGAGTGCGGAAGGTGGGAACACAGGAAGCAGGACTAAACCCCAGGATCTCTGGTCCGAATTTAAGTTGCCAGCGGATTTTAGAGATCGTGTAAAAGCGCCCAAGGACACCTTGAATGATAATTTTATGTGGCTTCAAGGAGGAAATAAACAAGGTGGGAGATGCCCCTCCGGTTTCACTTTAACTCTTTTTCCTCTCAGAAGTAGGAAGTGACATATTGTGCTTTTCTTGAGGTTTTTATTTCCCCTAATGATCCCTTGGTGTATGCCCCAGCTAGCGTGCACTGTTAATTTAATATGCTAAGGGAATTATTTATCAAGTAATACTTTTTTCTCTGTTATAAATCTTCTTTGTGTCACCGCCCTGGGCTGTAGCGAATTTTTTTCTAATATATGCAGGGTTGCTATATATATATTTATTTACTGCCCAAGGCGACAAATAGGATGGCAGCGCCTCACATGACAACATGACAGCAACAACACGGTTGGTGGAAATGATTCCTAGTAAGGACTCAGCAAATTGTAGGGTGGTGTTGGTGAGGGGATGTCACTGAAAGGTTTCTCCTTGACTTGGTGCATGTTTTTCTTTGTACGTTTTCCAAACATGTACTGTAGAGGCAAGGATGGGGGGTGTGCCTTTGCCAGCATGCCATTGAGCACTGCCGGGTCTCTCATCCATGCACTGAACGGGACCTGAGCCCACGTCCCTTCCCTATCCATTGCTTGCCTGCTGGAGGTCTTAAACTGGATTTCAACACAGAGAGAGATCCCATGTGGTCACCTCACATTACCCGATGATAGAGCGAGCTGCTCTGAGAAGAAACCCAGTTGAGTCATCGTGGAGGGCATCTTTTATGGGCACTCCATCTTGAAGCTCTAGTTACTCTGTGGTCAGCCTCTGTCTACGCCTCACTCTTAACACGTCTGTCTCAGATTTTTAAAAAAGATGCAAACCCACCTGTCCCCACCCACCACAGCTCACGGTCGTGACAGAGAGTTCCTGCGTTGTTCCACTGACACCAAGCCCCTGCTTTGTCCCATCATGGTTGAGGGGAAACCACAAGGAACGACCAGCACTGTGACCCTGCGTGCAGAGATCAAGACGGGGGACGCCTGCGAGAGAAGGGAGGAAGGCGAGCTAAGAGGGGGCCCCTTGGGGCCGATGGTTCAGGGAAGGAGAGCAGGGGCCACGAAGGAAGGCAGCTGAACAGGGCGGAGCATCCGCTGATCCACTTGCATCCCAGATTTTTAAATATCCCCAATACTTACATTTGAAGAGAATTTGTGCATTAATTTATTTGTGCATTTATTGAATGGGCATATATGGTAATACTAGCACCTTATTGTTGCCCCATCTCTCTACAGCTTCTTAGTACCTGCTTGAGGTCCAGAAGAGATGAATAAGAACACAATAATGTAATAAAACACATTTATTTATTTATTTATTTATTTATTTATTTATTTATTTATTTATTTATTTATTTATTTATCAGATCTCTATACTGTGCCATCTAGCAACGAAGGCCACTCTGGGTGGTTTACAAAATTATCAAATACAAAATACAAAATAATAATATAACACACATATAAAAACAGTACGGTATCATAAAGAGAAGAAACAACTAAATCGAATCAAATCAATAGAAGGCAAAAGAGCAAAAGAGCTAAAGGTGGAACAAGCAGTGAATGATCAGCGAGTTAGCCAAATAGACTAATAGCCAGGGAAAGCCTTTCTCTATAGCCACGTCTTAAGAGGTTCTTAGAGACAGATAGGGAGGGATTTCCGTTGGGTAGAGCGATGGGCAAGGACTCTGGAGGACAGGGTTTGGCGCGGAATAAACTCACTGGGGCATAAAACTGGCAAAACCATTCCTTATGCAGTGGTACCTTGTATAAAGGAATTAATTTGTTCCAAATAAAATTATAGTAAGCAAATTTTCCTTTATACAAATTTCCCATAGGAACGCGTTGAAAATGGAGTAATCCCTAATCGCGACCATTTTAATGTTGTACGGATTTGCCCCATAGGCGATTCTGTTAAGCAAATATCCCCTATCTCCAGCATTTTTTATGTTGTACAGATATATGTTATACAAATTGTTTGTTATACGGGGGTCCACTGTGTGTGTGTGTGTGTGTGTGTGTGTGTGTGTCTATCTATCTATCTATCTATCTATCTATCTATCTATCTATCTATCTATCTATCTATCTATCTATCCATCTATCTATGTTGGCTCCGACATGACAGCACAGAACACATGCCTTGAAGTGGCAGTGTTTCACCCAGGTCACCCTTTCTGTTGTGTAAGAAGGGCAGTATAAATCAATCAATAAATCAATACATAAGCAAGCAAGGAAGCTGTTTTGGGCAGTGGGTGAAGGCAGGGAGAAATGGAGGTGTCATGTCATCCGGTTGTATCATTCCTGATAGCTATATTTTGGCTAGGGCTGATTGGCGATTTAAGCTGAACAGTTTTTTCTCTTTCTCTCTTAGTGATGAACCTGCCCCTGGGTGTATGATATCAATTTTAGACATCCTTCACACATTGTAACACATAAGGGGAGAACATGAACATACATTTGACACCCTCAACCTTTATGACTCTCTGTGCAAGCTCCTCAGCCACTTTCAGAAGACCACTTGGCCTTCAAGCATCACATAAAGGACGTGGTCCCCTAGAGAGACTCTGCAATGTCCATCTAAAAGAAGGCCACAATATTTATTTATTTATTTATTTATTTATTTATTTATTCATTTTTGCATTTATATACCGCTCCCATTTCCCAAAGGGAACTCTGGGCAGTTCACACAAAAGGTTAAAAACAAACATCAAAGAACAATATAAAAGGGTACTAGGCAAGAGGCATAAAACTTGATGGCAAAAAAACAAAACAAACAAACAAAACAAAAAAAGCAATTAGGTACCACCCTAGCCGTTGCCAAAGGCATCCCTGAACAGCCAGGTTTTAACGGATATAGTGAATTGGGCAAAAATGTGTAGATGCTCTTGGGTCTAACTGCTAATCCTTCTTCATTGACATGACTGATGATGGAAATAGAGAATACGTGGGTGATGGTGACGGCTAAGATTAAGGAGATACTTTCTGCAGGCATCTCAGGCTTTAAATATAGATTCAGGATGATAGAACACTAGAGTTGGATGGGGTCTACAAGGCTGTCCAGTGCAACCCCCCCCCAATGCAGGAATACGAATCAAAGGAACCCAAAGAGACTGGTATAAGCCTGTGTGTGTGTGTTGTGTCGTTACAGTCGTGACCGACTCCACGTGACTCCATGACCATGAAGTTTTCTTGGCAGGAGTACTGGAGTGGCTTGCCAGTTCCTACTCCAGGCGCCTACAGCACCCGGTATTCCCTGGTGGTCAACCATCCTATGGAAAGCAAAAACAATACGCCATGCTGAAATGATGAATGCTGAATTATTCTCTCATCATGACAAGATTTTGGCTGGACCCTACATGGAAGCTACTTAATAAAGTTTGAAGCCAAGTAGGAAGATCAAACCAAAATCAAGTGGAACAGGGCTACTTAGGTATGGTGAAATGTTTCTGGGATTGTGGAGAAACTCAATAAATGTAGTGTTTGTATACTTGCAGTTTATCCCCCAATGGCCAAGGTAACACGTCTGGTTGAAAATAGTCTTAAGGCTCCTAATATTTTGTTTTTAATTTTGCCTATACAGTATTTCATATACGTCCATACTATCAAATTGTGCAATTCTCCAACACAAGTAAAGAAAGCAAGACTTGTTCGGTCAGGTTTTTCACTTGATAGGATCACAATACGTTTCAGTATTGGACAGGAGCCGTCCTTTCAACACTTGGGAACACCTGCTGCGCCTCCCACTAAGAACATTCAGCTTGGAGAGGCTGAGGACAGGAAGACAATGGGTACTGCTGTACAAAACCAAAACCATCCACCTTGACTTCTGGAGGATATGGAAGCAGGGCTTTTTATCGCAACATTCTTCAAGGATGAGAATGATCTTAGCCATGCCAAAGATCAAATTCTCAACTTTTTCTTTCCTTCTGTTCCATGTCCATTTTTTTTAAAAAAAATCATAGCTACATCCCCATATATATGGAAAGCCCAAGTCTGTGCCAACGATCAGGGACATGGAGAAAGCCTGTGTAGTGGAAATGTTCCCAAAATCAGAACAGGGAAAAGGGGATTGAAAAGCAGGGAGGCGAAACCAAATATTTGGCAAGTTGGAGAACATGATATTTGCTTCTGAGCCAGCTTGCGTGGATTAAAACTCGCTTCTTCGTGAGCACCCTCAACGAATCCTGAGACACTCCTCTAGGCCTTTGATGTGTCCCAATCTTTTGCCTTTTCTTCCTCTTGGGCATTTGGCCAGTGTGCTGAGAGAAACTCAACTGCAGGTTAGATCCACTCACTGCTAATCATGGGGGAGGGGGTTGTAGGGCACTGTCATGACCCTGAAACGGAAGCAAAGCCCATGGCATATTTTGGGGGAGTCACATATACTTCTTTCTTCATCACCAACCACAAACTGAAGCAATAGAAAGCTGAATCTACATCCTTGGATGGCAGGGAGGCAACCAAGGTCATTCCAAGGCCAAAGTGGAATGGTTTAGGGAGTTATCAACACTCCATTACAGCTAAATTTTAAGTTTTTTAAATGGGACTTTTCTTGATTATCCCTTCCTTCCTTCCTTCCTTCCTTCCTTCCTTCCTTCCTTCCTTCCTTCCTTCCTTCCTTCCTTCCTTCCTTCCTTCCTTCCTTCATTTATTTATGGGATTTACAATCAATCAATCAATCAATCAATCAATCAGCCTTTATTGGCATACAAAAGAGTAAACATCACAGTTTCATTGCAGATTTAAAAGGTAATTATAAAACGAACACAAATTTAAAAATAATTGCATTACAAAAGTAACAGCTCAGTTCAAGTTTGCCGGCGGGTCCTGACCAAATGAGGTAAAAAAGTTGCCACATTTTCTATCACAATAGACTCTCTTGAAGACAGAAGAAACCTCAAATTGTCAGTGTCTGAATTAAGCCTCTCATTCAGCAGGAGAGGATCAAGGTTTTTTTTTTTTTACGAAAATGATCATAAAATGGACAGTACAGAACCACATGGGAGAATGATTCCACAGCACCCAGTGCACAGGGGCAACGCCCGCCATTACAAACATTTTGGTTTATGAGGATGTTTACGAAATGAGTTATGCTGGTGAGGTACTACTGTTATTGGTATCCTTTGCTGACCTGCTATGTCTTGGCAGTCTCAGCAGTGTCCCACCGTGCTGTAATAACAAATGAAAAAAGTAACTGGCGTTTCTGTTTTGATTCTCCTCTAGATGTACCACTCGGAATGGAACGGAGGCCCTCTCCTTGTTTGGAACTGGGAAGCCTCATCTTTTCTGGAGAGATTGAAATGTTTCCCGGCTCGTCCGTCTGAGGAAAGCTAGTTGCAAGTCCTCCATTTTATAGCTCCCTTTGACCTCATGCCACCCTGGCCTGGAATAGGCTCATAAGATGGACCAGTGGTCCGTCCTCAAAAACTTTAAATAGGGTTCCAGTTCACATTGCACAAATTTTATTTGTAGTGCACAAAAACAGGAACATATTTAAAATGAAGAAGAGTTGTCATCAACATAAACAAATATTTAAAGGCATCCCACTTAAAGGTATCCTATAGTAATGATGGGTCCATGTCTTCATTATCATTAATTTCATAAAAAATTGTTATATCCTTTGTAATTCTTTTAATAATTTGTGGGTTGATAAACATACTAGATCCTATCATCCAAATCCTTGGTTTGGTGTTTAAAACATTTTCATTCCATAACATTTTTATGGGCATGTGATCCGTTATAATTGGACCAAAATCTATTCTATATAATTTTTGTATTATTGAGTTGGACATTAATATATGGTCTATTCTTGAGTATGTTGCATATTTCTTAGAAAAATAAGTATAAGTATAGTTTTTCTCTTTGGGATTTAAGTGTTTCTACCCATAAATTAGACCTCTTTTCAGTAATTTTTCAATTTTTATGTCATCTTGATATATTTTTAGATATTGATGTTGTAAATTTAGATGTTGTATCAGTTTTTTTATTTAAAATACTATTTGTATCACCCCCTAATATGATTTATCCCCATGCAAGTTGTTTAACTTTCTTCAAGAGTCTTTCCATAAATATGCCTTGCCCAGTGTTAGGGGCATAATAAGAACCAATAGTTAACAATCTATTTTCTAATTTCCCTTTCACAAGTATATATGTGCCTTCTGAGTTTTTCATTTGATCCATTACTTCAAATTTAGAATTTCTCATAAAAATAATGGCTACTCATCTTGACTTATTTGTTCCATTTGCCATATATTGTTCACCCAAAGCTGAATGTTTAATAATATAGTGTGTATGCTTTTTCAAATGTGTTTCCTGCCAACAAAATCACATCAGCCCCCATATGTTGAATAGTTTTTATGACTCTGTGTCTCTTGGGTGCTGATCCCAGGCTATTCGTTTTGTATGAAATTATATTTAAATTATCCAACATTAATTATCTTATTTGCTTTGCTTCTTATCTTCACATTTATATTTAATGACTATTATCTCCAAATCTCCAAAATTAATAGAGTAATGTTGTTTAATTTTAGTTCTACTCTTCCCCCCTTCCCCCCACCCATTTCCATCCCTTCCTCATTCTCCTCGTTCCCTCCCCCTCCCCCCTTGCTCCCCACAACTACCCCCAAAACCCAAACCATGGTAGAGAGGCATGTTTACCTCCACGATCATAAAATGGACAGTACAGAACCACATGGGAGAGTGATTCCACAGCGCCCAGTGCACAGGGGCAACGCCTGTTGTTACAAGCACTTTGGTTTATGAGGATGTTTACGAAAAGAGTTATGCTGATAAACAAAGGTACTACTGTATTGGTATGCTTTGCTGACCTGCTATGCCTTCGTTGTCTCAGCAGTGTCCCACCATGCTGTAATAATGAATGAAAAAAGTAACTGGTGTTTCTGTTTTGATTCTCCTCTAGATGTATCACTCAGAAAGGAACGGAGGCCCTCTCCTTGTTTGGAACTGGGAAGCATCATCTTTTCTTGAGAGATTGAAATGTTTCCCGGCTCGTCCGTCTGAGGAAAGCTAGTTCCAACTCCTTCATTTTATAGCTCCCTTTGACCTCATGTCGCCCTCATCTGAAATAGGCTCATAAGATGGACCAATGGCCCGTCCTCAAAAATTTTAAAACAGGGGGCCAGTTCACATTGCACAAATTTTATTTGTAGTGCACAATCCCCCCCAGGAAATATTTATTTATTTATTTATTTTATTAACTGCATGCAGATATTTTTCTGTCTCTCGTTCTCTCAGCCATTCCCCCCCCTCAAAAAAGCTTTTGATTGTTATGTTTATCACGTTTATGTAGATATTTAAATTTATATGTAAAACAATGAATACGTATAGGTTATGTATGCACAATTTTATATAGACAGTTTGATATAACTAAAATTTGATCCTTTCTTTACTTAAAACACCGGCAGACTGACTTTTCTGAACATTTGAAACAAGCCATTGATATTATAGAGTTGAAGTAAATGTGTGGATGGTTACAAATGCCATGAATCAACTTCCAGATAGAGCAAACTTATGTGGATGCCTGAGAATTTCCACAAACTCCTTCCATGAGCTTTAACATCTGCTGGCATTACTCCTCAACATTTAGCTCCATAAATAACAAATGTTATGGAAAGCCAAACAGCCTTCATCCAATGGTGGCTCTTGGTCTTGTGGTGGAGAATCCAGGTGACATTCCTTGAAGTGGAATCACCTCCTTCCATGAACTGGTGCTGCTCCTCACTTCCCTAATCCACCAACTACTTACATTTAAGTGTTTAATGAATAACCATTCACTTTTTAAAATGCTGCCCATATCTGAACCCTAAATTCCCAGAGCTCTTGTAGCTCATGGTTTAATATTTCTTATTTTAATTGTTATATATATTTAATATTTTAATATTTCAATTGTTATATATATTATTCTTTGTATTCCTGTTTTTATCCATAATTTTAAATATTTAGCATATATAGTTTATTAGTATATCTATCTATAAATTTTATTCTTGTGTGGTTTACATGATTACTAATTTTTGACTAGACCTTGCTGCTCATATGTAGTTTGCTTGAAGTGCTTGAAGTGCAATGGATCGCTCTGCTCCTTTCCTTTCCTTTCCTTTAACACAAGCATGTCCAAACTTCAACCCTGCAGATGTTTTGGACCACAACTCCCACAGTCCTTTGTCATTGGCACTAAGCTTAGAAGGAGGGCTGAAGTTTGGACATGTCTGCTTGAACAGCTCCTCCAAATGGCTGTGTGGTCTCCTTCCTTTTCGAGCCCTCCTCTTAAACAGGGACATTTGATTGTGGTTAATCCATTAAAAAAAAGATAATTGTTATTATTTGTTGTCTTGTTCTGTTGTCTGTAACTTTGCTGACTAGCTCAGCATACTGTAAGCCACCCAGAGTTCCCTTGGGAAGATGGGCGGGGTATAAATTCAATAATAAATAAATAAATAAATCTAGTTTATTAGTATATCTATCTATAAATTTTATTCTTGTGTGGTTTACATGATTACTAATTTTTGACTAGACCTTGCTGCTCATATGTATTATTTGAATTGTATTACCCCTGATGGCTTCAGCCTTGGAGTAAGGAATGGAAGGATGATTTTGCTCTCAGTGGGGCGTCCTTTCCCCCTCCCCTTCCACTGCTTGGTGCATGAAGGCCAGCATTCTCATCTTTTGTGTGAGGTAGAATTAGATTCAGGGCTCCCCTAAACAGTGTCATCTCTTGGCAGTGGATCCAGTTGGGGGCCAACGTCACCCAAACCTTTGCTCCTCTCCACCTTAATCTTTGGCTCCTCTTTTTCTCTTACAGACCGTGTGCAGGTTGTGCCTCAGGCATTGCTGCGCAGGCGCCCCAAGAGTTGCTCCAGAACCTGCCAGGTAGGACGGATGACACACTGCCCTCACAAACATATCCCAGAGCCTCACTCAGCCCAGGTCCCTGCCTCAAAGGGGAGCCAGTCCTAATTGATGCAGGTCCTAAGCAGCCAAGAAAGTGGAGGGAGAGGATGCTAGGTTTAGAAGTGAGGAATGGAAAGAAAAATCAGGATTTCTCCTAATTCCTCAGTCTTGGAAGAGCTGAGAGGACTTGGAGGGGAGGGAAGAGCGGAGGGTCATCCCTAGGTTGACTGAGGTCTTTATGGTTCCCCAAATCCTGCAATCTGACTCAGGAATACTCAGAATCATGGCCCAAAACACTGAAGGGCTCATTTGAGTAGATACTTCCTGGTGATCGACTCTTGTCGGTTGACGGAGAGCAAAAGGGGGGAGGTGCAGGTGGACTGCGTGGTCTGCTGGGGGCTCTCCTGGAGCATCTCCAGAAAGAGGAGTCAGGGCCATTTACTAGGGGCCAGGTTTCCTCCTGTGAGGCTCTTGGGGCTTCACTTTCTGGCCTCTTCTCTTTCCTTCTCTTCTCAGTGGCTCTCAGGAAGAAGAAGAAAAAGAGGAGCGGAAGGATGAACAACAGCAGAAAGAACTGCTGACGGAAGCTCCAGCCTCATGGGTAAGGAATGAAAGGATGCTTTTGCTCTCAGTGGGGCATCCTTTTCCCTTCCCCTTCCACTGCTTGGTGCACGAAGGCCAGCACTGTTATTTTTTGTGTGAGGTAGGCTTGGATTCAGGGCACCCCGAAACCCTGTCATCTCTTGACAGTGGTCCAGGTGGGAGCTAAAGCCACCGAAACCTCTTTTGCCCCCTCCACCTTAATCTTTCCTTCAAAACCTTCATTGTTGGCTCTTCTTTCTCCTCCAGCGGGTGGGCAGGTGGTGCCTGACGTGTTGCAGTGCAGGCCCCCACAAGAGTTGCTCCGGAACCTGCCAGGTAGGATGGATGACACACTGCCTTTACAAACATATCCCACAGCCACTCTAGGCCTATTCTTTTTCTTTGAACATTGACAGGATTTGATGCCCTGGGAGCCTCCGCTGTTTCCCAGAACAGCCTGGAAGACCTGGCCTTTAAGCCTTGGCTAATCCCAGAAAGGTACTGCCTTCTTAGCAGGAGGATGGCAAGGGATGCCCCCGTTTTGGCCAACGCCAATGCCCATCTGCCCCCCTCCCCATCACAGCCTGGGCAATGGCTGGGACGGTCTGGCAAGGGCCCAGTGGTTTCTTGACCCCCTTTCTGGCTCCAATCCTGGAAAGACAGCTGGCACTTGGTCAACTCCATCACAGCAAGAAGCGACGCCAAGATCTAATCCTTTTCTGTTGTTTCTCCCTCCTAGTCTCCTGGTGGTCACCTCGAAACATAGGAATGTGGAGGCAGAAGAATTGTCAAGTGCTTCGTTAAGTTAGACGTGCCTTTCTTGCCCAAGAGGAGGCACAGCCATCCCTGGGTGCAAGGCGGCATAAGGAAGGGGTCTCAGGATTCTGGTAAGTCCCGCAGAGGAAAAGGGGTTCCCCCAACCCCTTGCCTAGCGCTTGATCTTCCAGGTTCTCCTGGCCTTCTCCGGTTCCCTGCCTGCTCCACAGGGGAGTCAGAAATGGGGAACCTTCACCCAGGAAAGCCAGCCCTCTGTCTCTTCCTCCTTGAAAGATCCTGTCACCCCACCCGGTTTGAACAGGGTTTTTTTCAGGAAGAGTCTTGGGGTGGACACAGCTTTGCTTAGAAATGAAGGAATGCCTGCTTTTGATTTCCAGGATTCGAGGTTGATGCCCTCCAGAATATTCTTGGGCAGAGTCAACAAGGCTCAGAGCCTCCGCCCCGAAGATCTGGTATCATCACCAGGTAATTGCATGCATTCAGAGGAATCTGGCTGCTGAGGGGTGAGATTTGGGTCCTGGGGGATTCATAGTGTAGTGGAGCAGGGCTCACCTTCTAGTTTCTCACCTTGACCAGAGGTTTCTATTCTGCTGTTTCTTGTAGTGCCAAGGAAGAGCCCGAAGCACCTGAGGATGTCACCAAGAGGCCTTACCTTCGGTAAGGAAGGCAGGGCTGCCCCCCTCTATGGGAGGGCAAGGGGTGGAGGAAGGAGGCATCCTTTATGGACACAGCACCATTCCCTTCTTCTCAAGGGCTGGTCCTTCTTGTAGATCAGGAGCTCAAAGGATTGGGGTGTGTGTGTGGTTTCCAGCTTGAGTCCTGTTTCTCATTTACGGAAATTGCTTTGTTTTTTAGGCTTCTCCTGAGGAAAAGGTGCTGGACAACATCTCCAGCCTGGAGGATGAGGAATCCATGATGTAGACCATCTCAGCCTTCTACCGGAGGAGATCCAGGGAGAGCAGCCGCCTTCTCCAGGAGGAACAGTAGAAAGGCTTGGGGTCTTGCCAGCCAGGTGGAGAGAAGAAGAAGGGAGCTGGGAGAGGGGTTTGGCTGCTGGCGTGGAAGCAGAGAGAAGGCACCGGGAGAAAGGTCTTCATCCCATTTGGTGCATCTTCCAGGTGCTTGCAGACCTTCCAGAGAACCAACAAAGAAGAAGAGAAACAGGAGAGAGAAGAGGTGTTACTATTGTATTGCTGTGTTCATTGTTTAATTATATTTGTTTGTAAATGCTATTTGGAATGTATCAAAATGGTAAGAATAGGCGGTAGGTGCTACAATTATAGATAACTAATAAAAATTTAAAAAATACAATATGCAAGCTTTTTACTTTTCAATTAATGGCTTATTAAGGTATGGTCTATTGCCTATTTTTGCTTTCGTATTTTGTAACGGCCTCAATCTCCTCACTTTTATTTTCATTAAAATTGTAAATTATTTTAAATTATTTGAATGTGTTTTGGTATTGCTTCTGATTATTGGTTTTTAGAGTGGTATTTAAGTTTTTTTTAGCATTTGTATACTTAATACAAAGCTAGCTTTTATACTGTCTTTAAATGATGTAGGCTGCCTTGGGTCCTTTTTTTAGGGAGGTAGGGAGGATGGCAGGGTAAAAACATTTTAAATAAATAAAGAATAATTGATTTGAACTTTTGAGGTATCGTTCATGTTATCGCAATTTAAATGAAGGGAAAATATGTTTTCCAAACTTATTAACTGCAATTGCATGGAAGCAAAGAGGATTATATAGGTAGCAGAGAAAAGTGTGAGATGTCATAGAAAGCATCCTTAACGTTCCTGTAATTGTAATTATAATTTTCCAAAACATTCAGTGAAGTTCTGAAGTCAGCTTTGAGCTTCAGAAAGTGGAGTTTTGGACCATTTCCCCCTGGCTGCCCTTGCAGGATTCACCTCACAAACTACCTCACTATGGACAAACGTCAGCGGCCATTTTATGTTGTGGCTGGCAGTTAATAACTGCCAAGTCTATATGGGGGTCTTCCCTCCCCCCCCCCCGCAGCAACTGTCAGTCTATGTTTTACAGTGGGTATAAAAAGTCTACACACCCTTGTTAAATTGTCAAGTTCTGTGATATAAATACTGTAAATGAGACAAAGATAAATCCTTTCAGAACTTTTAATGAGACCTAGGAATTGTACAACTCACTTGAACCACAAACTGAAATCTTTTAGGCGGAGGAAGGAAAAATTAAAACAATGAAATAATATGGTGGCATATGTGTGCACACCCTTAAACTAATACTTTGTTGAAGCACCTTTTGATTTTATTACAGCAATTAGCTTTTGGGGTATGATTCTATCAGTAGGGCGCATCTTGTCTTGGCTATATTTGCCCACTGTTCTTTGCAATAACGCTCTAAATCTTTCCGATCGCAACAGTGTCTCCTGCGCACAGCCCTCTGGTGGCGATGGCCATTCCTCAAAACAGTGGTACCTCGTATAAAGGAATTAACTCGTTCCAAATGAAATTATGTTAAGCAAATTTTCCTTTATACAAATTTCTCATAGGAATGCATTGAAAAGGGAGTAATCGCATTTTTATGTTGTACGGATTTGCCCCATAGGGGATTATGTTAAGCAAATTTCCCCTATCTCCGGAATTTTTTATGTTGTCCAGATTTTATGTTATACAAACTGTTTGTTATATATATAAGGGTCCACTGTATATGGATAGTAAGGGTGTGTTTGCTGGAGCCCTTCTCATTGAAGCCATTTTTTCCCCTCCACAATCTGCCGACAGACACTGCAACTCTCAGCTTCCCAACTCATTCCCCTTGTTGGGACAAATCTGCAACAAATTTTGACTGCCATGGACTTGCTAATATTTTTAATCTGCAATAAGTTCCAGATGAATTCTCGGGGTCTGTCTCTGTTTTCAATTGGAGCACCAATTCCTGCTGTTATTTCACCACAAACTCAATAAAATGCTGGCAATTCCTTCTTAATGTTTTACTCTGATTAATCGTAAGCAGTGCTCCAACGTCTGCTTGTCTCATTGTTTTTCAATGAATGTTTAAAAATCTAAAAAGGTAAAGGTTTTCCCCCGCACATGCGTGCTAGTCGTGTCCGACTCTAGGGGTGGTGCTCATCTCCGTATTCAAGCTGAAGAGCCAGTATTGTGCAAGTCCATGGCCAAGTAGCCGGCGTGGCTGCAAGGAAACACTATTTTTTACCTTCCCGCTTTTTATGGCGGTACTGTACCTATTTATCTACTTGCCTTGACATGCTTTCGAACTGCTAGGTTGGCAGGAGCTGGGATTATCAGCGGGAGCTCGCTCCACTGTGTGGCACCCGGGATTCAAACCGCCGAGCTGCCAACTTTGCAGCCGACAGTTTTCGGAAGCCTTAGTCCACTGAGCCACCACGCCCCTTGTTTAAAAATCTCCATTGGCCTAAATTCTGCCCGCAAGAGGCTTTGGCCTACCATAGACCTCATGAGCAATGACATCACCAGTCCATGCCTAGGGTTTCCACCTTGTGCCACTGTTTCTTTTAAAGCATTGCATCTTTGCATTCCTATTTGCAGCCTCCAAAGATAGCTCATTTCCTATATCTGTCCTCATTAAACAAACCATCCCCTGGAAGATTCCAAACTACAGAACAACTGCAGGCTCCTGTCCAGCTTAACATCTGGACATCTTTCCCTTGTGGAGAAGGCAGGGAGGGAGGCTGCTTCCAAGAGACGGGAGAGTGATAATCAAATGGTGAAACAAAAGATCTTCAGCTGTCTAAAAACATACATTTGTTCATAATTTGCAGAACATGGGTTGTCTGATGGTCTACTGCTACTAAAGATACATTGGAGGTGGGGGATGGATTTTTGTGTGTTATGTTGTCATGCAACCAAGAGAAACTAAGTGTACAAAAGACCTGCCTCTCTTTTGACTTCACTGCTCTGTGTCATCTAAATCATTGGTTTTCAACCTGTGGGTCCCCAGATGTTCCTGGACTACAACTCCCAGAAATCCCTTCCAGCACAGCAAGTGGTGGAGGCTTCTGGGAGTTGCAGTCCAGGAACATCTGGGGACCCACAGGTTGAGAACCATTGAACTAAACAATAGCAAGTGGCTGGCAATACACTCATTTCATTAGAGTAACAAAGTACACGGATGGGAAGCATATGCAAAGGGACTAGAGCTGTGCTACAGTCAGTGCTCAAACATCTACTTCGGACCTCAAACTTGTGGGGGTTTTATATTAACAATTATATACATTATTGTGAAGAAGACAGAGACAAAAGTCTTCACACTATTCTGAGCTTCTTCAAGATGCTTGCAGACCCTCCAAAGAACCAGGGAAGAACAAAACTAAAGAGGATGACAGAGAGGCAGAAGCATGGATGTTAATGTGTTAATTCTGTAAATACATGTGTATATGCTATTTAAAATTTATTAGAATGGTAAACAATTGTGTCTTTATTTTATTTTTTTACAGCATATACAACTGGCTGCAGAGGAACACCCAGCAGCCCAGGGCTCTGTTGTGGTCGGCGCATTCCAGGGTAAGCGGGAGTTTATTCTTCCTCAAGGGGACCTCCCCCTTTTCCCTCCCCGGGGGCTGCAGAAGAGCCCTCGACCAGAGAGAAGGCTTGGAAGGAGGGGACCCTCTGGGGGTTGGGAGGGCTAGTGACCCGAGAGGCAGGTGGGTGTCAGGGCGAGGGTCTGCAACTCTACTACTTCTTCATCCACAGGCATCGCTCTCCTTAAGGAACTCCACCAATGACCTGCTGCAAGAAGCAGCAAGGTAACTTTCCCCTCAACTGAGGGGCAGGGGGGGAGGCCGTGGGGTGGCCGTGGGGTGGCCCCTGCCTACTCCCAGATCCCCCATCCCATTATCAGAGGCAGGGGAGTGGCTCGGACTGTCTCCCTTTGGGCTGAGGGGAGGGGGCATCTGGGGCTGCTGGGACCCTTCCCGAAGGGGCCAGACAGGCCTCTGGAGGAGGTCCTCCTGAAGAGCAAGGGGCCACCTTCACATGTTCTGTCCTAACCTGTTGTGTGGCTTATTTCTCCCAGACTCCTGCAGTCTCCCAAAGAGGAGAAGAATATATACACCAGCCTTTGGGTAACTTCAGCAACCTTCTTTCCAAGAAGAGGCAGGGATGTTGTCCTGGAATAAATGCGAATCCCTGCTTATTTTGGTTCACAGGACTACGAAGATAAAGATATCCCCTTCTCGATCGTCCGGATGGTGAGGAGCCATTTTCAGTCATCGTCCAGGTAAGCCTTTCCCAGAAAGGGGTGTCGTGGCTTTTCCTTAAAGGAGCTGCTCGGGGTCTCCTCGAGGGATCTGACTCCTCCATGCCACGATTTGGGTCCCGATGGATCCATGGCTCCTTCTAGATCCACTCCCTCACTGCAGGTTCTTCTTCTTCTCTCTTTCTGGCAGTGACCTGGAGGAGGAGCCGCCAAAGAAGGTGACCAAAGTTCCTGAGTAAAGGTATTTACATCCCATCTAAAGGAGAGCGGAAGAGATCCAAGAAGAGTGGGGTTTGGTCCCTCCTCATCTCTAGGCGGTGGTCCAGGCAGGGGCTAACACCTCGAGGTGACCTCTGCCTTTCAATATTAACCTTTGGCTCTTCTTCCTCTTTTCCAGCATGCCGAGAGGTGGTGCCTCACACACTGCTGTGCAGGCACCCCAAAAGTTATGGAGGAAGCTTCCAGGGAGGACCCTGAAAAGGTGGCCCCTGCTTTTCCTCCAGGGGGGCTCCAACGACTGCCGCTTCTCACCTCCTCTTCATCTCACCTCAGCATCTCACAGGAAGGAGAAATGGTCCAGGACAACGAAAATCACTGTCCTGTGGAAGGCCAGGAAGCAGTTTGTGTTTGTGTGTGTGGCGGGGGGGGGGGGTAACATCAAAAGTGAGCTTAGTTTCATGGATAAGGGAAGAAAGGGTGTTAGAAAAGGGGTGACCTTTTAGCCTCTGGAAACAGGTAGCTTCAGGGTGAGCAATTCTGATTCCTTCTTCTTTTTTAATTTACAGGATTCCCTGGAAGTCCAACCCCCAGGAGCAAATGGGTCCAGAAGAAGCACCCTTTAATTTGCATTATAGGGGGAGATGGCCATTTGGCCCCTCTCCGTTCCCAACAGAGCTAGGCGGCAACAGGGGAAGGCCGTTGGCTCCTCTTCCTCTTTTCCAGCGTGTCGGAAGGTGGTGCCTGCCACGCTGTTGTGCAGGCATCCCCAAGGTCATGGATGAGGCTTCCAGGTAGGAGCCCCAACAGGTGGGCCCTGCTTTTCCTCCAGAGGGGGGAGTCCCCAAGGCCTGCCGCTTCTCACCTCTTCTCTCTTCTTCTCCCCACAGCACCTCCAATGAAGCTGTGCAGGCAGAGGAGGAACCCGAAGCCATGGCAGAAGCCGTGGGAGTGAAAGGAGAGGTAAACACATTTATCTCTTCTGAGTTATTTTTGTGGATAAAGAAGGAAACAGTGTTAGAAAAGGCACCTTCAGAGAGAGCCATTCTGATTCCTTTTTCTTTTTTCATTTACAGGATGCCCTGGAAGTGCAAGACCAGGTGGAAACGCAGGGCAGGGGGAGCCAAGAGGCCCCAAGAGATGAGGAGTCAAATAAACAAAAAGACCCGGAAACCGCTTCAATTACGACCCTCATCTCTTGGGTAAGGAAGGAAAGGATGTTAGAGCAGGGATGACCTTTCTGTCTCCGGAAACAGTGAGCTTCACAGTGAGCAATTCTAATTCCTTCTTCTTTTCCATTTGCAGGATTCCCTCTTGGCAAACCACCCAGAGTGTACACCATCGAGCCCTGATGTTTCCGACACGGACCTCCCCGACCACTCTGAAAGGTATGCCTTTCTGTATTTAGGGAGAGGGACCCTTGAGGAAGCATCTATAGAAATGGAGCCATCCCACAGGACTGGCTCAAGTCCACTGGCCCCTCTCCATCCCCATCAGAGCTAGGCGGCAACAGGGGAAGGCCGTTGGCTCCTCTTCCTCTTTTCCAGCGTGTCAGAAGGTGGTGCCTGACACACTGTTGTGCAGGCACCCCAAAAGTGGTGGACCTCCGGTGCCTTCAGGGTGAGCAATTCTGATTCTTTGACCTCTTTTAATGTGCAGAATCCCTGGGAGTCCAACCCCCAGGAGAAATGGGGTCCAGTCCTGAGGTAACAGATGAGCCTGAAAGGTATGCCCCCTCTCCATTCCCATCAGAGCTCGGGCAGCGACAGGGAAGGCCGTTGGCTCCTCTTCCTCTAGTCCAGTGTGTTGGAAGGTGGCGCCTCCCGTGTTGCTGTGCAGGCACCCCAAAAGTTATGGACGAAGCTTCCAGGTAGGAGCCCCAACAGGTGGGCCCTGCTTTTCCTCCAGAGGGGGGGGGCTCCCTAACACCTGCCGCTTCTCACCTCTTCTCTCTTTTTCTCCCCACAGCACTTCCCATGAAGCTGTCCAGGTGGAGGAGGAATGTCCTGCGGAAGCCGTGGAAGTCAAAGGAGAGGTAAACACATCTCTTGTGAACTATTTTTGTGGTTAAAGAAGGAAAGGATGTTAGAAAAGGGCCACCTTTTTGCCTCTGGCAACAGGAGCCTTCAAAGTGAGCAATTCTGATTCCTTTTTCTTTTTTAATTTACAGGATTCCATGGAAGTTGAAGAAAAGTCAGCTTCACGGTGAGCAATTCTAATTCCTTCTACTTTTCAATTTGCAGGATTCCCTCTTGGCATCCCCCCCCCCCCGAGAGCACACCATTGAGCCCTGACGTTTCCGACACAGACTTCCCCGACCACTTCGAAAGGTATGCCTTTCTGTATTTGGGGAGAGGGACCCTTGAGGAAGCATCTGTAGAAATGGAGCCATCCCACAGGACTGGCTCAAATCCACTTTTATTTATTTATTTATTTATTTATTTATTTATTTATTTATTTAAATGCACCTGTGAAGGTAGTGGGACTGAGAAAAAGTCTCTCCTGCTGGTCACCTGAGCCACTGAACAGGCTCATGCTGGGATATACAGTCTTCGAGGTAATTTGGACCCAGGTCATTTAAGGCTTTGGAGGTTAAAAACCAGCATTTTGAATTGTGCCCGGAAACTAATTGGCAGCCAATGGAGCTGCAATAATCAGGCTGTTATGTTTTCCCTGCTGGGGGTGGGGGGAGAGTCCCTTTTCCCTCCCGTTCCACAGTGTGGATTGGAAAGCAGGATGTCCAGTATTGTTGCTGGTGAGGCTGGATTCCATTCACGGCTTGCCTGCCCACGATTCACTCAAGAATTCCTGGTCCTGGACTGGAAGAAGGCCCTGGGTGCCAGGATGATGCCACTGAGCAGGATATGCCACCTGCTCCTCCTCCCTTCCAATCTTCCTTCTGTCCAACAACAGTAGGATGATCAAAGCCTCTTTCAAGTACAAAATATGCACATTTGGAAACAGGGCTGTTGGGGCGGGCGGCGGGATGGAAGCCCCTTTCCCCTGTTCCTGCGGCCTCCCCTCCCCAATTGTCCCCAACACCATGGCACTCACTAATGGACACGCTGGACATGAAAGGTCATCCCAGAGAACTCTTCTGGATGCCAGTTCACCAAAGAGGCATCCTTGATTTTCAACGGAGACCCAATTCTTTGCAGAGAGAAATCATACCAGGAAAAGGCTTGGGGGCAAAAACAGTCAGGTGGTCTTCAGGGTGAGTGTTTGCAGTTTCCGTTCATTCTTTTTTTCTGTTGTTTTTTAACATTTACAGGATTCGATGCCCTGGGAGCCTCCGCTGTTTCCCAGAACAGCCTGGTAGACCCGGCCTTTAAGCCTCGGCTAATCCCAGAAAGGTACTGCCTTCTTAGCAGGAGGATGGCAAGGGATGCCCCCGTTTTGGCCAACGCCAATGCCCATCTGCCCCCCTAACCATCACAGCCTGGGCAATGGCTGGGACGGTCTGGCAAGGGCCCAGTGGTTTCTTGACCCCCTTTCTGGCTCCAATCCTGGAAAGACAGCTGGCACTTGGTCAACTCCATCACAGCAAGAAGCGACGCCAAGATCTAATCCTTTTCTGTTGTTTCTCCCTCCTAGTCTCCTGGTGGTCACCTCGAAACATAGGAATGTGGAGGCAGAAGAATTGTCAAGTGCTTCGTTAAGTTAGACGTGCCTTTCTTGCCCAAGAGGAGGCACAGCCATCCCTGGGTGCCAGGTGGCATAAGGAAGGGGTCTCAGGATTCTGGTAAGTCCCGCAGAGGAAAAGGGGTTCCCCCAACCCCTTGCCTAGCGCTTGATCTTCCAGGTTCTCCTGGCCTTCTCCGGTTCCCTGCCTGCTCCACAGGGGAGTCAGAAATGGGGAACCTTCACCCAGGAAAGCCAGCCCTCTGTCTCTTCCTCCTTGAAAGATCCTGTCACCCCACCCGATTTGAACAGGGTTTTTTTCAGGAAGAGTCTTGGGGTGGACACAGCTTTGCTTAGAAATGAATGAAACCTCTTTTTGATTTCCAGGGTTCAAGGTTGATGCCCTCCAATATATTCTCGGGTACCATCACCCAGGTAATTGCATGCATCCAGAGGAATGTGGCTGCTGAGGGGTGAGATTTGGGTCCTGGGGGATTCATAGTGTAGTGGAGCAGGGCTCACCTTCTAGTTTCTCACCTTGACCAGAGGTTTCTATTCTGCTGTTTCTTGTAGTGCCAAGGAAGAGACCGAAGCACCTGAGGATGCCACCAAGATGTGAAGGAGGCTTTACCTTCGGTAAGGAAGGCAGGGCTGACCCCTCTATGGGAGGGTAAAGGGTGGAGGAAGGAGGCATCCTGTATGCCTCCCGAGCTTTGTGGACATAGCACCCATTCCCTTCTTTTTCAAGGGCCGGTCCTTCTTGTAGATCAGGAGGGAGCGGGCAGTGGTTTCCAGCTTGAGTCCTGTTTCTCCTTTAAGGGAATTGCTTTGTTTTTTAGGCTTCTCCTGAGGAAAAGGTGCTGGACAACATCTCCAGCCTGGAGGATGAGGAATCCAAGATGTAGACCATCTCAGCCAGGTACCAGAAGAGATCCAGGGACAGCAGCCCCTTCCTCCAAGAGGAACGGCTGAAAGGGTTGGGGTCCTGCCAGCCGAGTGGAAGGAAGAGCATTGCCAAGCTCCATCAGGCCAGTTCCCAAGTCAAGGGAGCTGGGAGAGGGGTTTGGCTGCTGGCAGGGAAGCAGAGAGAAGGCACCGAGAGAAAGGGCTTCATCCCATTTGCTGCTGCTTCCAGGTCCTTGCAGACCCTCCAGAGAGCCAGCAAAGAAGAAGAGTCACAGCAGTCAGAAGAGGCATCCCTCTTGAATTACTGTGTTCATTGTTCAATCATGCTCGATTGTAAATGTTTGTTGGAATTATTGTGTTTTGGTATTGTTTGTGTTTACTGGTTTTTAGATTGGCATTTGTTTGATTTTTTTTTTAGAATTTCTATAATTAATAAAAAAACTAGCTTTTATAGTGTCTTACTATTGGGTCCTTTTTAGGGAGGGAGGGAGGGAGGCTGGGTAAAATAAATACATTAAATAAATAATAAATAATTTTAACTGAATAAATAATATTTTTTTGAACGGAATCAGCATGAGGTGGCTATCGCAGGTGGAAAATATGGAGTATCACGAAAAAGCCGGGCACTCGTCGTCAAGTGCTTTGTGATGACTCGAACCAAGGCAGAGTGCTTGCAGGATCTTCTGCCTATCTGGACTTGCAGTGTTTCTCCCTGTATAAGACTATATATTTGTCTTAAATTGTTAGATTAAAAACTGAGGGTGGTTTTATACACGGATGTAAGCCAAGGAGAGACCTGCATGGCTGAGAAACTGCAATTTTGGTTTCAACAAATAGGGATAGTCTTATACATGGGGGCATCTTTTAGAAGGAAAAAGGTGGTAGCTACTGAGTTCGAGTTACATGAAGTGGTCAGTCTAAACAGTGCACTAAGCACACATAGTGTTAGAAGTGTTCCTGTGATCACTTCCAACTGGTGAGTCACGTTTAAACTGGCCTTACTTTAACTAGGCTTGTCTTAAGCCCAAATAGGAGCTTAAGCAGTTTGAAACTTGAAACATGAAAACAAGATCTTTATTTAAACACAACAACTGATGAAACAACACAGATTTCATCTGAAGGTTACATTGAAATGTATCCCACATCAGACCTTCTTTGTTTCAGATCAAAAGGAATGTTTTTCTCGTTCTAGACCACCTTTAAATATCTCTGCCCTTCCATGATATAATTTATCTCTCTTTTTACAGCCTGCTCAAAAATCGACCCTTCCTCTTCAGATACAGTTTGGGTCTCTTTGGGCGTTTATACACGACCCCTAAGCTCCGCAGGAAATGGCTGCAAGGTCCGGATCTTACAAGTGTTTTCCCACCAGCTCCGGACTTTGCAGACAATTAAGTGCGACCCCGCCCACCTAAGCGCGACCCAGCTGCACTTTCTTGTACCTGCTTGAGATGGGTGAAAATCCCCAGGTCCGGATTTAATCTGGTCAGTGCGGGGCTCTCCTGGCTTCTGCTTGTGTTTTTTTTTTTTTTTTTGCCTCCTGCCCCTTTAAGAGAAGAGGTGGGAGCGAAAAAAGCAAGCAGAAGAGAAACGGAAGAGAAACAGAGCTCCTCCAGGTGAGCTGCATTTTCCCCCTCTTTCTCTGGTGGGGAGGAAGAAGGGCAACGAACCCCTAAGATCTTTGGTCCGAATTTAAGGGACCAGCGGATCTTAGGGGTCGTGTGAAAAGGCCCTTTGTTATATCTTTGGGCCTTTCGCTCTCCTCCTGCATTTTATCAGCCAATCAGCTTACTTCTCCTGTTGCCAAGTAAACTGAAGAACGGTTCCATCATGGTCTCCATTGGATTTTTGTACCCATCTGGAAGAGAGGTGCCTGGATCTCCCTCCTCAGCTGCTGCTTGGCTCCCATGAGCAGCAATAAGCCTGAAGAACATTGTTTATTTATTTTTATTTTAGAGTATTTTTACCCCGCCTTTTTCCTTGGAAAAGGACCCAAGGCGGCTTTTCCTGGCTTGGCTCTTCATATGAGCAAGGACCTTGGACAACCAGGGCACTTGCCTGTGTGCAGAACCTACCGTCAAGGAGGAGCCTTCTGGTCAGACTCATTCCTGCGCACGGGACCAACAACCCAAATGGAAAGGGCTGAGTTAAGCGCTCCCCTCTGAAAGTGTCCACCCGAATGTACCCAAATGCCAAAACTGGTAATGGATTTAGAGGTGCTCCTGCAGGTTTCAGAAGACAGAAGCTCATCCCAGCAACTCATTTCCCTCATCCACATGTGTTGCATTTAACAGGCTTCATTTTGTGATCTGTTACTGGAAAGGAGTACACGCCTGCTGGTCTACTTGTTGAGGTGCATATCTCTGAAGGGAGCCTCAACATTAACTGCGGAAAATATACATCAGCTTCTATTCTGAGTCTGAGTTAGATGTATCATTTATATCTACCACTTGATGTAATCGTCAAGGCAGTGGGTCCTTTTGGCACAAGGAGTGCCATTTCCTGCTTCGGCTCAGGCAGCAACTTTTTTGAGAGGGACTCGGTGACGCCATGAGGCAGAGAGAGAGTCTCAGACCCAGCAGCCACATGAACCCTGAGACAGGGACACACACCAATTGGGCCTCTGAGTGGCTGGTGCCACGAACGGCCAGAGTTCATCTGTGTTAGGATCGGAGGGGGAGACCGGGGGGAGGGGGGAGTGTGTGAAGGAAGAAGATTTGCCAGACTGTGTGTGCCCTTCCCTCTCTGAACGGGTAGAGAGGTCATCTGCTCCAGGAACTCTAAGCCGGACTCATGCATGATCTCAAGGGGGGGGGGGACACAGGGCAACACTTACATAGGATTGTGATGGCAATAAAATGACATTTCCAGCAAGTGTTAAGATAATCTGAATAATCTTTTAATAATACTTTTTTTAAAAAGTTAAGGTACACTGAATATTTTAATAATACTTTTAAAAATGTTTAAAAGAACAATGTTCTATCTGACAGTTATGGCTCCAAATTTCAGAAGCTGCAGCAGGTATCCATCATTGGTATCACTTTGTAGTTAGTGGCACATTAACACCACTATTTGGGCACAGTGTTCTAACAAATTAAGGTGACTAGCTTTTTGTCTCTGAGATTCTAATTTCAATGTTCTTACATTTCTTTCCACCAGATTTCTCTCAAGAAATGATTCTTCTCCCAGTCATTCATCTTTGATAACCCTCTTCTTACTTTCATTACCTGAGCTAGCATTTCTATTATCAATGTAAATAATCCTGAAGATGGGGACGCCTTTGCCTCATTCCTCAGCCAATTTAAGGATGTATCCCATTCCCCCAAATCAAAAATTTGAACAAATCTAACAATTAGTACTCCTAATTTAGAATTTTCTTTTGCTCCATACATTGTACTGAATCCATTTCTCTTACTCCGAGGCATTTGTAAGAGAAGGCACCCCAAGTACAATAGTACCTCGTATAAAGCGATTCATTCATTCCAAATGAAATTATGTTATGCAAATTTTCCTTTATACAAATTTCCCATAGGAATGCATTGAAAACAGAATAATCCCCAATCACGACCATTTTTATGGTGTATGGATTAGCCCCATAGATGATTCTGTTAAGCAAATTTCCCCTATCTCCGGAATTGTTTATGTTGTACAGATTTTATGTTATACAAACCGTTTGTTATACGAGGGTCCACTGTATTTCTTTACTGACAGTTCCATGAAATCAGAGACTTGCCCGTGCCGCTTTCTTTACTGCACACACACTGGGCAACTAACCCGAATGATCAACAGCAAAGCAACACAGGGAGAGGGAAAAACACCGGGCAGAATACAGCTGGCTCTTGTGGAATTCAAAGGCTGAAAGGAGTGATTAGTGCTGGATGGATAGATTTTATTATTTTTATTTTAGAGTATTTTTACTGTGCCTTTCTCCTTGGAAAAGGTGGCTTGAGAGTCACCCCTGCCCAGAAAAGCCCTCCCAGTCATACTAAGGACAGGGAGCATGTGAGGTGTCAAAGAAATCTCCAACATCCCCCCCCCCCCCGCATATGATGTTTATTCCCCCCCCCCCCCAGTGATTCTCCAGTTGCCTTCAGGAAGCCCACCCATCGGATGGAGATGGGAGATGAGAACTGCACCGATTCTCTGATGGGTTTCCACGCCTCGGTGTACGCAGCCACCTACACCATCCTTTTCATTCCTGGCCTCTTGGGCAACAGCCTCGTTCTCTGGGTTTTGTGCCACTTCCTCAGGGAGAAGAGCAAAGCCATGGTCTTCACGATCAACCTGGCTGCCCACCACTTGGCCCATGTCTTGTTAAAACCGAAGACCAAAGTGAGGCTGGTAAGAGGAAGAAGAACGTCTTGACGGCGTATTTTTGGATCCGTGGGGCTCATAGACTGGAGGACGACGGCATGGCATCTCCTCTCTCTTCTTAATAGCTGAGGGGCAGCTCATACACGTGTCCTGTTGACCCTCCATCACTTGTGTCCTTGTGGCCTATTCAGTCGGCCCAAACCAGCATCTCTAGACTAACCCCATTTAAAAGTCCAGCATGGTTACCGAGTGACATGAAGTGTTTCCCTGTGGAAATTCATCTCTTACGCCTCGAGAGGTGTCATTTTATGTAGCAAGCAGTGAGGACAGGAGTTTCCCCTTGTATAAGACTACATTTTGCTCCAAAATTGATAAGACTAAAAATTCAGGGTTGCTTTATTCACATAAGTAAGCTGAGGACAAATCCGTGGTTGTGAAATGGTAGTAATTCTGAGTTGGAAATGTGGAGGGTGTCTTATAAATGGGGGTGTCTTATAGATGGAAAATATAGTTTTAATTTATTTATATATATATCACTGCTTGCGGTGAATTCTGGGAGTGCTGAAGGTTTGCCACCACTGCCCTAGGGTGTGTACCAGTGCTACCTGCCCAGACATCACAAGACTTAAAGCAAAAGTGTTATGCTTATATACTGTCCCATGCCACTCCAAGTAGTCTCTGGGTGATTTATAGTTTTTAATTACAATATGCAGGCTACACATTGCCCCCCCCCCAGCAAGCTGGGTACTCATTTTACCAACCTTGGAAGGATGGAAGGCTGAGTCAATCATGAGCCTGCTACCTGGGATTGAACCCCAGGTCATGAGCAGTTTTACCTGCAATGCAGGCATTTAACCACTTTGCCATGGGCCTCCTAGCTGGGTTTGTATCTGAATTCTGTACCTGAATTTCCCTATAGGCCTTGTTAATCATAATCATTCTGCACCGAAGCAGCTCCAGTCTTCCTGCCAACCTTTGCCTGCCTGCCCCATGACATCACAAGAGCTTGCCCTGGTGTCAGATTCTGGCCCTGATGCTGATGATCCGGCATTCCTAATCACCAGCGTTGAAAAGTTTATGACCAGTCCAACTGGATTCCCTATGTGGATTGAAGGGGAGAGACCTCACATCCTTAGTTTCAGGTGATGAGATGGCTCTGAAAATACATGTGCCTTACTATAAGGTCAATAGGCTTCAAGTCTCTGCTTTCATCTCAGACTTGTAACCGGTCTTTTGATTCTTTCCTGTCTTCCTTTTAATGTTTTTTATGGCTGCACCCTCCCCTCCTTCCTTACGCCAGGATCTTTTGTTAATTGAATTGCATCTTAATGGCCCAGGATGTTCAGGGGACATCTCTTTATAGCAGCTGAATAATTGCGTCTCTCCATGGAAGGACCTCATTGGAATATTTGGAATGCAGTAGCCACTGGAGGAGGTCTCTCAAGGAATGAAGGAAGATGAGAGGCAAGCCCAGCAAAGTTTGAAATGTGTTTGACTTGTTTGGATAACAACTCCCAGAATCCTCTGGCTAGGAAATGATGTCTGCTGTAGTCAAAAATGCAAACTTTCCCAAAAAAAATTTTTTTTCTTCCCCCCCCCCCTCCCACCGTTCATATCTTGTATTTTAGGAAAGTTTCCCTCTGGAAACTGTACATATTGTCAGGGCTCCAATGGCGGTTAGAATAGTTTGTTTTTTGCTTTATTTTGTTGTCTGATCTTATTGTGTTGTTTCTATTTATCATTGTAAGCCGCCCAGAGTTCCCACGGGAAGATGGGCGGGGTATAAATGTAATAAATAAATAAATAAATAAATAAATTTTGGCATTCTGTCTTATTCATGGTTTTCATTATCCACGGGAAGGCTTGGAACCATTCTCCAGCAGATACTGGGGTCCTATTTTAGTTAGTGGGTTGACTATGGCATAAGAGATTGTGATTGCTGTTTTGTGATAGTAACTTGCTTTACCACTGTTCTTTGTGACAGTAGCTTGCTTTGTGGCTGCTGAATTATTTATTTATTTTTCCTTTGCCATCCGTGGATAACTGAATCAGTGGATAATGAATCAGTGGATACGGGGTCCTACTATACAGTACTACACAAGGTCTTTAGTTGTACTGCTAAGCTACTAAACTGTGTGAAAAATGGAAAAAGGGAGAGGAAACCTCACCAGAACCTGTAAAAAACTGCATCTTATCCTGCAGAGGTTAATCTATGACACATGAATAATAGAGATCCTCTGATCTCATCTGAATGATCCATCTCAAAGAAGAGGTATTATTTCAAATGTTTGATTAAGGGATGAAATAGGAAATGGCTTAACGTCTTGTTCTGTTCTTGATCCAGCCTGAAGAAATCCAAAGTTTCTAAGTGCTGTTGTGGCCATTTGCCAACTCCCTGCTTCCTGAAATGACAAGTGGGGGAGCACCGGTATCAATACGAACAGCAAAAAGTCCTGCAACACTACTTAAAACTTAGTAAGAAGAAAAAGTGGGCTGCAGATCACAAACATCTGAGTCACATAGATGGTGCCACGGGATTTTATTATTGTTTTTAGTACCAAAGTAACAAGAGGGAAAATGTGAAGGGATCTGAGGTGAAGCCACATCGATCAGGTTTCCTTGGGTGAATTTGCTTCAGGAGTCACTAGAGAGAGGGGAGGAAATTTGATTTGTTTGCCGTTTATTAACCTCATGAACCCACATTGGTGCCTGGATCTGCTTGAGCTCTTCTCTTTTCTTCTCTCAAAGGCTCGCTAGCCTAGTGCTAGGCAAGTTGGCCAAACCAGGGGGGTTCGGGGAGAGGGATCAGCAGAGAAAGAGAGAGAGAGAGAAGGAAATTTTGTCTTCAATCATGTTCTAGCTCTTTAAGCTGGCTCTGCTCTTCTTTGGCTGCCTGGCACAAAGTAGAGCAGGGGTGCCTTAAAATGTTACCCTTCTTCCTCTCCCAATCTTTGATTGGACAAAGAAAGTTTTGGTACTGAAGACAATTTTCTATCCTTCTGGGTCTTTTGGACCTCTATGGAAAGATGGAAGGATCAAGGAAGGAAAGAAAGAAAGAAAGAAAGAAAGAAAGAAAGAAAGAAAGAAAGAAAGAAAGAAAGAAAGAAAGAAAGAAAGAAAGAACAAGGGAAGGGAAAATACTAGAATCAGATGTAGGCAAGAGAGGACTCAAATGGCAGTGAGTTTCCCTGCTGGCTTCTCTCACTGGCTCTCTGGAGGCAGCTGGAATGGGCTGCAAACTGTTCCACATCTCTCTGCCTAAACCAGTGCAATGGCATTTGATTCCCCCAAAATAGTAAAAACCTGGAAGGAGAGGAGAAAACTGGGGGAGGGGGGAGGGGGTCTCCAGCCACACCATCCAAGTTCATAGCTGCAACTGATTCCATCTTCATGGAGCTTGAGAAAGTTACATTTTTGGACTATTACAACTCCCCAGGATCCTCCAGGCAGCAGCATGGTTACTCATTTCTCCATGCCGGCTGGAACATTCTGGCGTTTGTGGTCCAAAATCTGCCCGCTGCTGTATTTTCATTCATGCTCAGTCCCCACCGTCTCTTAATACGAGCAATTAAAATGACTTCCATAGCAATCCCTTTATGCTCCTTTTGTTTCTTTTTAATTATCTGTGGATTATTAAATCATCCGTTGCTTCTCTTATCTGCTGCCAGGACTGACACAGCTTGAAAGCCAGTCTCGGCCATCTTTAACCGGCGGTCAGTCTAGATCCACAGTGGGCCTTGGCTTTTGCCAAAATAAGCAGTTGCAGAGCCTTCCTTTGGGTTTATATCTCTTCCTAAACAATAAGGCAGCTCCCCCGAAAAAACAAACAAACAGAAAAGCCACACATAGTTCATATGTTAGAAGGACATCGCTTCATGTGCAGGCAGAATGAAGGCATCTGCAATCAGCCAAACGATAATGACCTAGTACAGGGATGGCAAACCTTTTAGAGACCGAGTGCCCAAACTGTGATTCAAAACCCACTAATTTTTCGCAAAGTGCCAGTACGGCCATTTAACCTGAATACAAGTGGCTGTGAAGGGGCGATGTCGGGTGCCCTCCAAAAGGGCTCAGAGTGCCACCTTTGGCACCAACACTGACCTAGTAAATCCAAGCAACTGAGAACATGTAGATTGCTACCCTTTATCCTATAATGATACACGAGTAGCAATGTAAAAAAATTGATGAGAGACACAAGGAAAGATGGAGAGATGTGCAATCTAAGCTTCGTATGGTCTTTCCTACACCAGAGCCTTCAAATTGTGTTCTTGTGGGCAACAGCATCCAGAATGCCAAAGCCGGCCATGCTAGTCAGAGGATACTAGTCTAGAAAAGTAACTTTTCCAAGTTCTGGTCTGTGTCAGATAAAGTGCTTGCTAGCTATTAGAAAAGACAGCAAGACTGAGCTCCCCGTGGCAATTGTGATTGCTTTGTACTTTACTGGCTTTTTTGCACCTGAGTCTGTATGTTTAAAGCTGCCTAGATGCCCTAATCGCATCCAATCTTGCCTGATTTCAGAAGCTAAGCAGGGTCGGCCCTGGTTAGTACTTGGATGGGCAACCACCAGGGAATACCAGGCGCTGTAGGTGCCTGGAGTAGGAACTGGCAATCCACTCCAGTATTCCTGCAAGAAAACTACATGGACATGGAGTCACGAAGAGTGGGTTACGACTGTAATGATGCAAAACACACACACACACACACACACACACACACACACAAATACAAATGTATGTTTAGGAGTGGGCAGACATATGTGTGCGCTCTCCATTCATTCAGAAAAATATCTGCTTGAAAGGCAAACCAATCATCCTGGTAAGGAGTGAGAAGGCTCACTGATGGCCGTTGAAGACCAGAGAACAAAGAGAGCAGGCAAAGTGCAAATATCGGGGCACATCAGACTTCTGGTACCTAAGTGAACTCCGGAATTATCTGGGCTACAACATCGGGCCCCATCCTCTCTCATCCAGATGACCTCCCCTGCAGAGTTGTTGTGAGGGCAAAGTGAGGGGCAATATGATGCTGTGAACTTAGCAGAGGAAGGACAAGATGTAAATGTGATTAGTCAAAAGAAAAAAAATGAAAACGGGGCAACGAAGGGCAAAGATTTTTTAAACATGTTGCATTATGTATTGCAGATTCCAGAATCCCTCACTGATCTTTTCCACTCCACTCCCCACACTGATAATCAACACACCTCCCAGACATCCATATGCACACTTTGCTAGGAATTAGTCCAGCTAGATGCCCTAAGCCCATCCGATCTCGCCTGATTTCAGAAGCTAAGCAGGGTCGGCCCTGGTTAGTACTTGGATGGGAGACCACCAGGGAATACCAGGCGTGTAGGTGCCTGGAGTAGGAACTGGCAAGCCACTCCAGTATTGCTGCCAAGAAAACCCCATGGACATGGGGTCACAAAGAGTCGGTCACGACTGTAATGACACAACACACACAGAGTCCAGCTCGTAGAATGGGACCTGCTTCTGAGTAAACCCACACCAGATTGCACCAACAGGATGGAAGATACCATGTTGCAAGGGATGGACTGGGATTGTGCAACTGACTCAAGTCCACACAGGCTGAATCTTCTCCTGGGAGGCACAGCCGGGCGGGGAGCTGAACTCCCAACATCCTCCAGGGCCATTTCCCTAACTCATGGAGCGATTCATCCAATCCCATGTAGAAAACAGACATCCTGAAATTCTCTCTTCTAAAGGTCTATTTAAGATGCAGGAGACCTCTCTTTTTTAAAAAAAATTAATGTGGTTATCCTAAATTTAGAACATACTGGAACGGCAGCCAACGGATAATTATCTGACTTGTTATTGACAAATGTTTGTTTCCAAGATGGAAACAAATGTGCCAAATATGTCTTTCTGGGCCAAAATAATCTGACTGTTTTGGGACTTTAATTTGAATCAATTCAGGGTGCCATTTAGTGCTATGCCTCAGGCAAAAAAAATGTTATTTGTGTGACCCCACAGGCCACGAGAAGCTGGGCTACTTACTTAATCAGGGCCATTATAAATTAAGTGTCATTGAGTTCCAGGTTTTCACTGATGCAAGCAAAATATAATGGTGCACCAGACTATCAGCTATTTGTGTGTGTGTGTGTGTGTGTGTGTGTGTGTGTGTGTGTGTGTGTGTGTGTGTGTGTGTGTGTGTGTGTGTGTGTGTGTGTGTTTGTGTGTGTCCACCCCCACCCCCAAAAAGTTGACAGGCTTCTTTACATACTATATATCTTTACTCTTTCTGCTAACTAAAGATTTCCCCATCAATATGTCTGTGAATATTCTCAGTCATCCAGGTGAGTGTATCTGGAAGTTGTGTCATGACAACTGGACTTCTTTTCTTGAGAGACTGAAACGTTTCACTGCGCATCCAAACAGCTTCATCAGTCTGAGGAAAGCTAGTTGTGAGTCCTCCATTTTATAGTTCCCTTTGGCCTCATGTCACCCTGGTCTGAAATAGGCTCATAAGATGAACTATGGCCTGAATAGGCTCGTTAGGTGGACAATAGTCTCAATAGACCATGTATATTATATTGCTCCTTTTGTGTTTTGGTGTCACCTCCTTTGGGTGGACGAGTCTTGGCCTTAGTGTGTTTGTATGTCTGAAGTAAACAAAAGGAGCAATATAGTATACATGGTCCAATGCAGTGAGGAGTGTGCAGACTTCTACATTGGAGAAATTAAACAGCCATTAAACAGGAAGATGGCCCGTCATAGGAGGGACAACAGCTCAGGACCAGAATCAGCAGTACAACTCAACCTGAAGGAAAAGGGCACTTATTCAAAGATGAGGAAGTACACATAATATAAAGAGAAGATAGGTGGATTGAGAGAGGGGCCAGGGAAGCCATTCATGTGAGCATAGAAAACCCCTCTCTCAACAGAGGTAGGGGGCTCAGGCACAGTCTATCTACTACTTATCAGGGAGTGATTTCGACAATACCCAGACAAATCAAAAATACTTCATGTCTCCACCACCAAGGCCATAGCTAAGGAGCCATACTTTATGGGTTTCAGCACCTTAGGCCATTGTTCACCTTAAGGTTATGGATACTATTGTCTACCTAACAAGCCTATTTGGGCCATAGTTCATCTTCTGAGCCTATTTCAGACCAGGTGACATGAGGCCAAAGGGAACTATTAAATGGAGGACTCGCAACTAGCTTTCCTCAGACTAACGAAACTGTTTGGATGAGCAGTGAAACATTTCAGTCTCTCAAGAAAAGAAATCCAGTTGCCATGACTCAACTTCTAGATTTTCCCATCAAGCTCCCTTACCTCAGCCCCCCCATTACATCCATTGTTGTTGTTGTTTTGAGTGAGGGAATTAGATGCCACCTAGTGGTTGTAGCGCTTGGAGTAGCAATGCTTGGTTTAAGTGGTGGTGTTTCATGCTGTCAAGTAACATTCAAATAATTAGAGACCGCAAAAGGGGTTTTTTTCCAAGTCAAATTGCGTAAGATTGAGTTGTGTAGGGTTGAGCAAGACCCTACACACCCTCTTTCGCCCTGTTGCCTGCACCCCTGGCCAACTTCTCAATCAATGCTTTCTTAATTCTTCAAAGGATAGCCTGGCTTCATGGAGCTAGGGAAATGTTTACCTGCTTCCATTACACAAGCGGGTGAGCAAACCAGATCAAGGACCTTTCTGTTGACTGACTCATCAAGAACATTCTTTAAAGGAGCAGGAGAAAGACAACCCCCACGTGGGTTAGGCCAAAAGTACAAACCTGGGTGCCTTCACTGGCCTGGATGCCTTCCAAAGGGGATTGGACAGATTCCTGGAGGAAAAGTCCATCCCAGGTTACAAACCATGATCGAGATGTGTTATCTCCAGGCTTAAAACTGCGGCACTTCAAGGGCCAGATGCAGGGGAGTGATATCAGGAGACAGATATCTAGTTTTGTGCACTCCCAGACACATGTGGTGGGGCCACTGTGAGATACAGGAAGCTGGACTAGATGGGCCTTTGGCCTGATCCAGCATGGCTCTTCTTATGTTCTTATGTTCTTATGTACCTCTCTTTATTTTCAGAGTTGCTGCAAAGGGAAAGAAGGACCATTCCTGTGGACAACACAACACACAATACAGACTTCTATATCATTTATTTGTTTCTTTTGCAGTAAAATTGCTCTGAATAACAATTAGCATCTGTTAAAAACAACAACAAATCTGTCATAAGAGCATTTTCCTCATTACAAGATTTTGTTTCTCACTTGCAACTCCAAATAATTTTCAATAAGCAACTTTGCAATACTTAAGGGAATTTATAAGCCAGTTCCCACAAGTTCGCCCAGATTATCTTCTCCATTAGTCATTTATTCTATTTATGACATGAATCTGGGTAAGTTCTTTTTTAAAAAAAAAAACCCTACAGCTCCCAGCATCCATCAACCAGTCCCTGGCTGGTGGATTCTAGGCTTTGTAGTCCAAAAAAGGAATTCTTCCAAGCTCTGCTATTTACTGTTTATTTATTGAAGGCATATCATGCTTTCCTAATGCAAAAAAATAAAAATAAAAAATTATTGGCACAGAAGGAGGCTAGCAACAGGAACATCAAAAAAGAAACAAATACCGTTATAAATACCACTTCTACATAAAAATAGGTTAAAATAATTATTCGGTAAATAAAAAAGAACACCCTCCTTTGCTTATTACCCAACATATGTTCCAAAGGCACCTCTCAGTAAAAGGTACAGAGGTATTAAGAGAATGAATAATACAAACAGAATAAACAGTAAACAGAGAACACTGGAATAACAGAATTGATTCCAATCTAAATCAACTGTTTCCTCCCCAAACTTATGTATTTACCTGCAGAAGATGAGCAGGCGCTCAGAACTGTGCTACTGAGACCTGGATCTATTGGCATACAAGTGCAAAGTATAAACGCCAAATTTGTTCTAATTCCAAATTAGGGACCCAGCTAGAAGTAAACCGAAGTTGCCCCAACCCTTAAAAGTGTACTTAACACCCAGAGCCTGATGGATGTGAAATTTCATTGCAAAAATCAGAGGATCCTTGTGATCCGCAATTGCTCCTTAGTCCCCGGTCCCATGTCCCTTTAAAAGCAGTTTAAAATACCAGATAACCTGTGTCTAAAAATGCCGTCCCCATGGCCACCGGGCTTTTTTGGGAAAAAAAGAAAACAGAAAACCCGGTAATGCTCCCTTAAGCGAGGTTTCTGTCACTCACCCAAGAGGTAGGGAAATGTTTGCCTCGCTTTGAAAATCCAGCTTTTAAGGAGGCAGACGCCATGGGACCACGCAGATGATCTGGGTTTCTTTTTCTTTCTTTTTTCATAGCACCGACCGGCTGTTCCTGTGGCCAATGGGCTATGTTTTTTTAAATTGCTTTTCACCTTCGGAGAAACAGGACGCTCTACCCAGTCCTACAAGTTTTCATTTCCCCAAGCCAAGTGGTCTGTTTTTTTCAAATGCTAGTGCCACCTGCTGGCCAAGGGGAGTGAACTGCACTTTAAAATAAAAACAAACAGCTTTTGACGTGTGAACTCCTGTCCCACATATTCAATCACGTGCTGGTTGGAAGAGGAAAAGCCAGACCTTCAGAAGATCAGGATCGAAACCCAGGTGTGACCACGGCCTTAGAGACCAGAAGGTCAAAAGATACCCTTTAACCAAGGTATCCTAGCAGTCTGGCGAACTCTGGAAGACCCAGAGCACGAATCTGCACATCCGATCCACAGAGCCCATTACTTGAAAGGGCGGGACAGAACTTTACCAACACTCTGCAGAACCTTGGTCAGCCCAAACAGAAAAGACTGGTCTAGTTTAATGACCCAGTATGATATATGGTGGTCTTACAACCATCGGACCAAGACAACCTTTGAAAAAAAGGTTCCTCCCCAACACAGTTGCATGCTCTTTGGACAGAAGCCCTTGTAGCTCCATAAACCAGATTTCCAGAGCGGGGGAATGTTTTGATGCAAATAAATCTTAGAGTAGCCCAGTATAGCAGCTGTGCTGGCTTGTGGTATTCTGGGAATTCTAGCCCCCAAAATAACCTTCCCCATCTCAGAGAAGTCTGTTTGCAAAGAAGGTGGCATTGGGATCATTTGCGTACAACTTGACAACAACGAGTCCTCAAGCAGCCTATGTAGCAAGAGCTTTGTAGAATGCTGGATGCCATGCAGATACAGCAGCATAAATAGTTCCCCTCCTGTTTACAAGTAGATTTCATCCTTGTTGTTGTTGTTGTTATTGTTTGTCACCACAGGGGAGGGTTTGCTTTTAATCCCTTCCGTCCCGCCTTTGGAAACGTCGACAAACAGCAACCATGGAGTCCAAAGAGAGACGAGGATTCTTTTGTATTCCTTCCGGAAATTCTGGTTGAGAAGGCCATAGATGGCCGCATTCAAGCAGCTGTTAAAGTAAGCCATGAAGTAGCTCACCACAAAAAGCCATTCCGGGATCCGTGGCACGATTTTGGAAGGATTGATGGAGATGGCCAAGCCGATGAAGTTTAAGGGACCCCAGCACACCGCAAAGAGGACAAAAACCACAAACATGGTCAAGAAATTCCGGACATCCGCTGCTCTGACTTTCTGCTTGCAGTCCTGCCTCACCCGGTGCTTGACCTGAATCACCAGGATCCAGATCCGCAGGTAGCAGAATGTCACGATGGAGAGCGGCAGGAGGAAATGGACCACGATCACGGCCACGGTGTACGACATACTGACCGTCTGAGCAAAGGTGCAGGAATAAATCCGGTGGTCATATTGCAAGGAGCCCACGAAAAAATTCGGCACAATGGCCACCAAGGTCAGCGCCCAGGTCAGGCAGAGATACCCGTAGGTGTTCTTCAGGTTGAAGACCCGGTCGTAGCGCAGGCTGTGGCAGATGTAACAGTAGCGGTTGATGGCAATGGCGGTGATGTTGAAAATGGAACCAATCACGCTCAAGCCCATGAAGAAGCCACTGACCTGGCAGTGAACGGGTCCCATCGTCCACTCATCGTGGAAGATGGCGCTCAAGGTGAGAGGGTATGGGTACACCGCCACCACAAGGTCTGCCATGGAAAGGCTGACCACGAAGATGTTACCTAGACATTGCAGGGTAAGAACAAAGACAAGGTAAGAACAAATACAATGACACTGTCTTGTATTCAGTGCAGGGTGTACAATCCTTCATAGACTTCATATCTATCTATCTATCTATCTATCTATCTATCTATCTATCTATCTATCTATCTATCTATCTATCTATCTATCTATCTATCCACACACAGTAGGACCCCCATATCCACTGATTCATTATCCACTGATTCAGCTATCCATGGTTGGCAAAGGAAAAAATGAATAATTCAGCCACTGCAAAGCAAGCTACTGTCACAAAGCAGCAGCCGTAAAGCAAGCTACTGTCACAAACTGCAGATGTAAAGCAAGCTACTGTCACAAAAATTGAAGTTTGGGAGGGGCATTCTGTCTTAACCACCGTTTTTGTTATCCACAGAAAGGCCTGGAATCGATCCCCAGCCAATACCAAGGTCCTACTGTACACTGCAGCAAGTGTCCCTGTACATCAAAGTTTAGAAAGACTGCTTTTTAAACATAAATTCCAGAACCCCACAGCTTGAGGGACCCCCATATGGCCACTAGAGGATTGTGCGAACCACTGAAGCTTTTTCCAGCTATGCTGAGGATAGTCAAAGCAAACATCCAGACTAGGACAATAAGCCAATAAAGTGACTGATATGGCTGTAGAAGTTGTCCTATATCCATCACTAGAAATGGGTTGATGCCATCACTATATACAAAGAGAAAGGATCAGGTGGCAGGTTCCAGGTCATCAAAAGGCGGCCATTTGTGTTACTGGCATGTTGCAGGGAGTCCTTCTACTCTGCCTTGGGCAGTGGGAGTAGCGACCCCAGGCCTCAGCTCATGTAGGAAGGAGCTGGGGTAGACCTGCTGCTGATTCTACAGCCCTTCCTGTTGTCCTGTGTCATCAAATTGCTCCCAGCCCATGGTTACTCTCATGCAGTTTGTAAGACATGTGCAATGTTCAATGAATGAGTGGTTTTTACTGTTGCCACCCTGCCATGTGTTTTTGTGGCTGAGTCAGGAATTAACCCAGATATCCTGAATCCCAACACTCTCTCTAATAGCCCAGGGGTTCCTAACCTTGGGTCCCCAAATGTTATTGGGCAGCAACGCCCAGAAATCCTGGCCAGCATAACTAGTGGCGAAGGCTTCTGGGCATTTTATGGGGACCCAAGTTTAGCTGCCTAGATGCCCTAAGCACATCCGATCTCACCTGATTTTGGGAGCTAAGCAAGGTCGGCCCTGGTTAGTACTTGGATGGGAGACCACCAGGGAATACCAGGTGCTGTAGGCGCCTGGAGTAGGAACTGGCAAACCACTCCAGTATTCCTGCCAAGAAAACTCCATGGACATGGGGTCACGAAGAGTCGGTCACGACTGTAATGACACAACACACACACAAGTTTAGGAATCATGGCTCATTGACTTTGGACAATGGTGGTGGACCATTTGTTAACAAGAAAGTCCCACAACTAAAACTCTCCTCATCCCAACCAATAAAAGTACTATTGAAGCAAAAGTTATAGCACTCAATATCGGCTCACTGAGGCAGCTGCCTTTCTCTACCTAATAGTAGACCAGCCCTAAGACTAAGCCCTATATATGTGATTTGATTTCCCTGTAGAAATGTCACCGCAAGTGTATGCTTCCACTCTGTATGCATTTATAAAGTCCTAAATCAGCTGGAGCTGCCTCTCTCTCCCCTCTGGAGCAGAAGTTCTAATTCTTTCTATTGGCCAAATAGATCTGTTCCAGAACTTTGGAAATGAAGTTTGGATGTTTTCTTCTTCTTTTTTTAAATCTTATTTAGAGACCAACTGCTTGTATCAACACACATAATAAAGTTGGAAGAACTGAGCCAAGAGAGAATAAAAATACAAAGAAAAGGTCCACCAAGGGTAAGAAAACAAACTGAAACACATCAAAGTAAATGGGGGGGGGAGCAAATATTTAGCATGGATAGAAGGAAACGATGCCGTCAGAAAGAAGAGGCAATGGAAGGTTCTGCATAACGATGTAAGACCTCTGCTTAAACCCACCTATGCCTATCATATGCCTTTGTAAAACCAAAAGCATACGAGGTGCGGAAATTGAGGAGCTTCACCTCTGGAAGACAAACAAGGCTGTTTTCATCTCTAGATCCTTCCTATAATTGATTGTTAATTCTCCTGTTCGCACTTTAGTTATTTAGCTTGGAAGGACCTAAGCTGTTATCAGATTTCCTACTGTTTAGCATTAGCACACAAAGTTGCGTTCTGTTGCCTCAGGGCTAGCCCAGTAGATTCCCAGGCTTGGCTACCCAGATGTTTTTGGACTAAAACTCCCAAAAGCTTTCACCACTGACTGTGCTAACCAGCATTTCTGGGAGTTGTAGTCCAGGGACATCTGGGGGACTCAAGTTGGTTCGCAACACAACGTCCAGAACACGGCTTGGGGAATCTGAGAAATTCAATATGAAAAGTAACTTTCCCACCCTTTGCAGAGATACGGCTATCTGTTGCAATTCTTCATGAGTACAAATTGTCTCGGAATAAAACAGCACTGGTTCCTTTAAACTGTAGCCTTTTCCATAAGTGGTAGAACGAACACGTGTCATGTACAACAGTAGGCGGGCAATTCTGGGAACTATTATCCAAGAAAATGAATGTTACCAAATTCTTACTGCAACAATTGTGACCTGTGTATGTACAGTAGGACCCCCGTATCCACTGATTAATTATCCACTGATTCCGTTATCCACGGTTGGCAGAGGAAAAATAAATAAATAATTCAGCAGCTGCAAAGCAAGCTACTGTCAGAAAAAGCAGCTGTAAAGCAAGCTACTGTCATAAAACAGCAGCTGTAAAGCAAGCTACTATTGCAAAATAGCAGCTGTAAAGCAAGTTACTATCACAAAACAGCAGTTTTGGGGACATTTAGGTGTTCTCTCTTATCCACGATTTTCATTATCCACGGAAAGGCTTGGAACCACTCCCCAGCAGATACTGGGGTCCTACTATACTCCCTTACAGCGTGCATGTAAAACAATAACTCATGTGAGCAAAAAGGTAAGAGGGGAATGAATTAGGCTAGGTGAAGTTAAAGAGGATTAAGGAAAAGACAGAAGAAATTAGGCATTTTGGATGCTGTCTATTCTTAGCACTTATTTCACTCCAAAGCAGCCTTCTCTACATGCACCACATGCAGCCTTGAGTTGGCATTTCATCAAATTGTGTCTGAGATTACTTTGAGTGAGAGACGGAGTAAATATCTCTAAGAGAAGATTCTAAGTCACTACGGACGGATGAGTTTATTTCTGGTTTGTGTTGGTTTTATGAGTCTTACAAAGTTTGGAAACTTTTTTTAAAAAAAGTAACTATCACTATGAGAGACACTCAAGCAGAGGTGGTGAGAGGATTCTGGCCATTTTATTATTTATTTATTCATTTATTTGCAAGACTTTTTAGCCGCCCCACTACCAGGTGGTCTCTGGGCGGTGCACAACAATATATTAAAACTATAAAACTATAAAACAACATGATTGTTAAAACTACAAAATACAATATAGGTTAAAACAACTGACAGGGTGCAAATTATACAACCCTTTAGTCCAAAGAAAGGTATTTTTTCTAAGCTCCAACTCATTCTTGCTAGCTCCATCTCCCCATTAATTTGCAGTGTTTTGAAACATATTTTTCCCCACAAGATATGCATTGGTTGATCAAATGGTGCCTCCATTTGCATTTTTGGTTTTGTGTGGGATTCCTATGCCAGCTGGCAAACCACTTTTTTTCAGTGGCAACTGTCTAGTTTCTCATTTCCTCATAACACAATACAGTTGCATTTGTATTCCAGTACTAGAATGTGGAACATAAATCACAAACAAAGAATGGCCTTATTATTCCAGGTTTCTTGCACACTATGTAGTAAATCCCAAGCCCTTTAAATCTAAGGCAATCTTGACTTATTCAAAATGGAACCCACTGATTTATACTGATTTACTCTCAATTATGCATAGGATTGCAGCCTAACAGCCAGGACTATATAGGCTGAATCAGAAATAAATCTATATTTTGTTCAATGGGATCTCTGCATCCCGAAAATGCTCCCAAGTCATCCTCATTTTTATCACAGTCCAAACACACAGAGACCTGGGACATTTATTTTACTGCACGAAGGACTTTGCCTTCAGCAAAGCACATTTTCCATTATCCTTTTGCGTGCAATTTGACTGTAGAAGAATTTCTAATAATGATGGAGAAGGAGCATAGTGAGGATTCCCAATTACTGTTGCCGGGTTTTAAATCGCTAGTCTAAAAAATCCTTCAGCAGTCTTCACATCAGTCTGTCGGTAAAGTGGGAAGATAAAGTAGGGAGAAAGCTCTCACCTTAAAAAAATCACATGCTTTTGGTGCAAAATCTGTTCTTATTTCTATGAAACTTGTGTAGCTGCTTCCTGGATCTCAGTCAATGACTCTTAGTCCTCGGGAACATGAATGACATCTGCAAATGAGGTCCTGGTAGCAGGGGAAAGATTGCAGCCCTTTCTGTCCAATCTCTGGGTTGGAGAGATAGGCAGGATATCTCTCAACACCATTTGGAGGGAATCATGGGCAGGTGAAGACATCTGCTTGGGAATACCCTGAAGCAAATTTGGTGAGCCGCTGTGTGAGACAGAATGCTGGATTGGGTGGGCTGTGGGCTGTTCCAGCAAGGCTGTTCTTATGTTCTCATGTTGTTATTTTTTTTTGTCTTTTTATTGATAACATTCTTCAATTATACACTTTTTTTTTATCTTTAAGGTTACATTTTTCCCCTCTTGTCATCCCCCCTCCCCCTATTTCCTTATTTTCAGTCTTTTTCTCTCAGCCAGGGGCACAAGGTCTGGAGCTTCCACCGAACGTCTTCGATCTCTTCTTCCTCTATCCATCTCTGGTACACAGTCCATTTCTCCTTGATTTTCTCTATTTTGTCTTTCCACGGCATATCTTGGTCGATAATGAAAATTACATCAGATTGAATGATATCAAACAAATAGTTATGCCATTTCTTTTCAGTCCATTTGCTCTTGTCTTTCCATCCTGCCGCTATGACTGCTTTGCCTGCTAATACCATTGCTTTTAGTAGTTCTGTCTGCTTCTTTTCTATTATATCTATTCCAATTGAACTTAAGCACATTAGTTCAGCATCTATTTTTATATTTACTGGGAGTAACTTATTTATTTTATTAACAATCATTTCCCAAAATTTTTTAACTTCCAAACACTCCCACCACATGTGAGAATACCATCCTTTTGTTTCTTTGCAGTGCCAACATTTAGGATTTAAACCTGAGAACATATTTGCTAGCATGGCAGGGGTTCTGTACCATTTAGTAAAAAATTTCAATTCTAATTCCTTAAATTTGTATAGTTTTATTTTAGTAATTCCATTCATTAATCTTATAGCTTTTTGCTCTGGTATTTGCATTTCTATCTCCCATTTTTTTTGTAATTGCTTAATTGCATGATCCTTGTCCGTAGTCATTTTCTTATATATGACACCTGCTAGTCCTCTTTTATTTTGATTCATTATTCTGTATATTTCTTCTATCGGTTCTTCTGTACCTATATCCCTTTCTTCGATTAATTTATAAGCCTTCTTATATAGGCCAGCTATTTTTAGCCAATATTGTGGGCCTATTTCCCTCTCTAACTCTGAAATTGTTTTTAACACTTCTCCATTGTACAAATCTTTTATTCTTCTAAATCCTTTTTGCCTGAGTAAATCCCACCATCCAGGATCTGTATTATCTTTTTCTAATGTTTCTATTGGTGCCCATCTTGATATACCTTTTAACCATTTTGGTTGCCACTTCTTCCAAATTCTCAAGGTGTTTCTCCTAGGTCCCTTTTCTAATTCATCTTCTCTAGTTGTCTTATTTTGTAAATATACCAAATTTTCCTACCCCTCTATTTGCCTCGTTTTCAAATCTGACCCATTTAGAATTCTCGCCCTCTATTTCTAAGAATGTTTTCAACTGAAAGGCTTCATAGTAGCTTGCTATATCTGGTACTCCCCACCCTAATTCTGAGTTATGTCTATGGATTGTACTTTTAGGGATTCTAGTATTTGAACTGCCAAAAATCCATTTCCTTATTTTTACATTCCATTTTTCTATTCTTTGTTTGGTGATTTCCAATGGTAGGACTTGAAATAGGTATATTAATTTTGGTAACCAAAATATTTGTACACTTCTAATTCTAGATGTTACATTTAAAGGGTCCCTTTTCCATCTTTTCTTATCTCTTATTATTTTCTTCCAAAACTTTGTTGTAATTTACTTCCACTATTTTATTAATATTCTGAAATATTTCTATACCTAAATATCTAAATCTCTTCACTCCCAATCCTATTTTAATTAGTCTATTAATTTCTTTTTTTTCATCATCTAAACTCACATTATGATACATTACTTCTGATTTTGTCATATTAATTTTTAAACCTGAAGTTATTTCAAAGTCTTCTAATATCACCTTAATTTCCTTAATTCCTTCCTTTGGATTACACATTATTATAATTATGTCGTCCGCAAACAGATTGATCTTCATCTCTTCTTTCCCTATTTTACAACCTTCTATCCTTCCTGAATTTCTAATTCTTTCGGCTAATTGTTCTATTGCCATTATAAATAGAAAGGGTGAGAGTGGACAGCCTTGTCTTACTCCCCTTGTAATAGGGAATTGTTCAGTGTGCTCACTATTTATTCGGACTACGGCTGAACTATCTTTATAGATTTCTTGTATTGTTTTTATAAACTTTTGGCCCATACCATATTTCGTCATTATACACCATAGAAATTCGTGAGAGAGAGTATCAAAGGCTTTATATACATCTAATTTAAGTAGTCCTAATTTCTTACATTGACCATGACTTAATACATTTAGTATATTCCTAATTGGGTGGGTTCTCATGTTGTTATGACCTTCGGAGCATGTAGAAGGAAAACAGACATTATTAAAGGAAAACATGGAAAGCGCTGGGCATTTGCTTACAAATGCTAACACTCAAATCCTTCTGCATCTGTCATCATATGTATCACCTCTGGGTTTCACCTCTACTTCACTCTCTGCAACTTCAATTCCAACTAAACAGAAAACAGAAACAGTCTTGACCTGTCTTTCAGTCGTGATGACTCCCTGCTTAGCTGATTAAATCACTCAGTGTGTTGTGTTGTGTTCTTGGCTATGGAGCCAGAGGTCAGAAGATCCCCACTGTACTCCTGGGAGAAAGATCCAGTCTATGTAGGCTTGGGTAAGTTGAGGAGTACCAAAGCACCCATAGAAAAAGGCAATGGCGCGGCACTTTGAAGTAACTGTTACCCAGAAAACTCTGGAAAAGGGTAAGACAGAACAGCTTTGATGGCTCGTCAAGGAGGCCCAGTGGGTAATTGAACCCTCAAACTCTAGGCCATCAATCCACAAGATCAACTATCATATAGGTCAGTGGTGGCAAACCTTTGGCACTCTAGATCTTTTGGACCACAGCACCCACAGTCCTTTGTCATTGGCAATACAGGCTTGGAATTCTGGGAGTTGTGGTCCAAAACATCTGGAGTGCCAAAGGTTCGCCACCACTGATCTAGGTACTCGGCCATTTAAACGAATGTTAAAAACTTGCCAATTCTAGCCGGCTTTCCCTGAATCCGGGACATAGCTCTCAGTGGCACACCTCACATCCTAATCTTTTCTGCCACTTACTTTTTTTTAATCAGTTGTTTATTTTATTGTCTTATTGATTTTTTGCTTGCATTTGTTTTATTGTTATTGATGTGAACTGCCCAGAGTGGTCTCATAGATAGCTGAATGCTATATCAATCAATCAATCAATATCAATCAATCAATCAATCAATCAAATAAATTAATAAATTAATAGGTTTTTGGGATTTTTTGCCTGCCATTTGTGTCCATGCCACTCTTTTCATTTCATTTATGTGTCTTAAATTGACTTTATTATTTTACAATGATATTGTATTTAATTTGTTTTATTGTTCTGCTCTGTTGTAAACCACCCGGAGTTCCTCTCCAGAAGACGGGCGGTATATAAGCTCTAAAATAAATTAATA
Source organism: Phrynocephalus guinanensis (assembly GCA_037367245.1). Taxonomy (NCBI): domain Eukaryota; kingdom Metazoa; phylum Chordata; class Lepidosauria; order Squamata; family Agamidae; genus Phrynocephalus; species Phrynocephalus guinanensis. The sequence goes on from CM074748.1 coordinate 17,698,668, forward strand.
AATTAATAAATTAATAAATTTAAAAAATAACCTTGAAGGAAACTCCATGGTGAGTTTGGTTGGCTGAGCTAGCCCAGACAGGTTCCTAATAGTGCAATTTGTTGCTCTCCTGCCATCCACTTTTCTCCAGTTTCCAGGTTTGCATCATTCTGACAACCAAGTGATACCAATCTCTGATTGGTCATCTCAGTTGTTGTTGTTGTTGTTACTGCTGCTACTGCTGCTGCTGAATCCAAATTATAAAAATATTCACTGGTATTATAGAACAGATAAAAGTTTTAATTCAAGACCTAAGTCTGTGCTAAATATCAGTGCAATACACATTTTTGAGGCAGGGTAAATGTCATTTCTGGGACTGACTATAATTCGGTGTGAAATTTCTTGATATTGTTCCCTAAGCCCCGATGGTGATGGGGACCACTCAAGTGTATTTTATCCACAAGCAAGACTGGCTGACAGAGCTCTGTCTTTTGTTAGTTGTTCCAGTTCTTTAACTTCAACTCTGGCATCCCCTGAAATTGCAATGTCAAGTATCCAGACATCATCATCATCATCATTATTTGAAGAAGAAGGGGAAGGACTTTAAAAATTAAAAAAATAAAATCTACTTTGAGATTCCATTAAGATCCTCCTTTTTGTAGAGGAGGTTAATCCTAGAAGAAAAGGTGTTCTAATTCATGAAGTTTTTGCTGGAGAAAAAATAATAATCCTGTAAATAATTTTGCACCATAGCAGCTTCCAGTTCAGGAGCAAGGACCAAAATATTAAACTTCTTGCAAGTTTAGGGATGGTTTTTACAACTGTGGGAATGAAATAAATATTTCTGCAAGTGCAAAATCTCCAAACAGATCTGCTGCCCCATGGCCCTATTTTTTATCTCAGCCAAATCAATATTTTAGGTTAGTTAAAAGCATTGTATGACTCAGTGTGAGAGATAGCTGGTGTCTATGGAACTTTCTTAACTTGAGGCACTCTGTTTCCATAGCAACCCAATAGGACTTCAGTCACAGGGCAAGTTTTCATCACCAGGGGTGAAGGTTGAAAGATTACTTACCAAGCATCCTTCTGTAACCATGTGGCCCCCGTGTGTGTTATTTTATGATTTATTTATTTATTTTAGGGTATTTTTACCTCACCTTTCTCCTTGAAAAGGACCCAAGGTGGCTTACAGTAATGAGGGGTGATATACAGTCCAGTACAATTAAGACATATTCAAGTACTGAGAACTACAGCATCCTACAGCATCAAAAGATATGTGTTACCTTACTCGTCAGTGGCAGTGGGGATGATGGGAACTGGTGTTTCTTACAACTCTTTGGGCTCACAATTCTGCTATAACTGCATTTCTGTCACTGTGCAGCCTAGACCCACCCGGAGGAGTGAGGCTGTGTTGCAGACTCTAGTTGCTCAGGAGCCCACAAAAGTGCTTTAACGCTGAGTATATTGTGTCCTTCGCTAAGCAATGGATGGGAATAGATGACCCCTCAAACTCAGTGGTAAGAATCCTGGCAGGATTTTTATTCTAGAGGAAGCAAACGTGCACACATCTCAGTAAAAAGGTGCTTGTTGTACATCTGGACACATGGTCAGCCCACTACCAGTTGTGCCATCAGACGTGCAACTGCCACCTGGTTAATTAGCTGCAATTGATCACTAGAACTCACATGATTTTGACTTACTCTAAGGAGCCCCGCGGTGCACCATATAATGCCTGTACTGCAGGTAAAACTGTACTCACAACTTTGGGTTCAATCCCAGGTAGAAGGCTCATGGTTGACTCAGCCTTCCATCCTTCCGAAGTTGGTAAAATGAGTACCCAGCTTGCTGGGGGTGTGTGGGGAATGAGTAGCCTGCATACTGTAATTAAAACTGTAAACCACCCAGAGACACTTGAAGTGCTATGGGGCAGTATATAAGCAGAACACTTTTTACTCTGCAATAAAACATTGACAGAATACTGGCATATGATTCTATAAAATTCTGTAAGGCTCTGTGCATGCAAATATCTATGTATGGATGACTGATGACTTTAGTTCAATTTTGACTGGGCTCATTTCCAAGAAGAAGAAATTGTTCCATGAATTGAATTGCACATCATTTCCTTAAAAGACAAAGAAACACCAGATCTTTTACATGCTGTCTAGTGCCTCTTTCCTGCTGTTTATTCTATGTACACTGGAGATCTACTGTGGAGAGACCATTCAGCTCGAATCGATTTTTAAAAAGACCCTCAGAGAACTAAAGGCATGATGCTAACTCAAAAGGCACAAATCAGTAGAATGTAATTCTGGATGGAGATAGAAATGCCAGGCAACAGTAACAAAAAAGCAATAGGCTACACCCGGGGTTGGATAAACCACTAGCAGAATGCAGACACAGAGTAAACAAAGCGGGTCTGGCATGCCAATCCATGCCGAAGCATTGATCCACCTCAATCATTTAAGCATCTCTCAGGTGTTTGCATTGTTTTGATTAAAAAGGATGTTTCCCACTTGGAAATAAAAGGGAGGCAAGGCAGCGCTACTTTGGGTGGCAGAAAGTCAAGAAAAACGAACGAAAGCATTTTACTTCCTCGAGTCCAAGTACGATGAAACTCTCAGAGGTTTTTAATTTTAGCACAAGATGATCCCAGAGTAGCAACGAGATCTGTCTTCCACACAACTGCCAGAGAGCTCAATAGCTTAAGTGTCCAGAGTTTAGGAGTTCAATCCCCCGCTGTGACTTCTTGACAGGGACGAGACACAATGCTCCATAAGGTCCGTTCCAATTTTTACAATTACGTTTTTCAAAGAGGCTCCAGCAGTTTTGGTCCTTTTATGGGTTTGGAGCGACAAGAGTCACTAGAGCTTGGAAAAGTTATTTTTTGGATATTGTTCCTCAAATTCCCCAGCTAAAAACTCAACACTGTAGGCCTGTGATGGCGAGCCTTTTAGAGACCGAGTGCCCAAACTGTGATTCAAAACCCACTAATTATTCGCAAAGTGCCAATACAGCAATTTAACCTGAATACAGGTGGCTGTGAAGGGGCAATGTTGGGTGCCCAGAGAAAGGGCTCTGAGTGCCACCTTTGGCACCCGTGCTGTAGGTTTACCAGCACTGCTGTAGGCAAATTAAATAAATTCCCCAAGCACTAATTCTCTGCAGTTGAGAGTAAAACTGAGTAATCTTTAAAGAAGTTGAAAGAGAGAAGGATCTCTCTAAACTGGGGGCGTGGGCTGCGAAATGGCAATTGTGTTTCAATGTAGCAAAATGTAAGGTAACACATATTGGGGCAAAAATCCAAACTTTATCTATCAACTCATGGGCTCTGAGCTATCTGTGACAGATCAGGAAAGAGATGTTGGTGTGCTGGTGGACAGCTCAATGAAGGTGATGAAGAAAGCCAATTCCATGCTAGGGATTATCAAAAAGGGGACTGAAAATAAAACAGCCAACATTATAATGCCATTGTACAAAATGATAGTAAGGCTGCACCTGGAGTATTGTGTACAATTCTGGTCACCGCACCTCAAAAAAGACACAGTGGAACTGGGAAAGGTGCAAAGGAGAGTGACTAAAATGATTACTGGGCTGGGGGACCCCCCTTATGAGGAAAGGCTAAAACATTTGGGGCTCTTTAGTCTGGAAAAAAGGTACCTGAGGGGGGATATGATTGAGACCTACAAAATAATGCAGGGCATGAGTCAAGTGGATAGAGGGAAGCTCTTCTCCCTCTCACAAAATACCTGAACTAGGGGACATCAACTCAAACTGTGGGTTGGGAGAGTGAGAACAGACAAAAGAAAATATTTTTTCACTCAGTGCGTTGTTAGTCTGTGGAACTCCCTGCCACAAGATGTGGTGATGGCATCTGGCCTGGATGCCTTCAAAAGGGGACTGGACAGGTGCCTGGAGGAAAAGTCCATCACAGGTTACAAACCATGATGGAGATGTGTCATCTCCAGGCTTAAAACCGGGGTACTTCAAGGGCCAGAAGCAAGGGAGAGGTAGCAGGAGACAGAGATCTAGTCCCGCACGCTCCCAGAGGCATCTGGCGGGGCCACTGTGAGATACAGGAAGCTGGGCTAGATGGGCCTTTGGCCTGATCCAGCAGGGCTCTTCTAATGTTCTTATGTTCTTAAAAGACTGTAAGACAGGGAGATGTTAGGGAAGGCATTTGCCTACTATTGTTTTCCAAGAGGAGGAGGTGGAGGAGGAGGAGGAGGAAGAAGAGGGGTTCCATCCATCTCTTTTATATATCTAGCTTGGCATTTGCCTATCGAGTGTGTGGGAAACATTGGTCCAAGAGCCAGCACTGATGCTTCATCATAACAGCATAGCTATTTAAAAAGGAATCTGTGAAACTCTTTCTAATCTATTATTAAGGCAACACAATCGTTGCTGCCCAGAAGATCCACGAGTCTCCCATCCCAGGAGAAAACATTTCTTAGAATAGAGAGATGCTTCATTATTCTCGATATCCATGAGCTGGCGGTCTGAGACAATCCAATTAACAGTTCTCTGCTTTGCGGGGCCACTCGGACAGTTAACATCCAATAGAGTAATTCTTGAAGGCTGCCTGGCACACCGGATTACCATTTCATCTCTTACGACAATGCTCATAAATCAGTTGCGCAAAACCTTTCCGCATATTTATTTGCTTCTCTTTCTGCATTTTTTAAAAAGCAACACCAAAAGGTTCAAACTTTTGCTTGGGCCATTCAAGAGTGAGGCCGCCACCCCAAGCACACTAAGGGTGTTTATACACGACCCCCAAGCTCCGCTGCAAATCGCTCCCAGCTCCGGAGCTTTAAAATGTTTCCCCAACAGCTCCGGAACTAACAGAAAATTAAGTGCGACCCCGCCCACCTAAGCGCGACCCAGCGCACCTTTCAAGTACCTGCTCTGGGAGAGTGAAAAATTTTGATGCGGAGAGTGCTGGGCTCTCCTCGCTTCTTTTTGTTGTTGTTGTTTTGCCTCCCGCCCCTTTAAGAGGAACCAGGAAGTGATGGGGGGGTCAGAGCAACTTCCACGGCACTCCGGAGGTAAGAGTGCATTCTTTTCTCCCCTTTTTTTCTCCCTCCCCTCACGCAGACAGAACAAGGAAGTGCGGAAGGGGTGGGAACGCAGGGAGAGCGACAAACCCTCAAGATCTCTGGTCCGAAATTAAGGGACCAGCGGATCTTAGGGGTCGTGTAAAAAGGCCCTAAGGCAGAGACTTGTCCACCCAAAGGACCCAATGCCAAAACAAACAAGGAGCAATATAGTATATGCGGTCCAATGCAGTGAGGAGTGTGCAGACCTCTACGTTGGAGAAACTAAACAGCCATTAAACAGGAGGATGGATCAGCACAGGAGAGGCAACAGCTCAGGACCAGAATCAGCAGTACACCTCCACTTGAAGGACAAAGGGCACTCATTCAAAGATGAGGACGTACACATATTAGACAAAGAAGATAGGTGGTTTGAGAGAGGAGTAAGGGAAGCCATTTATTTGAGCATTGAAATCCCCCTCTTAATAGTGGTGGTGGCCTCAGGCACAGTCTATCTGCTCCTTATCAGGCTGTGCTTTCAGCAATATCCAGACAAATCAAAAAGCCTTCACCACCAAGGCCATAGCTAATGACCCATTCTTTATGGATTTCAGCACCTCAGGCCATTGTTCACCTTAAGGCTATGGATACTATTGTCTACCTAACAAGCCTATTCAGACCATTGTTCATCTTATGAGCCTATTTCAGACCAGGGTGACAAGAGATCAAAGGGAACTATAAAATGGAGGACTCGCAACTAGCCTTATTCAGACTGATGAAGCTGTTTGGATAAACAGCAAAACATTTCTATCTCTCAAGGAAAAGACGCCCAGTTGCCATGACTCTACTGCCAGATTATCTCTGTATTGTTGTCGACATTTTCCATCTCTCCAAAAACAGCCCTTCTACTCCCATCATCAACCGTGCAATGCTTTCCAACAATTACTATTAAGGCAGTCTGGAGCCTTCCAAGATAGTGGGGTTGTTTTCCCGTACATTGCTTTTGCAAATATGATTTACGATAGTTCTGAAAAGCACATGCTTACTCATCCAAGAAAGATACAGTGCCGGTTCGAGTTGACAAGGCAAGAACGCTGGCCATGTGTCAGAAAAATAAGATCATTTGGGTTCCATTGCCCTCCGTTTGCCCATCGATGCTGGACCCAGCAATTGGTAGACTTAGGGGAATGGAACCACAATATTTGTCTCTCTTTTTGACCCCCAACCAGTCCCTATCTGGGGATTTAAAAATTAATTAATAGCGACGCACTGAAGACCAAACACAAGCCATGAACCTGCCCGCACCAACCACCAGCCTGGCTGCCGCATTCTGCACCTGCTGCGGATGCCGAACAAGGGTCAAGGGAAGCCCCATGTAGAGAGCATTACAGTAATCTATCCTTGAGATCAGCAGGACCTCTGCAACTGTCCATAGGGAGTCCTTGAATCTGGGGTATAAGCCTAAAGTTGGTAAAAGGCTGCCCTGGAAATAGCTGCTACCTGAGCCTCCACGGACAAAGCTGGTTCCCGCCCTCTTGCGTTTCCTGAGGTACTAGTTATCGTTGTTGTTTTTATTAGTTGGTTTCGTATTTCTAAACCTTTGTATTTCTGTAATTTCCTATTTACTTGTTTTGTTCACCGCCCAGAGTTTCCTTTGGAAAAGTCAGCATGGTAAATAAATAAATAAATAAATAAATAAATAAATAAATAAATAAATAAGATGTGGACAAAAACATTTCCCCATTGGATGCCAAGTCACTGAGACCAAGTCATAAATCTTCTGAAATACAGTTGGGGGGGAAAAGGGACATGCAATCCAACAGAATTTGGAGGGCCACCAGCTGCCAGCTTTACTGAGGTTATACATATTTGGCCCATTGGATATTTTTTTCCTTGGCTATAGCTTGTTTTAAGGCCATCGGTGGATTAGTCTGTTTTTTCAAGTGATCCACCAGCCTCTGTAAGCATTCTCCATTAATTCTCCCTGTTTATTGCACTCATTCTTCTATTTCATCCCATTTTAGACAGAAGCCCTCAAAGCTGTCTCGGAGGCAGAACGAATATGCTCATTATGCCACTCCCCGGCTAAACCATTATTTAAAAAATAGATGGTGATGTGATGATCATTATGGTTTTCCTAGACAGGAGTCTTGTTTTAAAAGTTTGCATGCATATTTCAAAATGAAATCGCTTCTTTTCACGCTAACAAACACGAAATGTGAGGCTAGGTAACGTTAGGGCGGGTGCAAGGAGGGTGATGGCTGCTGTGGCAATGGTGCCTAGTTCTAAGGCAGGGAAGGTGCATGGATGGTGCCACCACAAAGGGGTTCAAGCACCATGTGTGGGCACATGCTGGACCTAATCCAAGGCAGCTCTTTGGTTTGTTTTCTTCATTCACGGGACAACATCCAGCATGCTGCAGGGTAGTGGTTAGTGCCAGGCTGTCACTATGAAATCTAGGAAAATAAGAAGTTCTTACAAGTTGTTATTTTTTTAAGGTCAAGGTGCACCATCTACAGAAGAAGAATGGCTATACTTGGAGGCTTCCAGGATCAGCCTTCCTCCCCTCTTTGCCTCACCCCAAGTGGTGGAGGGTCAAGGAGGCATTGCAAGATCACAAAAAAGGGTATTGAGTACCACACCCAACCTGAAGCTCATACGACCCCACCTACCCTCCCTCAGCTTAGCATAAGCTCGGTCTCACAACTGCAGTTGAGATGCCAGGACAGGTATTTGAAGGGGGAGTTCTCAGCCCAAGTTGAGCCTTCTAATCACTACAAAACACCAACCTCATCCATGTTTTGGAAGTGACTAGATTAAGTGTGTGTGTGTGTGTGTGTGTGTGTGTGTGTGTGTGTGTGTGTGTGTGTGTGTGTGTGTGTGTGTGTGTGTGTGTCGTTACAGTCATGACTGACTCTGCATGACCCCATGTCCATGGAGTTTTCTTGGCAGGAAGACTGGAGTGGGTTGCCAGTTCCTACTCCAGGTGCCTACAACTCCCGGTATTCCCTGGTGGTCTCCCATCCAAGTATTAACCAGGGCCGACCCTGCTTAGCTTCCAAAATCAGGTGAGATCAGATGTGTTTAGGGCATAGATTAATAATATAATTACCTATAACTAGTCACCTTTAGTGAGAAAGGTAGAATTACGTTACATTTCCAAGCAATGTAATGAGTTATCGTTCCAGTTTGTTTCAAAAGTTACTTTAAAAGGTTGTTTTAGAGACATTCTGAAGGATGGGATTTTTCATATCTTATTTTCTTCTTTTGTCGTTTTTACCCTGGCAAGACAAGAAAAAAATTGGCTACATTTTTCTTCTGGGTTTTTGCAAGCATTCTCAGGCATTAGAGACGGCTCCTAAAGGGAATCCGAAGGCATGGGAGATGAATCAGAGGGTATTATCAGGCTTGACGTTAACCTCAACGCAACACGTGAAAAATGTGCAACACAACACCTCCACTTCACCAATGGACACTGCAAAACAATGAGTAAGGCAACAAGTATCTTCAGCTCTTATTAGCTGGAGATTTAAACCAAGACCTTTCTGCTTGCATCAATTACCTAAAGCCCCTCCAGATGTCACAGAGGTTTATCCATTAGAAAGTTGGTGTGTGGTATAGTTTTGATTCACTTTGCTTTGGGTTTGTTTGTTTTTTGTCCTTGTGTAAGCACTATGGCATGCAGTTCCATCTGCAGGCAAAGGACACTGATTGAAAGCAGAGACAGTGCGATGATTTCAGATTTTTAGGGCTGCCAATATGGAACATAGCAAGACAACTCAACCAAGTCCTTTGCTGGCCTGTCATATTTACGTTGGAAACATCTATCTTCCTATAGAAGTGGAGACCAAAATCAGATGATTCAGCCATTTAATGGCAACAAAACAAGGCTGAATCTGGCTTCATAGCAGCTTGTGTCGATCAGACAGCACAAGGTGGAATTCTAGGTAGAATTCTAGTCAAAGAAAGCAGGGAACACAGTAACCAAGAGGACAATGAATAAAGAGGGCAAACTCTGCAAAGAAAAACTGAAAAGGGAGGATGGTGAGATTTATTTTATATTTCGGTTCTTTGTTTGATGTGTGGTTTGACATATATTAATGCTGTCAAGGAAAAAACTGTGCAGTTGAAAAGCCTGTCCTGGCAGGTAGAAGAACTGAGGGAAGATATTATGCATGTTATACATTTGCAATAGGACATTGCAAATAGGTCATGAGCAGAGTTTAACCACTGCTCCATAAAGCTCTTGGAGAATCCTGCAGTTTGTTGTTTTGGGGAGGACTCTCCCACATTTTGGAACAGTGCATTTGCAGCTTTCTACCAGGGAATTCTCAGTTCTTCACCAAATATATATTGAAGGATTCCAGAAGATGGAACTACAAGACTCGAATGGGTATCCCATGGCTATTAAAGGGTGCGATACAGATACCCTCTTTAGATGCAACTTTTCTCTTCTGCTTTTAGCATGGGGTGTTCAATGTTAGCCTTTGTGCCTCTGAAAAAATCTGATGCACAAAAATGTTGCCGCAGGGTGCTACAAGGGGGATTTTCTACAGCTCCCAGCATCTTGAGCCAGAATTACCACTACTAGTTGTGAAAGGCAACAGCCAGAGGGCCACTCAGACAGAGAACACCAGGCTGTGGAGGCTGCTACAGAATGATATGACACCTGACGCCTCCTGCCATGAAATCATAACTTGACTCAAGTTAAAGGTACCTGGATGAAGCATTAACTGATGCTAATAGAACCCTAGAGCTGCCTAGATCTGATCTCACCTGATTTTAGAAGCTAAGCAGGGTCAGCCCTGGTTAGTACTTGGATGGGCAACCACCAGGGAATACCAGGTGCTGTAGACGCCTGGAGTAGGAACTGGCAAACCACTCCAGCATTCCTGCCAAGAAAACTCCATGGATATGGGGTCACGAAGAGTTGGTCACGACTGTAACGACACAACACACACACACACACAATGGAACCCTATTCCTCAAATGATACACAGCCATTTACTCCCTAGCTCTATTTCCATAATTTCTTTCCATGTTCTGCTGAAAATTTCAAACCCAAGTTGACACCATGCAGCGGTGCTAATTTAAGCCTGTCCTGCTTCCAATCACTTGCAACAGAAAGAATTCTTCAACTTCTCTGCCATCGGTATTAAAAATCCCGCGGTTGCCAAAGTCCCTACAATTAAAGACCTCCAGTTCCACGGAAAATAGCCTAAGATATCTGCTTAATCAAACAACAGGGGAAATGATTGGGCAAAAAGCGGCTGAGAGGGGAACTATTTGAGGAGGGGTGTGGGAATGTTATTTTTCCTGAAAATACTGAAGCAGAAGCTAAATGGCGATCTCTCAGAGAGGCTGTTGGAAATGTCCGGCACTGAACAGGCTATATGACCACAAGGGTCACCTTCACTTATGAAACTTCCGTTATGCCCTTAGACTCACAAAGATCTGCAAAAGGGTCATTACCAGATGGGTTTGTTTGTTTCTTTGTAATATCTTTACCCTGCCTTTGCCTGCTGGCAGAAGGACAGCAAAGATGGGGCCAGGCTGGCCTCATGTGGGAAGGAGTTCCACAGTCTGGGAGTAGCCACAGAGAAGGCCTCCTCCCAAGTCTCCACCAAGCATGCTTTCAGAGATGGTGGAACTGAGAGCAAGACCTCCCCTGACGATCTGAATTCCCAGGCAGGGTCATAAAAGGAGACACTGTTTTTATGGATAGCTGGGACCCAGTATTAGGGTTCTGCTTTCATCACGTGGAGGCTTAGGGTGAAAGCACCAGGCAAAGGCGAGATGTGACAGGGCGGGGAAGAAGATTAGAATGTCATTCTTCCCCTGGGTGTAAGGAGTAATGTTGCATCAGACAGGGAAGTGGGATGATGCATGTCCTTGCACAGCTCCTCACTGGCCAGTGCTAGGGAGAGGGAAAGATGACATATTGGAGGCTACTTCCTGATTGGAATTTTGCCCATCACAAACTACAGCGAGGCAAGACAGCAGATGATTTTGTTCTGAAGGTCTAAGTGCCAGCTGTGCTGGCATGTTTTGTTTTGGAACCAGCCCCCTTCTGAAACAAAACACCCATCTCTTCTTTGTGCCTTCTGCACTGGAAGCTCCGCTCACAATTGTTTTAGAATCTCTAATACCAGTTGTGTTAAATATCAATAATTTATTTAGTTGCTGTAAGTTTTGGGGCTGTTTGGCCGTGTTCCGGAAGTTTTTCTTTCTAATATTTCACCAGACTCTGTGGCCGGCATCTTCAGAGAGCAAGGAGCTCAGGGAACTAGGAGTTCTCTCTGTGCTCTGGTGAGACACTCACTCTATACCCCAGAGCACAGAGAGAACTCCTAGTTCCCTGAGTTCCTTGACTTCTGAAGATTCTGGCCATAGAGTCTTGCAAAACATCAGGAAGAAAAACTTCCAGAACACGGCCAAACAGCCCAAAAAACTTACAACAGCTATCAGATCCTGGTCATGAAAGCCTTCAAGAATACAAATTTATTTAGTGATGTTTACATGACTTGAGCAAGGCCACAGGTAACTGCCCCAGAATGTTATAAATGGCATTCCGCCCAGAGATGCAATAGGAAGAAAGAGAATCCTGAATACAGAGAGAAGAATATGTGGTTATTTCAGATATGTATCTGATAAAAAGACCAAGAGCTCCTGGTGGGGACCATGGACCTCTTTGAAATTGCCTTCATAAAAACCAAACTACGTTTTTGGAATTCAGAACACTGCGATTAAGGCAAAGCAGAAACAGCTGTGCAGAAGCAGACGTTGGCAAAGTATTGCACTAAACAGGAGTGTTTCAGTGAAATTTAACAATTCCCCCCACCCATTATAATTCCATAAGAAGCAGTAATCAAATCTTCACTAAGATCTCAGTAGCAAGCCTGCCATTTTTGAGGTATGCTGTCAAAACATTGTGACATGAATAGCAGATCCTGAAGCTTTCTTTTTTTCTGTTCCTCTACAAAGTTTCTAAGAACTCGTATGCTAAATCCGGCAGTGGGATTGTGCAGCCGGTGCGACTGCACAATATTACACAAAACACAGAATTGCACTGCCTTCAGCTGGGCCGCTTCACACATTACCTTTTTTGGGTGTAAACACCCAAGATGGTTTAAATGTGTGCTAAAACGTACAATCTGTAACTGAAGCAAAAACACACACACCAGACAGGGTAAGTTCAGATGAAACAGGTGACCCTAGTTCCTATGTAGGAGAAGCTGGGGGAAGTTTTAAACTAATAAGAGCAACCTGTTAAAGAGAAAGGCATACATCCATGGCAGAGCCCATGCTTTCTATGCCAAAGTTCCCCCCAGTTAAAAGGATGATGGCCAGAACGACTGTCCAAAACCCTGAGGAGTTCAGATAAGAGTAGGTGATGACCTAAATCCTGTTGCATAACTATGCCTGCATACCTTGAAGTTGTGCAAGCCATGGCAAAATCCACACCAAGGAGGAATCTGCATCTAGGCAGCTGTGGTGCAGGCACAATTGCACACTAGTTGTGACAAACAGTTGCACAGACACACAAAATGCCTAGGTACAACTCCTTGTGAACTTCTACGAGTGTTACATCACTCTTCTTCCTTCCTTCCTTTCCTTCCTTCGACTACAGCTTCAAAAATCCTACAGACCCTTGGGTGGTGGAGTCTGGGAGCTCTATTTTTTTAAAAAGCAATTTAATTCCATATCAGCAGTCTTAGGTTCACCACCAAATGGAAGGAACCATCAGCAACAGAGATGTGAGATTTTGAAAGCTGTAGGGTAAAAAAAAAACTTTGGAGAAAAAGGGGAAATCATGCCCCCCCCACACACCCCATATCCTCCCCACAAAAAATTCTGGAAATGTTACATCTCTAAACTGACCAAACACACGACACAGCCTACACATAAGAACTAATCTGTGTTGTGTATTTACTGCTGTGAAGGTACACAAGCATCCATGAGTGTGACTTTCCCGTCTGATCCTTCTTGCCTGCAGGATTTTTTCCACAATGACGGAGGAGGGGCTATATAGCTTTATGTTAGCGTAACTCACCCCGCTACAACACAATATATCTGTCTGTTTATATTAAAATAATAAATACATTTCGGATTCAGGAGGTAAGCATCTCCTTTGCCCTGCCCATGATTCCACAAGAAGGAAAACACATGATTGGCCTCTCTTTAGGAAGAAAAAGAGCTACCAGGAACTGACTTTGGAGGAAGGAGGAGGAAGAAAGTGAGCCTGAGAGTGGCAATCTAACATACAAGTTCATAAAAGAGAAGTGGGCAGAGAGATTCGGGTTATTGGCCGAGGCCCTCACCATACGCATCGATGGTCAGTTCCAGGTGAAATGTTCACACCAAAAGACCAGGAGAGTTGAGGAAGAAAACGGCTTGTGCTCTCCTCACTCTACCCTCTTCTTATGAGGTTTGCTGACAGGCTTACCTGATTCTCTGCAGACCACAATGTTCGGTTCAGCTCTGTTTTTAACTATCCGAAACAGGATTCACGATGCAGAAAAGGATTTCTCAGGCAAGGCATTTTAAGAATCTTCATTAGGCTGCCTAGTGGGAAATGAAAAGGAGGCTTCTCGTCCCAGGACAGTCCCCTGAGAAAGCTATAGGTTCTTGCTGATGCACAGCAAATGGTTTCAAGGTTCCTTTAAGAGGACAACCCTCTGTTCTATTCCTGTAAAACTGCTTCCCCCACCCCACAAACCACTTCCCCCCATTTCTTTTTCTTCCTTTCCCCCTTTTCCCCCTCAGCTTAGCAGTTTAATATATTTTATTGCAGGGGCAGGGGAGCTTTTGGCCCTCCAGATGTTTTAGACTGCAGCTCCCAGAATTCCATGCCAATACAGCCAGTGGTAAAGGAGAGTGGGAGTTGTGGTGCAAAACATCTGGAGGGCCAATGGTTCCCCCACCACTGCTTTAATGACTGGTTTATCGTAAAGTAAGGTGTTTACTATTTATGGAAAAGGCCAGGGGACATAAAAAGCCTTTGATTTTATTGTTTTTTGTTTTGTTCTTGAAAGAAGACCCTTGCACCTCTGTTCTCCACCTCAAACTCCCCCCCCCCCAAGCATCATTGGTGTGGTAGACGCCTCACCAGCAGCCGGCACTCACTGTGCTGCTTATATCAGACTCCAACGCGGGAATCATGTCCACCTTGGAAATAGTTAACTTCGCCACTAATGGTCAAATTCTTACTACCCACATAAGATAGGGCAGTGATGTACTGCAGGTTAGCACCTCATGGTAGATACCATTTGAAAGTGCAGTAAGATTCTGGCCAGTGATCAATCAGAAGAAGCTCAAGGGCATGGGGACAGGGCTGCAACAGAGTCGGGTGAAGTCCATGGGCACTGTGCTGGAGTGGGCGGGTGCCAAAATGACAACACAGTATTTGTGCTATTCTGTAGCCCCACTCAAGGCCAGTGGGGTGGGGGTGGGGGTGGAATCCATGTTTGCTCTGGGTGATGCAGGCAAGGGTTTAAATCAGTGGTTCTCAACCTGTGGGTCTTCAGATGTTCCTGGATTGTGACTCCCAGAAATCCTGCCCAGCCCAGCTAGTGATGAAGACTTCTGGGTGTTACAGTCCAGGAACATCTGGGACCTACAGATTGAGAACCACTGGTTTAAATGGACACACTAAAGATGTTTGTTTGTTTGCTTGCTTGCTTAAATTGCTGGTATCCCTCTTTGAAGAGCCCATCTTGAAACGGCTTAAAGCCAATAAAGTGTTGCAAGGACGGAAACGCCCCAGCATGGAGATGGGCGAAACTTTCAAAAACAGGCTGCGCTTTATAGTCCAAAAAAGGTAACATTTCCAATATCTGGAAAACATTAAAATACTTTCAGATTTTTTTTAAAAAAAGTCCTGCCTGAATAGGGGGAGATTATAAGCCAGCAACATCAATAACACAAATGTATTCCAGAATGATAAAGGATTTCAACACCTCTCTAAAAATGGTAATGGTTCTCTCCAACAACGATACCAACAACGGAAATGTTTTGCTTTAAAAAAAACATGAACCACATGCCTAATCCCCCCCCCCAGAATTTCAGGGTGTGCACTGACAGTCAAAGGGGTTGGCCACGGTCCACTTCAAGAGAGCTCTCCTAAACCTGGTGCCGATAGATATGGTGGACTACAACATCCATCATCCCAATTTAGGTGACTGTGTGGCAATGGGATTTGGCCTCCAACTCATCTCAGGGGCATTGGGTTGGGCTGTTTAAAACATGCATGGATTTGTGCTAGGTCTGTGCGGAAAGAGAGTGATCGCTGGCTTTCAAAACTGATTTCAGAGGCTGGGGGGATTGTGACTAGTAAAAACTGTTAGTGAGGCTGGATAACCCCACCCTGAGTCCTGAAAGACTGAGAGAAAAGGGCCTCCTGGAAGATTGAGTTGAGCATCATCAGAACACTGGTGGTACCAGACCACCAAATTTGGAGCAGCCTCTTTCAGGCATTTCAGGTATATGTGAAATAATATGGGAAATCATGGAACCCTGAGATACTCCACAGGCTAAAAGTCAAACAGTTGCACCACTACCATTCACAAAGTGACACCTGAAGGAATTACAACTCCCTTTGGGAAAAGGTCATGACCCAGAGACCTGAGCAGGCAGCAGGAAGTCTTGCCATCTCTCAATGAGAGAGATGAGATTTCCTTGCCTAGCCTGTAAACAGGATATCATCAGGCATCCTATCTCCCAAACTGATCCACAGGAACCTGGCTGTACGTCACACATTTTCTGGCACTCCTGAAAAGCCCACGAACAATGAAGCAGTCCAAAGGGTCTACCGGAAGTCTCTTTCCGTCAATGGTTATCCACCCTCTTCTCTGTTGCCAACTAAATGAATGATCAATAAAAAAGGCTGGCTACCCTGTGAATAGGAGGGCACTTCACTCAGAGAACTTTCATGTGTGTCTGCTTCTTCTTTACAGACACCACACAAGGGGGGAAAAACAGGAGCCAACTCCTTTTTTCATCAGTTTTTTCATCAGTTCAACACAAGGCTGTGTTTTTTTTCCAACAAGTAGGAATGGCAGTGAGCACAAGAGCGGGTCTTGTAGTCCATCTGGACTGCTGTAGTTGGGTGTTGTCCACATCCAGGCTGCCCTTTGCTATGAAAACCTTGGCACCCTTTTTCTTGCGGGCAAGGTGGGCATGATATTTTGTCACAAATTGGGCCATTTCCCAGCTTTTTGAAAAGTGGGTACAAAAGAACAATATTGTACATTCATAATCCAAGGAGATTTTTTTAGTTCGTTTTGTTTTGTTTTGGAGAGTTGAATTACAGACTAGGATCAAGCAACCTCAGGCTTCTGGGTGCTTGAATTCCACCAGATGAGGCCAAGCAAATGCAAAAGCTGTGGATTAACAAGGCAAACATATGCTTAGGTTAGAGGAACAGGGCATTCTGAGGGCATGTGATCTGAGAAAAGACATAAATGCACGTTTTAAGGACCCCAACCCCCCTGGTAGGTATTAGCAGGAAGAATAAATAATTATTGCTGGGTTTTTACAGATATCCAGGACGTTTTTTAACATTTAAAAACAGCTCATTTCATTGTGCAACAAAAACAAAACGTAACGAACATAATTTTTGTGGTTCTGTTCTGTTCGTTCCAATTTCATCACAATTTTCGTTATTCGTTTCGTTACGTAACGAAATGAATAATGAATAACGGAACGATATTTTTTTTTTCATTTCGTGCCCATCTCTACTCACGATCCCATCCAGTCAAAATCCACCCCGGCCTAAGCTTTCTTCATTTGTATCAGCCTAATTTGAGAGAGAAGGATAACCACCAGTCGTTGGTGTCATTCTTCTTACTAAGTCATCAGGAGTCAGAAATTTTTTCTTCTGCTGTAGCAAAGCACTTGGTGTTCTACCGAAACATCCCTATCAGTGTGTTACACATTCTAAAGGCTTGTGGTTCTTTTACACTGAGAGGAAAGAGATCTTTTACGCTGGGCTCACTTCCTTAGAACGCTGATTCATGTCTTCAGCTGGTCCCATTTAGGAAGCAACGGAAAAGGGCACCTTTCCCCAGGCTCACCCTTCAGAGTTTCACTGACAAAACAAGGGCAACCCACGTGAGTCAGAGCTTCGGCACTTGGCTGCACATTATTATTTGTTGTTGTTCCTTGCCCATCAAGATGCCTCCAACACACGGTGACCCTATGAAGGAGAGATGTCCAAAATGTTCTGTCCTCAGCAAGCTGGATTTAACACATTTGCTTGCATTTTTTTTAAAAAATTCTGGTTTTGGTCATGGACCATCAAGACGCATGCCAAAATTTAGTTCTATCATCACAGGGCCCAGGAGGGAGGCAACATTCAAAAGAGAAGGAGTCCTCACCCTGTCTCCCATCCCCTTGCTTTGGACCAGAACAGCACCAAAAGAAGAATCTCTTTGGACTGCTTCAGGGTTCAGGTGTACTGAGGGCTGAAGGAACTGGTGAACCCAAAATGTAAACCGAGCAAGGGCCCTCCCTGCTGTCTCTGTGCATGATTACCTCCTTCTCACAAGTTTTGGAGAAGGGGGGGGTGTCTTTTCCTTGTGCGAGCATGATCGGGACATTTTGTCTTATCCGGTCCAGAGGCTCAGCGGGAGGGAAAGCCAATAGTCAGCGGCAGGGGGGGGGTCCAGCCACTTTCTCATGCATCTCTAAAACAGACCCAGTTGGAAGATACAGTACTCCCCTGTTTATTGTGGGACTTAGGTGCCTGATGCAGCTGTGATAAAGGAAAATCCAAGAAATGCAGACACCTCAGTAAACTGACCTTGGGCTGCTCCTGCCAGCTATGTTTCCAAAGAGAGGTTTTTAACCCCCTCCTGTCACCTCAGCAAACCTTGCTGCCAGGAGCTCAAGGTCTGTCTGCTGAGGTGTCAGGAGGGGGTAAAAAACTTATCTTTGGAAACAGCAACTGAGCAGCCCAATGTCAGTTTGATGAGTTGTTAGGAGTTGGTTAAAAACCTCTCTTTGCAAACACAGCTGGCAGGAGTAGCCCCAGCTCTGTATGTTGAGGTGTCAGGAGGGTGTTAAAAGCCTCTCTTTGGAAGCGAAATGCAGACAGCAAGGGCTGCTGCTGCTGAGTCAGCTTACAAAGAGAGGTTTTTAACCCCCTCCGGACACCTCAGCAAATCTTGCTGCCAGAAGCTCAGGGTCTGTTTGCTGAGGTGCCAGGAGGGGGTTAGAAACTTCTCTTTGAAAGCCTGCTAATCTCAAGAGACTGTAATATATGAACCACGTTGTGGCGGGAGACTACTAACTATATCAGGAGCAAATTAGCACTGTGGCTGGCCAATCACTGGAGAAAGGGACTGACTAAGCATAGCAACCTCAACTAGATGGAAATAATTAGAAGCACCGGCCAATGGGATGATGGGAGCTCTTGTCCCCTGGGATAAATGTCCTAGCTCTGTCCTAAATTAGAGAGCCATTTTGAGGTGAATTGGAAAATGCAGGCCCACCCTTGTGGTTGATGAACGATTCACCTGCCAATCCTATAAACATTTGTGCCCAGTCAAGGGTGGATGGGGGGGGGGTATTTCAGGCAGCAATATGTCCTGATTTGAACTAGCAGTTGCTATGTTATATATGTCTTCAGGTTGGAACCAACCTACAGTGAATCTAACAGGGCTTTCAAGGTACGTGAGATATTTAAGGAATGGGTTTACATTTCCACCCCTCACAGATGAGTTTCCATGGCAGAGCTGGGGAATCAAACCCAGGTACTCCTGAATCCCAGGCCATCACTCTGCCCACTACACCCCACGGGGGACCCAGTGAGAAAGATAGTAGGAGGGGGCTACATTTGGCAACTCTCTGTCCTTGGTCGGCCTTCTGGCTGGACAGACATTTTGCTAACACAACCGTAACAGCCAGCTTAACATTCTCCCCTCTCTCCTCCTGGCACATTCGGAGCGGTCACACTTCAAGTCACCCTGCGAAAGCCAATGCTGGGAACTTGGTTCCAAGACAAGGCAGTGGAGGCCAGAGGCTGGAAACAGGCAGAAGAATGCTGTGTCTTGAAGTACAAGATTGTGACACAGGGCTTGTCTACACAAACTCATTTGAAACCATCTGGGGCAGGCTTAGTAGGGTCACACAAGGTCAACCAGATGTTCAGTATTCCATTCGGTGTGAGTGTTGCATCCAAATGGTGCACACACCTCAAGCAACCCTATTTGGTCAGCTCCTTTGAGAAAAGAAAAGAAAAAAAGAAAAGAAAAGAAAAGAGGGAGACTCTCCTGTCTTTTCTCACTTCTAGGAGGAAGTTTTCGATTTGCTCCTCCCCCCCAAACTGACACAGTGCATCAGCACTGTATTAATACAGCTTTTTTAAAAAAAAGTTTACTTCCTCTGCATTTTTGCTCCTCCCTTCTCTTTTGTGAAGCGGCTGGAACTCAGCAGTGGATTCAACTGCATGCAGGTCCACATCCAAATCTTTAGGAGAAATTTAGGGTGTTTATACACGACCCCTAAGCTCCGCCGCAAATGGCTGCAAGGTCCGGACCTTAAAAATGTTTACCCACCAGCTCCGGACTTTGCAGACAATTAAGTGCGACCCCGCCCACTTTAGCGCGACCAAACAGCAGTTTTCTTGTACCTGGTCTTTGATGGTGACAAATATTTGATCCGGTGTAAGGATAGTGAGTGTGGGGCTTTAAAAATCCCTCCTCACACCTCCTGGCTCCTCTCAGTTCTGGTAGGAAGCTTTCTATTTTTCATTTTATTTTTTTCAGTGCGATGCAGTGTATCAGCACTATCCTACTACAAGTATTTTTTTTAAATCATTTAATGATGTGGGCAATTGAAAGAGGAAGGCAAACTCCCCCAAGCTACACTTTGGTTCATTTCCAGTGATTGCACTTGCTGAAAATGAACCAAAACCAAAGTAGTAACCTTGACAGGGACCCAGAAAGCTGCAAATGGAACAATTCTTGGGATGGTAAGGTTCATTCCAGAAATGATATCAGGTGATTGCTGGAAAAAGGAGTGAACCGTCAGCGAACCAAACAGCAGGACAGATGCCCATCTGATTGCACTCTCCGTGACCAAGCACATTTTTCAGGCTAGAAGACTGCAGGTTTGTTCCTTAGCATTTCTGGCTAAAAAGATCAGACACCGAGCGAATGGGAAGACATTTCTTTGTCCAAGACTCCAGAGACATGCTGCCAATCAGAGCGAGCTACACTGAGTTCAACGGACCAATGACCCTCAGCTTGGTGTAAAACAATTTTCATATAAAACAAGACAGGTCCATAGGAGAACTAGCTGCCTGTGGATTCTGAGAAATGCAGTCTGGGGGGTAGTTGAAGAATCACAGGTGATGAAGGAACACGGGTCCTGGTCCTTTCTCTCTTCTTAACTAATACCTACCCATCTCCTCTTAGTAAAATTTCATGGACTTCCAGCCAGCTAGGAAGTAAATATAACACATTAGCAGTGTCTTCGCCATAGGAAGAAACCGACCACCTGCATTACTCAATTCAGACCTTGGGAAAGTTCCTTTTTCTGGATTACAGCTGCCAGAACACTCGGTGTAATCTGGAGAGCTGTAATCCAAAACAAAGGTAACTTTTTCCAAGCTCTATTCAAGTGTGAGGTTTCAAATCAGGCTCCCTGTCTCTTGGAATAATGGCAGCTGTCAAGCACACTTTCAGGTTATCCCAAGGGCAAACCAGGATCGGCTTCTCCTTCCATGCAGCTATTAAAAGAAACAGACCTAGTTAGAAAGTTATTTGATGCTCGCAACACAGCTCTCTATGCAAAGGGACACAAAGACGTTTTGCCCTTCATTCCTGAGGGCTAGCTATTTTGTGTTCCCATGCTCCCTGCACCACACACCCATAGGCATTTATTTTATGCTATTACACACACACACACACACACACACACACACACACACACACACACACACACCGAGCTGAATTTCACACACACCCATTAAATGCATGGGAGGGGACTCAGCAAACTGCAAAATTTTAATACTGTTGCTTTTATGGATCTCTGTGTTAGGATATGACAGCAGTACTCTTAAAGATCTTCTGCTCTTACCTGACAGTCTCTTATGAGCTACCTTGAATGTACCTGGCAAGCAGTCATCTTTGCCTGGCTTTCTGGCTTCCATGCTTTTCCTATAGGAGGCCTGGACAAAGGATGGCCCCCCACGACCTCTCTCCCTGGCAGCTGCCATTGCCTATATAACTTCCTGCCCAAGCCCTGAAATGATTGTTCAAGGGGGCAGAGATGATTCTGCTGTGCTGTTAAATGGCATGTGGGGCCCTGAAATGTCCAATGGCAACCCCTAGAGGTGTGATCAGAGATTTTGGCGAAGGAAGGAAGGAAGGAAGGAAGGAAGGAAGGAAGGAAGGAAGGAAGGAAGGAAGGAGGGAGGGAAGGAAGGAGAAGAAGAAGAAGGAAGGAAGGAAGGAAGGAAAGGAGAGAGAGAAGACAAAGGAAGGAAGGAAGGAAGGAAGGGAAGGAAGGAAGGAAGGAAGGAAGGAAGGAAGAAGAGAAGACAAAGGAATGAAGGAAAGAGAAGAGAAGACAAAGGAAGGGAGGAAGGAAGGAAGGAAGGAAGGAAGGAAGGAGAAGAGAAGACAAAGGAATGAAGGAAGGAGAAGAGAAGACAAAGGAAGGAAGGAAGGAAGGATGGAAGGAAGGAAGGAAGGAAAGAGAAGAGAAGAGAAGACAAAGGAAGGAAGGAAAGAGAAGACAAAGGAAGGAAGGAAGGAAGAAAGGAAGAGAAGAGAAGGAAGAAGACAAAGGAAGGAAGGAAAGAGGAAGGAAGGAGAAGACAAAGACAAAGGAAGGAAGGAAGGAAGGAAGGAAGGAAGGAAGGAAGGAAGGAAGGAAGGAAGGAAGGAAGGAAGAAGAGAAGAGAAAGACAAAGGAAGGAAGAAGGAAGAGAGAAGAAGAAGAAGAGAAGGAAGGAAGGAAGGAAGGAAGGAAGGAAGGAAGGAAGGAAGGAAGGAAGGAAGGAAGGAAGGAAGGAAGGAAGGAAGGAAGGAAGGAAGGAAGGAAGGTGGCTGTGAAGGGGCGAGAGAAGAAGAGAGAAGACAAAGGAAGGAAGGAAAGAGAAGACAAAGGAAGGAAGGAAGGAAAGAGAAAGAGAAGAGAAGAGGAAGGAAGGAAGGAAGGAAGGAAGGAAGGAAGGAAGTCAACTGGGAGGTTTACATTCTAGGTGCAGCGTTCACCAGCCTAAAACAGTGATGGTGACCCTTTTAGAGACCGAGTGCCCAAACTGTGATTCAGAACCCACTAATTTTTCGCAAAGTGCCAATACAGCCATTTAACCTGAAGACAGGTGGCTGTGAAGGGGCGATGTCGGGTGCCCACAGGAAGGGCTAAGAGTGCTACCTTTGGCACCTGTGCCATAGGTTCACCAACACTGGCCTAAAACTTAAGAGTTGGAAGGGACCTTATGAATCACTGTGGCTCCGCAACCACAGACTAAACCTACTGAGCTTCCCAGCAGTTCAAATCCCCAGGCTGCTGGAAGTTGTCCAAACCAAAACTTCTGTTTTGTGACAGTAACTTGCTTCATGGATGCTGTTTTGTGATAGCAGCTTGCTTTACAGCTGCTGTTTGTGACAGTAGCTTGCTTTGTGGCTGCTGAACTATTTATTTAATTTTTCCCTTGCCAACTGTGGATAACTGAATCAGTGGATAATGAATCAGTGGATACAGGGCTCCTACTGTATCTGTGTAAATATGTACCTCACCCTTAAGCAAAGGGATTTTTTTAGCACTGTACATCTTATCATGCTCACCATCACTGTTTCACCCCACCAGTTTCCTGGTGCCATAAACGAGGGCACTGCAGCAAGAGTATTTAAACACAGATTAAAATCTATATACTGGCTGAAATCCAGTAGCAATCTGCCACTTGAATACGCACATTGAATCAGCAGATCCCACCTTACTGGGATCTGCTCGCATAAGTCGCCGATACATCACGTAGTCCTAAATGCTTGGGAAGCATTCGGCTAGTGATTTGTAATACAAAATCCAGCGTAGTTATATTGTCTGCTGTGTTATAATTTGATGATGATGATGATGATGATGATGTGCCATAGGTTCTGGAGCCAGACACTTAAACCACTGAGCAATCCAGCCAGCCTTCCTGCAATGCAGAACCTTTAGAAAATGCATTCCCTTTCCAGAATTGCAATTGAGTCCTGATGATGATGATGATGATGATGATGATGATGATGATGATGATGATGATGATGATGATGATGATGATGATGTGCCATAGGTTCTGGAGCCAGACACTTAAACCACTGAGCAATCCAACCAGCCTTCCTGCAATGCAGAACCTTTAGAAAATGCATTCCCTTTCCAGAATTGCAATGGAGTCCTGATGATGATGATGATGATGATGATGATGATGATGATGATGATGATGATGATGATGATGATGATGATGATGATGATGATGATGATGTGCCATAGGTTCTGGAGCCAGGCACTTAAACCACTGAGCAATCCAGCCAGCTTTCCTGCAATGCGGAACCTTTAGAAAATGCATTCCCTTTCTAGAATTGCAATGGAGTCCTGATGATGAATGCTTTTTGGCTGCAAAGCACAGTTTCCGAAAGATAACGCTGGCTCAAGTGGTTTAAGGGTGGGACCCCTAAAAGTATTTACAACCATTCTGCTGCAACTGTAGAAGGAATGAGTGCACTTCCTAAAAGTCCTGTTATTCTTTAAAATCACTTCCCTGTCTAGACAAGAGATCAGATGGATTGTATGCAGGATCCCAGAGGGGAAACCCTATTCCAGAGCTTGGCAAAGTTACTTCTCTAAGGTCCTTCTGGAAACACCTCCACAACTCACCTTCCTGCACATTACATCTCCCAGAGTAGTAGGTGCTAACTTAAGGTCTAAGATCCATTACGAGACACAGAGAGGTAGAATTTGGTTTCTAGAAGTGCTTTCTCTCCCAATCTGACACCTGTTTCCCTTATTACTGTATTTGTCCATCTATATAGATGTGCCCATGTATAAGACAACCCCCCTACACACTTTTCCAACCCAAAATTACAGTTTCAGAATTGCATGGTTCTCTCATCGGCTTACTTCCATGTATATGAATACCCTCAATTTTTAGTCTAATAAATTTAGACAAAAGTATAGACACACACACAGAAAAGTACTGTACATCTCACATTTTTCCTGATGATAACTTAAGGATATTCTGTTCATGCTCAGAGGAAGAAATATGTGTCCTGGGTTGAGCTTTGCAAACCAGTGACCATTTTCTGGGGAATGGGTTTTGTTGGGTTCAGTGATGCCTGCTCTCAGGGAAGGCACCCAAGCAGAGCATGTGAAAGTTATTTTTGGACTATAGTTCCCAGAATCCCCTAGCTGCACTGGCTAGGCTGGATGCGGAACCCTAATCCAGAACAAGTAACACCCCCCAAACCATGATGGGGAGGCAGCTTGCGTTTCCACTCACTACTAGCAATAAGCCAGAGTTCCATATAAACCCGAATAGGTAGAAGTCAGGAGAGGTTGTAAAGTTACGGAGAAAATGCCCTTTCCAAGGAAGCGACAGGCGGGCAGGCACCCGGCAGAATCACAGGAGAACTGGTCCTCTTTTTTGCCTGCCCGGTCGCCATTGATCTGGGACGCGTGCTTCAAAGAAAAGAAACATGCAGACCAGGCGACATGTTGGGGTATCCCTCCTTGGAGACAACCGGTCGCCTCGAGGGGCCTTTTCACACGACCCCTAAGATCCACTGGCCACTTAAATTCGGACCAGAGATCTTAGGGGTTTGTCGCTGTTCCTGCATTCCCACCCCCTCCGCACTCCTGGCTGCTGGCTGCGTGAGGGGAGGGAGAAAAAAAGGAAGAAAAGAATGCCACTCACCTCCTTTCTGGCACTGCATTCAGATCTCTTAAAGGGGTGGGGGCAAAAAAGAACAAACAGAAGCAAGGAGGTCACTACCTTATATCTGCATCAGGAATTTTCACCTCCAGAGAGCAGGTACCTGAAAAGTGCGCTGGGACAAGCTTAGGTGGGCGTGGTCGCACTTAATTATCTGTAAACTCCGGAGCTGGTGGGGAAACAATTTTAAGCTCCGGAGCTGGGAGCCATTTGCGGTGGAGTTTAGGGGTCATGTACAAAGGGCCGAGGTTAGGCAGACTGCCCTCGACGGGAGCTGCCAGCCCTTGCGCACTTACTCAGGAGCCATGCCACGGAACCCAAAGGAAGGCTCGCCCGGAAGCATGATGCGGAGGCGCTTGAACCGTGAGCTCTGGATCCCGAGCACGTCCCTGCTTGGAATACGCGCTCCACTGCTCACCTGTCAGGTGCTCCCGGTGGGCAAGGCTAACCCTCCTTGTTGCACCCGCTTCCCCCCCCCCACCTCTTTCTGGCAGAAAGGGGTCCATCTACCTCGCTGGGATGGCTACAGGGAGAATTAACGCCAGGAAACGCGGAGCTCCCCTTACGAAGGCGCTTTTCCTTCTCTTAACCCTCATTGCAACGCCGGGCGCCCGCTTGCCGTTCGCCTACCTGGCGATGAGACTTTTTTTTTGCCACTCTCGGCATCCTCGCTCAGGAACGCCGGAGGGCCCGCCAAGACTAGAGCTTGCCAAAAGCCCCATGCAGACGAGCAGGCGGCCGACCCGAGTCAGGTTCCCACGCCGCCGGCGGTCCTCCCTCTCGCCCCCGTGCCCGGCCCCCGCCGCGTAGGAAACGGTGGCTCTTTCGGCGGCGCCTCTTCATCTTTTCTCGGGAATACCTTTGGCCGGCGGTGAACACCCGCCCGCCCCTTTCTCCCTGGTCCCCCTTCTGCCCCCCCCCCCGGCCCGAGGCGCCACTCACCGGCGTTACGAAGCTTCCGGTTCCTCAGCACCGACAGGATCACCAACACGTTGCCCAGGATGTCCACCACGATGGTGAAGATGAGGACAGCGGCGAGGGGGTGGCGCGCCTCGCGGTGGAAGCGGCAGTCCGGGCAGCTGGCGTTGCTCTCCGGCATCTCCTCCACCGCCCAGCTGCCCTCCGGACGCTGCTGCTGCTGCTGCTGACGGCTACCAGCAGGAGCAGCAGGGGAAAGCCCTCCACGGGATTCCCACCCCATCGGGCGGCGGCGGCGGCGGCGGCGCCCAAAGCAGCGAGCCTGCGCTCGCACGATGGGGCGTCCGGGCACCACCGCTTCCCAACGGAGAAGCCCGCTTCCAAACGAGGGGAGCCAAACCAGACTGACCCACCGCCTCCTTTTGCTCTGGAGGGACAGCCGGCGGCGACAGGAGAAGGACGGAGAGGTGGGGAGGGGTCTCCTTGTCCCGATCTTCAACTAGCAAGTGGCGGCGGCACCTGAGCGTTGCGCCTTTTTGGTTGCTACTAGCCGCGCGTAAAAACCCTCGGAGGAGCCGAAGCGGTCCCGCCCCTCACGGCAGCCCAACACAATTCGAGAAGCAGCGGGAGGAAGCTCCGCGGCGCTCAGGACGTCCTCTTGGGTCGCCCCGAAGGCTGCGCGCGGGGCCCGTGCGTAAAAATGGGACACCGGCGGAGCGCGCTCTCAAGCGAGCCCTTGCGGTTGCCGGCGCGTCCTGGCAGCCGAAGCGGCGGCTGGCGATCCACGAGGGCTCCGGCAAGGGAAAGTTGCGCGTCTGGTAGGTGTCACGACTTCTTGCTGAAGTCTCTTCGGAGGGGTGCGCGCATTCGTGCTCGCGGAGAGGGCGCTTGCCTCCGAGCCTAAATCTGTTTCTTTGTTGTTTTAATAGCGGCTCCTCCCTCCCC
>CM074748.1:17730466-17896421 GCA_037367245.1 Phrynocephalus guinanensis
CACTGGAAGGACAGATTTTGAAGCTGAGGCTCCAATAATTTGGTCACTTCATGAGGAGAAAAAACTGATTGGAAAAGTCCCTGATGTTGGGAAAGACTGAAGGCAAAAGGAAAAGGGGACAGCAGAGAATAGATGGTGTCATTGGTGCAACCAACATGGATTTGACCAATCTCCAGGAGGCAATGGAAGACAGGAGAGCCTGGCGTGCTCTGGTCCGTGGGGTCACAAAGAGTTGGACACAACTGAATGACTGAACAACAACTCAAGAAGTGTCACATAGTATTATAAGCAGTCGCAGATCTCAGAAATAACACCACCAGAGCTACAAGAAACAGGCATCATTAGAAAAAACATAATTGGCACTAATATTTAATATACAGTACTTAGGTTTTTGGTTATGTAATACCAGTCAGTGTTTTTATAATTCTAATTGATTGTGCCTATCTGGTATTTTTGAATAATAATAATAATCATTAAAGAAGAACTTAAAAGATAGGGTGTGAAATTAGGGATGTGGAGAAAATATATGAAAATTCTCCTGCTATCATTTTTTTTCCAAGCTCACCATGTAGAGAATGCTTGTAGAGAGCCTTCTTCCCATATAAGAGGGAATTCTCACTTTCCTGCAAAAAACAACTCTGTGGTCCTGTTTCCACCCTTTCTTCTGCCCCCCCCTCCAGCCCCACTTCTCCCTGCCAGATCCTCCACAGTTTAGTGCCCCTTCAAAGGAATCCTGTACAGGGAAGATGCTAATTGGGACGGTCACCGCACCAGTTTTACACAGAGTGGTGTTTCTCTTACTGCAGAATATCCAAGAATCCTGTGAGAATTCTCAGAAAGAAACTAACTCACTAAACCTCATGCAAAGCAATCTTCAGCTTAAGGGATGGGGTAGATGGCTGGGGAAGAACTCCCCCACGCCCACCCCCCACCCCGAGTTTCTTACCCAAGACCAACAAGAGGCTGAGAGAGGGACGTTCCCTCTTCTAGCAAGGAAAGTTCAGCAAATCTCAAAACACAATCTCTCCCTTCGGCAGGGAAGGAAGCCAGCAAGCTGTTTGAGGGCGCCACCGTGTGGCCTCCTGAGTGAGCATGTTTGTACTGTACAGTGGTACCTTGTATAAAGGACTTCTGTTAAGCAAATTTTCCTTTATACACATTTCCCATAGGAATGCATTGAAAACAGAGTAATCCCTAATCACGACCATTATTATGTTGTACGGATTCACCCCATAGGTGACTCTGTTAAGCAAATTTCCCCTATCTCCAGAATTTCTTATGCTGTACAGATTTTATGTAATACAAACTGTTTGTTATACGAGGGTCCACTGTATTTTAGTTCGCTTTGGCCACGCGGCTACCCTTTACAATGTAAAGCTGACATCAATGGCATTTAAGAGGATACCAACAAGTAGTACACACACACACACACACACACACACACACACACACCTCCTGTACTTCGGCTTTCTCTTCAGAACATAGAAACCTTTCACCTTTTACTCAAGATTTCTGTGGAGGGAACATTTGTGACTTTGCACAACAGACTGTTGGCGGTCTTTGAAGTTGCGGAAAGGTAGATCTTCACGAGACACAGACCGTGCAGATGCAAGAAGCCACGACACCCATGGCTTATGTACAAACCTATGTGTAAAGGGGGTGTATTAATGTTTCGTGTTTTCCTGTACAGTTCTGTACTCCTTTGCAGTCAGCCAGGATAAAGCAAAGTGTTCTGCTTATATACCGCCCCATACCACTTCAAGTAGTATCTGGGAGGTTTACAGTTTATGCAGGCTACACATCCCCCCCCCCCCCCGCAAGCTGGGTACCGACCTCGGAAGGATGGAAGGCTGAGTCAACCATGAGCCAGCTACCTGGGATTGAACCCCAGGTCGTGAGCACAGTTTTACTTGCAGTACAGGCATTGAACCGCTGCGCCATGGGGCTTCCTCCTCTCCAGCATTGTTTGTTGGGTAGGTGACTGGACGACAGCAGCCAGGGAACGCAGTGTTGGCAGCATAGTCAACAGCCGGGGACGTTCTCTCTACCACTGCAGCCACTGGCACTACCAATGCATGCCTGGTGGGGGCGGTGCTGCTGCTGCTGCTGCTGCTGCTGCTGCTGCCGCTGCCGCCGCCCCCATGCAGCTGCCTGCCAGACAAGCAAGCTCTGTGGAAGACGAAGGACAGCTAAGGTCTCATCTGCTCACGGTGCAGCAAGGATGGAGCCACTGGAGCTGGCCCCCAGGGCAAGAAAGATACCACTAGTTGGCCTCTGGCATGCATCCTTCTTGCCGGGTGGTGGTGGTAGTGGTGGTGGGATTGGTGAACTGGTGGGAACTACAACTTGCTGGCCTGCAGCTGGAGCTACACGTCTTAGTTTTGTTGGACTTTGGTTAACAACCTTGCATGCTGTCTGTGGTTGCTTTGACTGGGAGCAACTTTTCTGGGCTTGGGTGATTGCCTGTCTGTCCAGCACTAGTCGATCATTCTTTCGAGCCATTGAATTCAAAGAGACCCCTGTCTCTTTTCTGAGTGCTTTCTTTTCCTGTCTTGTCAGTTGGTGGCTGTTGTTTGCTGCATGTTGATCTGCGGCATGCACAAGTCTTTCAAGCAATTGTAAGTAAAGAAATGCTCTTTTTTATTCTTTCTCCTACAAATGTTTCAGGGCAAATCACTGAGACTTTAAGTGCCAATTATTAAGAATATGGTGGACTCTGGGGAATTTGTAGCTATTCTCTGTGGATCTCTCTACTTCTACTGCATAGCAAAAAACAACATTTCCCAGTCAGCAGCAGGGGTGGATGACCAGAAATCCAAGTTCTGCCAGCATAATAATGACAATGCATCTTGCCTGTTGTTTTTGAATAATTGGTTATGTTTGTTCACATGTTTGTTCATTTTATTTTAAAAATGCTGGTTTTAACATTAATAATTTGGATGTCATATGCTGCTTATAGGTTTTTGCATTCTAGGAGTTGTATTCCTGCACAAAACCTGCTTCCTCTCTCTGCTAACTCTCTCTCTGCACAGAATCCACTCCCGGCACCCTAGTAACCATCCAGATCCCTCCATTCTGCTCTGTACCACCTGAGCGCTGCCACATGAAGTTTGCTGCCCTGGAAAAGGCAAAACCAGCTGGAAGTCTGAACAGGAGCACTTCATGCTGCCACAATTAATTGCATGTCCCACTGGCCGTTTCAAATTTGCAGCCTGCACTGTTGAAAACCCACTTAGCACTAACAGATGTACTTGTATCAATATGCACTGACCTGCGGAAGCAAAGTAAAAGAGAATGGGAAGGAAGGAAGGAAGGAAGGAAAAGAAAGAAAGAAAGAAAGAAAGAAAGAAAGAAAGAAAGAAAAAGAAAGAAAGAAAGAAAGAAAGAAAGAAAGAAAGAAAGAAAGAGAAAAGGAAGGAAGGAAGGAAGGAAAGAAAGAAAAGGAAGGAAGGAAGGAAGGAATCTCTACAGGGAAAGCATCCTGCATTCTATCATGTGAGGTCAGCAACCTCAGCCTGACTGCTTTCCCTCCATCACTTGCATCCCTCATGCTTCATATATACTGTACCCGTCTTTCAAGTCATGGGAACTTGCTGAACGAAGACAATGGCTTTCTGATTTAGGTCAGGACTGTTAAATAATCACCAGGGGATAGGAGAGAAATGTGGAACACATTATAGAGGAAGCTTCTGATCATCTTTGCTTCATGGAGGCAGCCTGCCCCCTTCTACCCCCACTGCAAGGGGAAGCTGCTGGAAGAGAGATATGCTTGCTTTTGGAACACACACACACACATACACACACACACACACACACACACACACACACACACACACACACACACACACACACACACACACACACACACACACACACACCTTTAAAAAGGATCATGTCAAGTTTCAGACAGGTTGTTTTTGGTAGCAACCAAGTGAGAAATACAAGGCGAGATACTACTATTATTGCCTGAGGTAGTTCATTTGTGTGTTGTTTTGTTGGCTGATGCTGGGGCACACCATGCAAATAGTTCTCTCTTTTTAAAAAGTTCCTCAAAACCAGCTCCAATTTTTTATGGAAAAAATGTGCACATGTCTGTCCAATTTTAAAGAAGTGGCTAACATTTTACCAGGGTCCATGACTTGCCCCTGGGAAAAAATCAATTTATGGTATATACATCTCTGACTGAATAGGTAGCATTTTGAGAAAATACAAAATAATTGGACTACTCGCAAGAACCAGATGCACGGAAGAAGCATCTATTTATAACACACACCTTTCATCCTAAAGCTTTGTTGAAACAGAGAAAATAATGTCCATAAATAAATCAGGTTGTAGATGAAGCAGTTTAGCATAGCTTAGTTCAGCCTCTGGAAATATCAAAGAAAGAAAGAAAGAAAAAGAAAGAAAGAAAGAAAGAAAGAAAGAAAGAAAGAAAGAAAGAAAGAAAGAAAGAAAGAAAGAAAGAACTAGATTGAAGTTCTCTTTAACCACTCCCCATTGGTGTATTTGCTTTTTCCTTACCAGTTGACCTGCCACCAGGAGAAGGGTTGACCTTTCATAGTTTTTAATTGGGCTGATGACTATCTTTCAGTGCCAATGGTCAAAATATGATTGCTGGAAGTATAAGCATTGCCTTAGGGCAGTGATGGTGAACCTTTTAGAGACTGAGTGCCTAAATTGTGATTCAAAACCCACTAATTTTTTGCAATGTGCCAATATGGCAATTGAACCTGAATACAGGTGGCTGTGAAGGGGCGATGTCGGGTGCCCATAGAAATGGCTCCAAGTGCCACCTTAGGCAGCGGTGCCATAGGTTCGCCAACAGTGCCTTAGGGAAACAGTTCAGTGTCTCCCAGTGGCATTCTATCTTAACCAATACAAGGCCATTTTTAAGACTGGGTCCGAGTCCCCACTCAGTTGTGAAAACTAAGGGTGCTTTTACATGACCCCTAAAAACCGGAGGCAACTTAAATTCGGAACAGATATCATTGGGTCTTGTCACTCTTCCTGTGTTCCCATCCCTCCACACTCCATTGTTTCTGTCTGTGTGAGGGGAGGGAGAAAAAATGCAGGCTCACCTCCGCCGCCCCGTAGCGAGTCCTGTCTCTTAAAGGGGCAGCGGGGACAAAAAACAAACAGACGGCGAGGGAGCCCGGAATCCACATCGGAAGATTTTTTACCTCCTGGAGGCCAGGTACTTGAAAAGTGCACTGGGACGCGCTTAGGTGGGCATGGTCGTACTTAATTTTTTTTTAAAGTCCGGAGCTGGTGGGAAAACATTTTTAAGCTCCAGATCTGGGAACCCTTTGCCTCGGATTTTAGGGGTTGTGTAAAAGCGCCTTAAGTGGACAGTGGCGGAGATAAATAACTCCTTGAATGCCTCAAACACCTCCAAAGATCTGCTAGGGTCCCCATACATCAGAAGAGACTCAAAACCATGTAACAAAAACAAGAAGCTGCTTAATATCTAGTCGGAGCACTAGTCCAAAATAGTGGCAGTGGCTCCCAGGGTTTCAGGAAGGAAATGTCAGGACTGGAGTCAACCTAAAGATACTCAGCATGTGAGCTTAGTATCTACTCCCCATTCACGAAAAAGCAACTGTAGGTTGAGAAATCTGACATCTGGGACTGGATTTCATGGGGGTGAGCTGAAGGTATCAAGTAGGTGTTGTTGAATGCAGAGTTTGTTGCAAGGAGAGAAGGAACAGGAAAGGCTGTGGGGCTGAACTTTCTGGTAGATCAGATGGTATGTCCTGATCCCAGGAAGAATTACAGACACCCTGAAGAGACCATTCAAGATGTCACAGTCTGAGAGAGCATCACCTGAAATTTCCCGGGAAAGTGGCACTGGAGAGTAATTTTTGTTGGCAATTACAAGCACGGAATGGTCTAATGGTTGTATGAGTCCATTCCCTTTTGGGTGTCTGAAGAAGGTGGTCAGGACTTATGGATCAACAGATACCCAATACAGTATAGGTCAACAGAGTCACACACGATCAAGTATTCCAGGTTTGTCCAACAAGGCAGACTT
This sequence comes from Phrynocephalus guinanensis, assembly GCA_037367245.1. Classification (NCBI taxonomy): domain Eukaryota; kingdom Metazoa; phylum Chordata; class Lepidosauria; order Squamata; family Agamidae; genus Phrynocephalus; species Phrynocephalus guinanensis. Next base: position 17,736,498 of record CM074748.1, read on the forward strand.
TCATCTTTATGACCTCCTCCTGCATCCTTTCTTGCACTGTTCTATCTCTATAAGGCAAGAAATGTGTGCAATCTAGGCACAGATTTAAAGGCAAAGTACCCACGCCTTGCCACCACTATTGTGGCAACAAAGTAAACAGTGGGCGCATCAGGGTCTGAAAACAAAAAAATCCTAGACAGCTGTTGTGTACCCTGCACCCACTCTGCTGGAAGGACGTACCGTACAATTTTGCAATAACTTGAAGGAGAGGACCAAGGTATTAATGTGCAGCAAGGTATGAATTAGACCAGTGATTCTCAACCTGTGGGTCTCCAGATGTTCCTGGACTGCAACTCCCAGAAGTGTCCAACACTCGCTGTGCTTGGAAGGGGTTTCTGGGACTTGCAGTTCAGGAACATCTGGGGACCCACAGGTTGCGAACCACAGAACTGCAGCCTGGAAAAGTGACATTTGGGGACTACCACACAAACACACACAGACACACACAGAGAGAGAGAGAGAGAGAGAGAGAGAGAGAGAGAGAGAGAGAGAGAGAGAGACAGAGACAGACAGACACACACACACACACACACACACACACACACACACACACAGACACACACACACACACACACACACACACTTTTACTTGCCAAATTCTTGGGTTGCAGTTAAAAGCGAAGGAAAGCGAAATGCTTCTAAGCTGTGGTAGTTAGAATTCGACGGACAATAATCTGAATGGCCATGCCATGCCAAGAAGGACTTGCACCCATGAGATATGCAGAAGGCTCCGCAGGACGTCCTTTGGCCCTCATGGCACTGGATACAGAGGAGGCACTCTCGGCCATCATTCAGAAGGCCCCCTCTGTGCTTACTAGGCCAGACACCAACAGGGCCGTAACTTGGGGAGGGCAAGGGGGCTTGCCCCAGGCTCAGCAATTAGGGGGCACCAAATTGCCTACTGACCCCTCCCCGCCACTGCCCCTCCACCATCCAGATTATATTTTGCAATGGGGGGGGGCGCAAAAACTGACTGTTGCCCCGGGCTCTGGAAGCCCTAGCTATGCCTCTGGCCACCCATTCCCCACAGCCAAGCTTGAGCCTTCCTCCCCCCCCCGATGCTCTGGGAAGCCCACACGAGATTGACAACAAGACCCTGTGGTGGAGAAGACAGTGACCCCCCTTGCATTCCTCGCCCCCTTATCCTGAATTTCCCAGGAAGAGATTGCCAGAAAATAACGTCCATACATTCAGACGCGAATATGCCAGGAGGAAACGCTTGAGTTCACAAATACAGTGCCTCCATGGGACAATCATCTGTGAGAAAACGAAGCCTGGCACTGCCCGAGCAAACCAGAGCAGAGGTGGCACTGGTGGGAGGAAACCCGCACAAACTGGGCAGCGTGAGAGGGCAGCTGGCAGTTCTGTGCTGCTTTGGCCAAACGCTGATTTCCAACATAACTATAATTATATTTATAACCATAATTGTGTATGAGAGAGTACAGTTATATAGGCTGGTGGAAGCACAAGAACAAATTGGATGGTTCTCTCTCTCTCTCTCTCTCTCTCTCTCTCTCTCTCTCACACACACACACACACACACACACACACAGAGAGAGAGAGAGAGAGAGAGAGAGAGAGAGAGAGAGAGAGAGAGAGAGGCTCTAGTAAGGAGACAGGTCAGAGTGGTTTAACTGGCGGAGAGGCGCAATAGACTTGAGGTCAGACAGATTCATTTTCCTTAAAGGATCAAGTGCCACTGGTTGTGTGTCCACTACTGTGTACACAGTTTTTGGGCTTAGCTTGATATCTATGAGAGTGGTCTCAAATTACAAAATTCATCTTTACAAAAATCACGTGGAATAGAAAGAACAGAAAGTCTTATGACATCTTGACGATAGCAACTTTGATTGGGCATATGTTTAGTATGTTAGTTTTGAAGAAGAAAAAAAAGATTTTCCATCTGCAATAGAGTTAACACAACTATCCCTCTACCAGAGATGTCTCTTCCTCTGGTGAAGGAGTCTGGACTCCATTAATGCCGCATCAGCCTTTAGTTTCCCAGTTACCATCAATGTTTGTATTATTTTTTCTTGCAACAGATGGAAAGCGATGCTCTTCTTGAAATCTTTTCAGGGTGTTTTGCCTGTTACCACGTTTACCTTGCAGACACTGTGCATTCTTCCCCCAGATGTTCGGTTTTACAAACACTTACAGACTTGGCTATTTCGGATTTTAAAAGAAATTAATTTTTTCTAGTTTGCTTTTGCCTGCTGGTTGCTTTGTACTCAGTCATTGTTTGGTTGTTATTATTATTATTGTGAACCATCTTGATTAAAAAGTCAGTGTATACGCATGGCTTTAAAATAAATCACGAAGCAACACTAAGCACTTTGGAGCCTAAAAGCACCTTACATTCTATTCTTTTTTAACCCCCACCCACTTCTTCACTGTTATTAAGAGCTGCTTTGATTATTATTGCAATTGAAAAATGCCAGAGTACAAATAATAAACTAAACTGAGTTCTGGAACCCAGAGTTCTATCCCAAACCCTCTTTGGATGTGCAAATCCATGGAAAATGACAACATTTAGACTCTGCTCATGGTATCGCTTTTCCTTGGAGTGTAGCCACAAAAGGTCGCATCTCAAGGAGGATTTTGTTGAAAGATTAGATGTCTCCTTGATCGGAAAAACAATTGCATCTCCCCCCCCACCCCCCATGACGGCTGAAGTGCTGACTTTGCAGGGACAGCCCAGACAAGACGTGAGGGATGGAGGGGATGCTGGAGAGAAGAATGGGCAGATCTGCAATTTCACACTTCTCTAATGCTCTCCTAGGACATCCTGAAGGCTAAATCCCTCTTAGCAGTAAGAGATAGGATCAGGAGAGCCAAGCTGGTCTCATTCCTCCCTCCAAGCCAATGCTGCCCAGAACGTCACACAGCTGCTGCCCCCTGGTGGTATTTGACACATGTGAGAGCCACAGCTCCTCACCTGCTCAAATGGTTGCAGGAAAAGAAGATCTAGAGCAGTGGTGTTGAACCTTCGGCACTCCAGATGTTTTGGACCACAACTGCCACAGCCCTTTGTCATTGGTAATACAGGCTTGGCATTCTGGGAGTTGTGATCCAAAACATCTGGAGGGCTGAAGCTTGGGCACCCCTGATCTAGAGCAGTGGTGGTGGTGAACCTTCAGCACTCCAGATGTTTTGGACTGTAACTCCCACGGCCCTTTGTCATTGGTAATACAGGCTTGGCATTCTGGGAGTTGCGGTCCAAAACATCTGGAGCGCTGAAGGTTCGCCGCCACCAATCTATAGTACCTTCCTAACCAGCTGTGCTGGTGTTCTTTGCACTTGGTGAAGGGAAAAGCAAAGTGCAGGTCAGTGGAGGCGGGGGGAAAAGATAGGGCCATGGCAATAGTTGGTGCTCTCCTTTGCCCCCTTGCTTTCTCTCTCTCTCTCTCTCTCTCTCTCTCTCTCTCTCTCATTCTGTCTCTCTCTTTCTTTCTCTCTCTCTCACACACACACAGAGAGAGAGAGAGACGAAAACAGGAGACAGGGAGGGCTCTAACCTAGTAAGGAGATGGGTTGGGGAGGGTTGATGGAGCCCCAGATAAACTGAGGTGGGACACCACTCATTTCTCATAAAGCTGTGCATCCCAACCTTGGCTCCCCAAATGTTCTTGGACTACATCTCCCAGAAATCCTGGCCTGCGCAGCTAGTGGTGAAAGCTTCTGGGAGTTTTAGCCCATGGCCATTTGGGGACTCAAGGTAGGGAAACCATTGCCTTAAAGGACCAGCTGCCGCTTGTTGTGTGAAAGAAACCTGAGAAGTGGGAAGATTACTATTGCGGGTAAATTGTGTGGGAACCAGGAAATTTATTTTTTTTTTTTAAAAAAAGTCATCAACCTCTCAAGTCTCCCTCCCTTTTTAATTGGGGATATGTGCAGAGCAGACAAAGCACTGGGCATTCTGGATTTTATCTTTTTTTTATTAAAAAAAAATCTAGTTTTATTGCATACTTAAAGTGATGGAGATTACAACACATTCTTTTTTAAAAAAGGCTAATGCAGCAGGCAGAATCATTGCAGGGCTTCTTCTCAAGGCATAATTAAACAAATACGTGCAAGCCTTTCTGATTAAACCACGTAGCAATGAAGCCAACAAACACCCTTAGTTTACTCAAAGCCCCACAGCTTGGCTCTGTGCCTGTCGGCCATGGTCCAGGCAGAGACCTCAGCTCTCAGCACCTGGTTCTGCTATCCTGGTGGCCACAGGAAAAGAGGGGGGGGGACTACCTTGCTGGTAGTTTAAATGAAAGTTTCTGCTTACATGCAGCCCCATACCACTTCAAGTAGTTTCTGGGGGATTTACAGTTTTTAATTACAGTAATGCAGGCTACACATTGCCCCCCCCCCCAGCAAGCTGGGTACTCATTTTACCGACCTGGGAAGGATGGAAGGCTGAGTCAACCAGGAGCCTGCTACCTGGGATTGAACCCCAGGTCGTGAGCAGAGTTTTACCTGCAGTAGAGGCATTTAACCACTGCATTCTGGAAATGTGTTATTGTTGTTCCTTTTGGGATTCTCTTGTTTCAGGGGCAGGGTAGTTGACCACTTTTATATTTTCTGCTTTATGAAACCAGAGTTGCAGTCCGCCACTAAGATGGCCAATATAGAAATGCAATAAATAAACAAATGCATAAACATTCTGTGCCTCTGAGTGGAACCCTTTGGTAAGTGATTCCTGAAGCTACTGAATAGCAACAGCGATAGCTTTCATTGTACGGAAGCTCTGTGCTTTGGTGAAGAATCTATCTTGAAAAGAACAGCAGCTGTTTTTCTCCCCAGCTTATCATATTAATGCAACTGCAAAATAAGATTTCGAAGGATGAAGCATCACTCCGCCTCCACCCTAAAAGTGAAATATTACCATGCAACATGGGAGGTTTTAAGGATAACTGTTCTAGCCGTTCCAGAACAATAACAGCTCTTGTTGACTGTATTTCCACACCCCACTGTTTGTTCAACTCCTTTGCTTTCTTCCCTACAAAAGGTGGATTTGAATTAGAAACAAATACCTGTATATGGAATGACCCAGATATCATCGTTTTTAAAGGGAAGTAGTTTTAAAAGAAAACAGCACCAGTTCTAATGTAAAGTGTTATGAAGTGACACTCTGGGCGTTTATACACGACCCCTAAGCTCCGCTGCAAATGGCTTCAAGCCCCGGAGCTTAAAAATGTTTCCCCACCAGCTCCGGAGTTTGCAGACAATTAAGTGCAACCCCGCCCACTTTAGCGCGACCCAGCGCACTTTTCTTGTACCTTCTCTTTGGAGGTGAAAAATCTTTGATGCGGTGCAAGGATAGTGAGTGCGGGGCTCTCCTCGTTTCTGTTTGCTGCTTTTTGGCACGCCCCTTTAAGAGCTACTTTTACAGAGACGAGGGGGTTGGACTTGATGGCCTTACAGAGACAAGAGGCAGAACGAGGTGAGCGGCATGCTTTTCTTTCTCTTTTTCTCCCTCCCTCACGCAGCCAGCAACCAGGAAGTGCGGAGGGGGGTGGGGAGAGAGGAAGAGCGACGAACCCCTAAGATCTCTGGTCCGAATTTAAGTGGCCAGCGGATCTTAGGGGTCGTGTAAAAAGGCCCTCTGAAACCACAGTGGATAATAATCTCTAGATAACAAATTGGGAGTTATTTCCAAAAGGCATTTCTTCTTTCCTTCCTTCCTTCCTTCCTTCCTTCCTTCCTTCCTTCCTTCCTGTACTTACTTACTGTACTTATTTACTGTACTTATTTACTTACTTGAAGGGCTGGGAAGGTGATGACTGAATTACACACAGTTTCTCCACTTTCTCTTATCCAAAGATGCACAAGCTGCATTCACGGAAAAAGCATCTTCAAAATCCAGTTTATCTTTGATTCCTTACACATCTTTTGATTCTGCAAGAAGCTCAGAGCAGTATTTGGAAACTCACAGCAGTCATCTAAAGAAGGCCACGCTGTACATGACTTCCCTTGTCTTAGGCCACCTATGGAAGAAAACAACAATGTATACAGTAGGACCCCAGTATCCACTGGGGATTGGTTCCAAGCCTTCCTGTGGATAATGAAAACCATGGATAAGAGAGAACGCCAACATGTCCCCAAAACTGCTGTTTTGTGATAGTAACTTGCTTTATGGGTGCTGTTTTGCAACAGTAGCTTGCTTTATGGCTGCTGTTTGACAGTAGCTTGCTTTACGGCTGCTGTTTTTTGACAGGAGCTTGCTTTACAGCTGCTCTTTGTGACAGTAGCTTGCTTGGTGGCTGCTGAATTATTTATTTATATTTTCCTCTGCCAACTGTGGATAACTGAATCAGTGGATAATGAATCAGTGGATACAAGGGTCCTACTGTATATTCAAGTCTGAATTTTGAAAATAGGATCCTCCGGGCAACGGATGACCACCCCGTGGTGCCATCTGCAATGTGGTTTCATTTGTTGGAATGCGACTTTTGACAGAACCGACCCTCTCTTCCATCCATCCATTCATTGGAATAAAGGAAAACACTAATAAGACTAATGGAAACTGCTAAAACATGCTCTGGGGATTTGAAGGAAGCTCTTTAAATCTTGAGCCCAGTCCAAAAGTGGTTCAAAGAACTCACCTTTCACTTTACCTCCGTCCCAGATCTGGAAATGTTTTCCAGAGGATACTTTGATTAGGGCATGGCAATGTTGTTTTTCAGAATGACAGCTACACCGTTAGGGGAGCCATGGAGCTGTCGGGAGGAGTCGGAGATCAGAAAGGAGTTCTGACTTGCATGTTATATTTATTTTGTTTATTTGCCTGCATTATGCATCTGCAGCGGGAGCTTGTTTACGCCTTGGCAATAACAACGGTGTGCTTTTAAAAGTGTCCACCTGGTAGGATATGGATAACGTAAAGAAGAAGGTGTTTGTTCCCACTGGATGGGGTAGAAAGAGACACTAGCAGAAAGAACCACGCTGTGGATGTCTCTCCCCCCCCCCCCCCCCCCGAGTGTAAAGCATTCTCAGCTGCCTAGTGTAGCCGAGTTACGGAATGTTGCCATGAGTCAGGCTCTCTAAAATAAGTCTGTTTATACTTGAGGAAGGACAGGGGAGGTGAATGGGTAGCATCGGCCCCTCCTTCTTTCCCCCTCCTTGGGTCCCACACCCAATTTCCCAGCAAGACGGCAGGTAGATGGATTCCCCGGGTTACATTATCAAGGCGCAGCCCCGTAACCTCGCCTGATCCTCTTTGCAGACAGCACCCACCAGCCCTGCCAACAAGCGGCCAGTTTATATCAATCCAGAGGAAACCAACGCCGCCTTGGAAAGTAGCTCACCGTGGGACATTTTGCTGGAGCAAGGCTAAATAGTCAGTGCAGGCCTGTTGCGAAGGAACGGTTCTCCTGCCCCCCTGGCAAAGCTATGCAGGACATTTGATGGAATGCCCCTGCCTCCTCCTCCTCCTCCTCCTCCTCCTTCTCCTTTAGTGGGAAAAAGACAGTGTCCCCATTTTTCTTCAAGATCTGTCTTTAATTAGCGGAAGAAAAGAGGTTCTCCTAGATGCTTGTGTCCCATCCCCCCCCCAGCGTGTGCGCCTGCTGTTTCATGACGCATCAAGGGAGAATGTCTTTAAAAGCAGCTTGTGAAGAAAAATATAGAGGAGGAGACAAGAGGGTAATTGTGTAGTGGCTGGACTCACGAAAAGCGCGGCCCAAGCCATGTTTAGTCCTTCTGTTCTCTCTGCCTTCTCCCCTTCTTCCTTTCCATCTCCTCACACAATATATTTTAACAGCTTCAACCCCTCCTGGGCACACCCTCTTTTACTTGAGGGAAAGGGGAAAACACCAGTTCTTGTATACATCAAGAGGGAACTGCCAAGGCAGTAAGCCAAAAATTAATGTCCTTAGGCAGTGTTTGATAGTAGACCCTTAAGAGTCAACACCGTCTTGTCAAGACCACCCTGGGTTTTCATGTGAAGGTTTTCCTGTCTTACCTGAAGGTGGCGGGGTTTGAACCTGCAGGCTATTTATTTATTTATTTATTTATTTATTTAAATACTTATATCCCGCTCCATCTTCCCAACGGGAACTCTGGGCGGCTAACAGCGCAAGAAGCTAAAAAGCTAAAAAGGCTAAAAAGTTAAAAATAACAAGGCCACCAAGCAAGGGCAGCGGAAGGCAAGATGGCGGCAGACGGTAAGAGCAAAGAAAAGAAAGAGAAACTAACTAATGAGGACACCAAATGCTTCTTTGAAGAGGAAGGTCTTCAAAGCCCTCTTAAAGGCGGGCAGGGACTCCAGCAGGCGCAGCTCAGGAGGGAGATGGTTCCAGAGCGAGGGCCCCACCACAGAGAAGGCGCGGTTCCGCGTACGCATTTTCCGCGCCTCTCTGGGTGTCTCTCAAGGAGCGCGCCTGCGACGATCTCGTGGGTCTGGATCCGGATTTCCCGCTCCGCCAGGTATCCTGGTCCCAAGCCGTGGAGGGCCTTGAAAACCAAGACCAGAACCTTGAACCTGATCCGGAAGACAACGGGGAGCCAATGCAGGCGGACCAGGACTGGGGTGATGTGCTCGAATCTACGAGCACCCACCACCAGCCTGGCCGCCGCATTTTGCACCCGCTGTAACCTCCGGACCAGGGTCAAGGGCAACCCCACGTAGAGGGCATTGCAATAGTCGATCCTCGAGATCACCAGGGCCTGCACAACTGTCCTCAGGGAGGACTCGTCAAGGTACTGACGGATCTGGGCGATCCTGCGGAGATGGAAAAAAAAAAGCGGCCCTGGAGACGGCCATCACCTGGGCTTCCAGGGAGAGGGCCGAATCCAGGACCACGCCCAGATTCCTGGCCCTGTCTGTAGGCTGGAGGGAAGTACCCCCCAGACTAGGGAGGGGGCCATTGTACCGAGACGAAGGCGCCCCGAAGAACAGAACCTCCGTCTTCTCCGGATTAAGCTTGAGCCGGTTATCTCTGGTCCATTCCAGTACGGCCTCCAGGCACAGATCGAGGGAGCAAACCGCCTCCTCTGCAGACGTAGAAAAGGAGATATAGAGCTGCGTGTCATCAGCGTACTGATGACAGCGAACTCCATATCTCCTGATGACCTCCCCCAGTGGCCTCATGTAAACATTGAACAGCACGGGGGAGATTGCCGACCCCTGGGGCACCCCACAAGGGAGAGTCCAACCGACAAGACATCCCCCAGCTGTACCCTCTGAGTCCGGCCGCCAAGGAAGGAACGGAGCCAGGCCAAGGCCTGACCACCAATTCCCGCCTCAGCGAGCCGGGCCAGAAGGTTACCGTGGTCGACGGTATCAAAGGCTGCTGAGAGATCAAGGAGGACGAGCAGGGAGGAACTCCCCCTGTCGGCCTCCCTGAGGAGGTCATCCTGCAGAGCGACCAGGGCGGTCTCGGTTCCGCGAAGAGGCCTGAATCCAGACTGGAAGGGGTCCAGGATATGATTTAACTCCAGGTATGACTGGAGCCGGACAGCAGCCACCCCCTCGACAACCTTGCCCAGGAAGGGAACAATGGCGATCGGACGGAAGTTGGAAAGATTGTCCGTCGCCAAGCCAGGTTTCCTTCAGGCGGGAAGGGAAACAACATTTGAAGCCTTTTCTCAACCCATATAAGCTCTGGTGTTTCTTCTGGAACTCCCTTTCTATCCAATGATACATAGAGTTGCTTCAAGATACTTAACAAGCTGTGCTAGGTTTCAAGACAATTATTTTGGCATTTGTCCCAGCAGAAGTACCTTCAACAAAAACCAATAGATTATTGGCGGGTGTATGGGCTTTGCTTTTATCTTTGTGTTGTTGTATATTGTTTCACAGGTTGAGAACTAATAAACAATGCTTTTTAAAACCCCTTCACTTTATGAATGAACAATGTTGTGTTTTGTATCCACAAATAAAGATCTGAAATTTCTTGACACTTTGGAGGAAAACAGAAAAAAAAAGGTTTCTCCCTTTTTTCTTTCTTTCTGTTTTTCCACAGGTTTTCCCCCAATGGCTTCAAAATTTCTGGAAATTTTTCATGTCTACCCACGAGTCAAAAGGTATTGCTGCACAATATTGTGCCTCCATTAAGGAAAAAGGATGAATAGCAAAGGGCAACCGGAATGTTGACAACACCCATGTCAGCATTCAAGATGGTCTACTACAGGATACCCTCTTGTGTTCCCTACAATTTCTTCTAGGCATTTTGATTCTTTTATAGCACCAAACAATAGATACCTAGAAAACTGGTTAAAAATAGCCCTGAAAATTGTTTTGCATTTGGATTAGAAGTGGTTAAATGATGAACAAAGCAGGCAGGTCCCGGGATTTAATGAGCACAGGAAGCCAATCGTGCAGGCATCATTAAAGGAATCCACAGCTGTTACTTTGTAAGACCTGAGTACAAACTTATTGGAAAAAACTTGATATTGTTGAATATTATCGTTACTGGAAAAGACAATATTGCTAGGATGGGGGGCACTAGGAAGACAGAATAATCTAACATGAGATGCTGTTATTCTGCAAGATCTGATCAGAGTTATTAATGGCAGGACATTTGGGAAGTCATTAACTCATATAGTCACCATATGTCAGAAACGAATTGATGGCACATAACATATTTGGAGTTTTTTTTAAAAAAAATATCCAAGCAACAGTATAGTGACAAGATGGGTAGAATGGAAATTATGACAGAATATGGGTGACACAGTTTTATTAAAATCAAGTAAGACCATTTTGACGGTTTGAATATTGGGAAAAGAATTACGGAGAGCAGGACGGACACAGGTAGAGCAAGAATATATAAACGGAGGAGAAATGGGGGGAGTCCATGAAGGAGGAGGAGGAGGAGGAGGAGGAGGAGGAGGAAGATAGAAAAGAAATAAGAGTAAAAGAAAACAGGAATCAACCCACTGCCCGAGTTACAGAAGGGCTGGGAATGGATCAAGAAAGAAGTCCTCTGGACCGGGTTAAACCAACGGCCTCCAGGGAAGAAGCTAAGGCTGTTACTTCATGTCCTACCTTGTTCCGCGATAACGTTTGTACTGTGACAGCGTTGTTCGCAGTCACGTGGTTTTGTCCCTGTTCAGTCCCTGTTTCCGTTTACTCACGGGCCTGATTACTTGTCTCGTGACAACTGTTACTTCACAATCTTGTTCTTTAAAAAATTCTGAATTTGTCTTGCTTTCTTAACCCTTTTTTAAAAAATATAATAAATAAAACTTTTTCAATATTTCAATTTACTGGTCTTCCGGGATTTACATGTCAATGCTACAGAATTTTCAGTACTTTCTTTAATAAACATTTGCACTGCATGGTGTTTCCCGTAGGGAAACTAATGTCGCATGCCGCTTCTGCCGCTGATCACAAGGGGGACACTGGTTGTTGCGTGACAGTTGTTACCACATGGTCCCTTGTCTTGGAACAGGAACTGGGAACCAACCGAGACAAGAGAATTCCCCAGCCCAGAGGCAAGTATGGCTTGTCACACTCTGTTCCTGGTTCCGGGGGCATGGTCAAGACAACTTTTTGCTGTCACATTATGGACATGAAGTAAGGTTTTTTTGTACTGGTCCCAAGTGGGACAGCAAGGAGGGATGAATGGGATGTGAAGTAACTGCCTAAGAGGCAGAAACAAAAAAATCAACTCCCAGGTAAGCCTTCTTACTGGGCTGAGAGAACAGGGAAAGCTAGAGAGGGAAAGAGTGATTCCAGGAGATTGTTCAGAGCTGTCAGAAAGGAAGAAGGGGAGTCCCCTGAAAAACTCTGCCCTTCATAGAAGCATTCAGCAATCGCTAATGTCTGTTTTGTGTTCCCTTGTGTTTTGATCTTGTTGGTTATTATTTGGTTTTTGCTTCTTGCCGGGTTATTTCTTTGTGTTTATTTGGTTGTCTTTATTGTATTATTGGTTTGATTTTTATTTTGATTTTTTTATTCATGCATTATCCTCACGTTGGTTTTGTTGTATATGTATGGTTTCCTATGTAAACCGCCCAGACTTCCCATTGGGAAAAATCAGTTGTGGTATAGAAACAAACAAACAAACAAACAAACAAACAAACAAACAAACAAATAAATAAATAAATAAATAAATAAATAAATAAATAAATAAATAAGGGAGGTGGGAGGGATGATACTTGCAAAGGAGAAAATGGCGGAAGGGGATTGGGCCCATCACCCTTGCTGCAGCAGTCTTTGTGCAGCCTGGGGTTAACTCTTTCATTTCTCCACCGACAGGGAGAGGTTTGGTGGAGCTCTCCATCATTAAGAGAGGGAGTTTGTTGGAGTCGCACCTGGAGACGTTAGGAAATGAACACATTAAAGTGGTGATGGAGCAACCACCAGCCATGCTCCATAAAGATGGTGTTGTTAAGCCCGAGATTGCCTCATCTGTGAGTCTGGAGTTGGGAGGAACGTCTACTGTCAAGCGTGAAGCCAATCACACCCAGTTGCCCTTCTTTAAGCTTAACCACCTGAAGCTCCGTGGCGCAGTGGTTAAAATGCCTGTACTGCAGCTAAAACTGCCCTCACGACCTGGGGTTCAATCCCAGGTAGCTGGCTCAAGGTTTACTCAGCCTTCCGTCCTTCCGAGGTCAGTAAAATGAGTACCCAGCAATGTGAAGCCTGTGTGGATAATTGCTGGGGGGGATGTGAACCCAATGTGCATAATTAAATTGTAAACCACCCAGAGAGTGCTTGAAGTGCTATGGGACAGTATATAAGCAGAACACTGTGTTTTGCTTGTGGTTTGCTTTATTGCTCTACATAACAGATCACCGTAGTGATTTCCTCTTCTAAGGAAGAGATCTCCTAATAGAGCTTCCTATAGATCCCATAGTTTGGATCAAGGTTTTGCAACAGTCTTTGACTTGCTAGTCGAAGAACCAAACAGGGGTGGAGAGAAAACGGTTTGCCACCTACTAGAGGGAAAATGGCATATGTTCCTGTGGGAAAATCGGGTGCTTAGCAAGTACAAATATAAATAAATAAATAAATAAATAAATAAATAAATAAATAAATAAATAAATAAATAAATAAATATTTGTGGAAATCGATAATTAAGGAGACCAAAAAGGCCAGCAGATTTCCTGTTATTGCCTGGCAATAGGTGGGTTACCCAGAGAGCAAAGATAACAGGCATTGCATAAAAGTACAGTCCCTTTTGCAACACTCGGAATTCTACAGTTTCTCATAGCTACTGCCAGCTCTTTCCTACCTTGTGTAGAAGCAGTTCCTTAGCAAAACATAAAGGGCTCCGATGAAATGCTAGATTTCTTCACAGACCGGTAGCTTGGTGGCTGATTGGTCTCTCTTTATTGGAAACTTTATGAGTGCTTGGCAGCAAGAGCCTATTTAAAGCTGCCACTAACATGTCAGAGAAATTAAGACAGGGGCCTTTATACACTCCTACTTAAGAGGCCCTGAGCTCTTAATTAGAGAGCCCTGTTCCAAGCAAGGACCCTAATGCAGGCTTGAGTAAACAGATCCGTACCGTTTGCTGCATAACATTCCTGATGTCACTCTTCATTATCAGAAACCAACTTAGAAGGGCAGTTGGATATTCTTGGAGAGGTTTGCTCTTAAAGAATTTATTGCTACTCCTTCCCACCCCGTCAATTACAGGACCCGGGCTTTATGGTCCTGAACAAATTGCAGTGAGAGCATAATGGATGTACACAAGAACATATTATGTTCCCAGCAGCAGGCTCTGTTCAAAACCATTACTAAACCATGTATAGGTCAAGAAATATAAACAGGGACCAGGAGGGGGGCATAATAATGAACGGCAAAGTCATTCTGAAAGACGGGTGAAGCAACATCCAAGCTGTTGTGTCCTAATTTGTGGGGACATCCCAAGGGGAAAAGGGAGGGGGGTCTGTAGCAGAGGAGGTTGCATGCAAAAGGTGCCAGAATCTTATTCTGGTCCTCTTCAGTGAATGGTATATCTGAATTCATGGGGACTATATAGTTACTGTATTATTACAACTTTTTACAGCTTTAACGTTGATGGGTCCATTCCATGGAATACTGGGATCTGTAGTTTAGTGAGGATCTTAACATTCTCTATCAAACCACATCTGGGCACTACTCTGAACGACAGTGGAAAACGCAAAGACCTTCTCAAACTACAAGTCACAGGAGCCCATTGGGAAGACTGTGGCAATCAAAGTGTTAGAATCCACCATCATTGTGTAGAGCAGTAGTTCTCAACCTGTGGGTCCCCAGATGTTCCTGGACTGCAACTCCCAGAAACCCCTTCCAGCACATCAAGTGGTGGAGACTTCTGGGAGTTGCAGTCCAGGAACATCTGGGGACCCACAGGTTGAGAACCACTGGTGTAGAGAAACTCTGAAAGGGCATGGTACCTGGATCCAACAACATGGCTGAGAGAGCTGTGCGGAAGAATAGCTACTGGCCCAGCTGGGAGCAACAGCCCCTCAGAAAACCATCTCCTATCATTGGCCATCTGCTGGATCACATGTGAAAGGGAAATGAAAGAGTGAGGTCCTCTCTTTCGATTTGTCCTGGACGAACAGAATCCTCCCTTTTCATAACTACCTCTCTGGATGGCCATTTCATCTGTCCATTCACACAACTTTATGAAGACTTAACACGTATCTTTCCCAGCTCTGCAGCCTGGAAAGAAAGAAAGAAAGAAAGAAAGAAAGAAAGAAAGAAAGAAAGAAAGAAAACAAAATAGACAAAACCATCACGGCACCTAAAAGGCTATTATAATACAGTGGACCCTCATATAACAAACAGTTTGTATAACATAAAATCTGTACAACAGAAAAAATTCCAGAGATAGGGGAATAGGTGATTAACAGAATCTCCTATGGGGTGAATCTGTACAACATAAAAATGGTCGCAATTAGGGATTACTCTGTTTTCAATGCATTCCTATGGGAAATTTGTATAAAGGAAAATTTGCTTAACAGAACTTCATTTTTAACGAATTTATTCCTTTATACAAGGTACCACTGTACAAGCATTTGTTAATAAATCCACTTTGTTTAGGAGATGCCACAGAGTTTTTGGTCTTTTTTTGTTTTTTGTTTTTTGTTTTGGATCTATTTGCAGCAACTAACATGGCTACTTCTTTGAAACCTCAGCATCCAGAGTCTTCCAGTTATTCATGCTAGTAATGACTCCAGCAATCTCCCACTTCGAGTCTAAAAAAGCAAAAAGTCAACGTGTACTATCCTGTTGCTTCTGAGGAAAAAAAAATAAGTTAGCCCTAAGCACATCCAATCTCGCTTGATTTTGGAAGCTAAGCAGGGTCGGCCCTGGTTAGTACTTGGATGGGAGACCACCAGGGAATACCAGGTGCTGTAGGCGCCTGGAGTAGGAACTAGCAAGCCACTCCAGTACTCCTGCCAAGAAAACTCCATGGACATGGAGTCACGTAGAGTCGGTCACGACTGTAATGACACAACACACACACACACACACACACACACACACACACACACACACACACACACACAAGAGGAAGGAGGACAAAACAGTTTTGTTTAATTTGCTGGGATGAGCAATTCAACAAGGTGAATGATGACTTCTGGACAAAAAGGCTTTGTTTGTTTGTTTGTTTGTTTGTTTGTTTTTAAAATATTTTTACCCTGCCTTTCTCCTTCTAAAAGGCCTTAAGAAAGAAGTGTGCTTTCTCTTACCCATTGCCTCAAGTATTGGCGAGCTGGCAGTCGTGTCTCGAGGCACATTCTGACATATGTCTAGCCGTCTGAGCTTTGTTGAGGGTGATCATTAAATCCAGAACCGTCTGTCTGTGAGGAATTTCCTGCTGTCTCCGTTTGTAAGTGCATTGTTTCTGGAATTTATTCAGATGATAAAAATAACTAGTCTGGGTGACTAAGCCACCTTTGGCCTGAATACTGGGGGAAGCACTGCCTTAGCTCTTCCAGGGGCCCTTGTGAAAAACTGCAAGATCTCGGTGTGTCAGCTGGTTTTTCAAGGATGCACCTGACGAAGCCGGCTGCAATCCAAGGAGGGCTGATGGCAAATAAAACACAATTGTCTTGAAGGTGCCACAAGAGTCCCTGGCGTCTAAAAAGGGAAGCTGCCGTAACCCACTCCAGCCTTAGAGCTCTTGTATGCTCCAACAAGGATGCCTTACGCAAGCGTTTGGGATCTCCCCCAGCTGGCTTCCGTGAGGTAAGTCATACTCCAATCTTGTTCATTCATTTCCTGACGCTGTCCGGCCTGGCAAACCATGGAGGAAGCGAGACACAAAGCAAGATTATCCTGTAAAACTCCAGAGGCTTTGCAATGGGTTTAAATACAGACACCCAATGAAAGAATGAAAATGAACAAGAAAAGAGGAAGCGTTGTACACTCCACTCCACTCCACTCCCGTTCTCTGTCTGTTCCCATTCACTCTTGATCCTACGAGTCATCAGTGTGATGCAGCGGCCAGGAAAGCCACTGCAATTCTTGGTTGCATCAACAGAACCATAGTGTCTAGATTAATGGTTCTCAACCTGTGGGTCCCAGATGTTCCTGGACAGCAACTCCCAGAAACCATTGCCAGCTCAGCTAGTGATGAAGACTTCTGGGAGTTGCCGTCCTGAGAACCACTGGTCTAGATGAAGGGAAGTGATAGTACTACTCTATTCTGTTCTGGTCAGACCCCACGTGGAGTACTGTGTCCAGTTCTGTGCACCTCAATTTTAAAAGGATGTTGATAACCTTGAATGGATCCAGAAGAGGGTGACCAGGATGGTTGAAGGTCTGGAAGAAATGTCTTATGAAGAACAGAGCCTATAGCTGGAAAAATTGCAATTTGTGTGAAGCTTCCATTGGACAGAAAGGGACTGGACAACAGACTGATGGAACAAAGCCATTATCTGAACACTATTTTCTGTGTAACATTAAACCATTTTAGATATTGCTCCCTAAAACCATTCTCAACAAGAGGGAAATAATGGCTGTATGCTGAACACACAGTCTTATTTTACTCCTTTGAAAAGCTAGTCTCACACAACAAGTACAGTCCCATGATAGCAACAGGACAACAACAACATGTGTAAAACATCTCCTTTTGTGGGAAAACGAATTGTGCACATATTTCAAGGACATTCAAAAATAAATGAAAATTAAAGTATGGTGGCACCTTTGGAGTTACTGATTTCTTTCAGTGTGAGCTTTTATTTGTGGTTTAAAATTGCCACATTTTTTCCATCTATAAGATGCCTCCATGTATAAAAACGACCCCCACTTTTCCAAACCGAAATTACAATTCTGCAAACGTGCAGATCTCTCCTCAGCTTACTTCCCAATTTTTAATCTAACATTTTTAGACAAAAATACTGTATAGTCTTACACAGAAAAATACTGTAACTTCACCATACACGTGCAGTATGTCTGTTTCAGCTCAGCAGCAAACAAAGCGGCCTACAGGCTCAAAGATACTGCCCTGATACTACAACTGAACAGGTGGCCTTGCTGATGATCACCATAGAGCCAGGCCATTCTATGGTGTATTAATTCAAACCAAGTTGTGAACAGACCTTACCAAACCCTCTGATTCAATGAGCTGACTCTAGCTCTGACTTAGGCTGCTTTCAAACCACCCCTAAAATCCGCTGCAAAACACTTGCAGTTCCAGAGCATAAAATTGTTTTTCCACCAGCAGCAGACTTTTTTTAAAAAAAAAGTACGCCCACGCCCACTTCAGCGTGCCCCAGTGCACTTTACAAGTACCTGCTCTCTGGAGGTAAAAAAAATTCCGATGCGGATTGTAAAGCTGTGGATGCCGTGCTTTCCTCTACCTTCTGTTTGTTTTTGTTGTCCCCACCACCCCTTTAAGAGACAGGAATCCCTACGGGGCTGCTCCGACGGCAGACGGAGGTGAGCGGATGTGAGCCTGCATTTTTTCTCCCTTTTTTTCTCCCTCCCCTCACCGCAGACAGAAGCAAGAGTGTGGAAGGCTGGGACAGGAAGAGGAACAAAACCCATATGATATCTGGCTGGAGGGATCCAAATTTAAGTTGGCAGCGGATTTTAGGGGTTGTTTGAAAGCAGCCTACTGGCCAAACTTCAGCCCTCCAGATGTTTTGGACCACAACTCCCAGAACTCCAAGCCCAACATAACAAAACAGCAGCCTTTATCCTAATGCTGTAAGTCTAGGCTCTGGGTTTGACAGCTTGATTTGCATTTGTTGTTGCAAAGAGCTCTCCTCTCAGTACACAAAAATGGGGAGGGGGGGAAGAGTCAGGCCTCTGAGTATTTGTGCATATACCAGATCTCCAGTTTTCTGACTATGAGGGAGGCAAAGGAATTATTTTTCTCAACAGAACCCTCCCACTGGTATGGCAAAACAAAATCTGCCAAAGTAGTATAGCCCAGTGAACTGACTGTGTATATGGGATACAGAAAAAGCAAAGAGCAGTAGGTGTGGTGTAGTGAATACAATGTCATGAGAACTCAAGGACAGGTAGCAACAGTGAACTGTTACTGTATTTATTTATATATTTATAGACCACTCATCTCGCTACCAAGGTATTCTGGGTGAATAGCAACAAAGCAGACTACAACAAAACATGAAATAATAACCACATAAACATGATAACAATGTCTACTCTCAAATAAGCATACCACTCAATTAAACTTCTAAGAGATAGCCTCACCACCAAATTTGCAAGCCTCAGATCTGCCGGGGTGTGCCTGTTGTTGTCAGAGTACAGAAGATACATATTTCACCTACCTTGAAATCAGCATTATGTTCAAGTGAGTTCATGGTGCATACACCTAGAGAGCTAGGTAGCACTACCTGCAATTTTGCAGCACTGAGATGACTGTGCAAACGTCAGCGACTGTGCAATTAAATAATTTTTGTTGCCTTCCTCGTTTTCAACGCATTACATTTTATATCGCATGAAACAGAGACCTTTGCTGTCTCAGAGGTGTGATGCCTCGGGAGTGATGATATTGTGCGTGTTGTGTTGTTACAGTCGTGACCGACTCTACATGACTCCATGTCCATGGAGTTTTCTTGGCAGGAGTACTGGAGTGGCTTGCTAGTTCCTACTCCAGGCACCTACAGCACCTGGTATTCACTGGTGGTCTCCCATCCAAGTACTAACCAGGGCTGACCCTGCTTAGCTTCCGAAATCAGGTAAGATCAGATGTGCTTAGGGCATCTAGGCAGCTCTAGTGATGATAATAAGAAATGCCAAAATGTGCTCATAAGCATACCCTTTCAGAAATAATAATAATAATAATAATAATAATAATAATAATAATAATAATAATAATAATAATAATAATAATAAAATAATAATAATAATGAACTACTTTATTTTTATGCTGCCTTTCTCCCCAAAAGGACCCAAGAAACATGAGTAATATGCACACAACCTGTTTGTTTTTTTATTTTCATTATTTGCATAATTTTATTTGCAGATCTTCGAGGTAAACTTGACTGATTAAACAGTGGTTAGTGTTGAACTGCCGCTTGGGACATTCAGATTCTGGCCCTTGGTGACCCAGGAAATCCCCCCCCCCCCGAGAACTTTGGCCTCCTCACATCCTGTTATTCTGGCCTACCTTACAGGATTGTTAAGAGGACGAAGTGGGCATAGAGCGTGCCTTCTGGCTCTCAGGGAGAAAGGCCGGCCAGATAACAGTATGCCGGAAATGAATGCATAAGGAAACCAAACACTTCCTAGAGGAGTAACAACAAAAGCTAAAGTTACATGCACATGGAAATTAAAGTCAATGCACATGGAAATTAAAATAATTGGAAAGGAGGGACTCTTAGCTGTTCTGTCTTTCAGAGCAAAGGTTTCCAATAGCTTGATGTAAGATCTGCATTTTTCCAGCTGATGGCATCAGTCCCAGTAGCCAGTGTTCCTGTGAAGAGTCAGCATAAACTGCAGTTCACCGCAGTTACCTAAAGATGGCAAGATAACCCCACACTCCTAAATTCACATCACAGAGAGAGGAGGGGTGGTGGTGGAATCAGATCTCCGCACACAGCAAATAGGAACAGGGTTATTATTATTATTTTTGCAAACCGCAAGATGCCATGGGGGGAGAGGGAGGGTGGGTGGGTGAAATGTAATCACTGCTTTTTTGATGACACTGGCCCGTTTGTTGAAGAATTGGAGAAGGGAACCCAAACCTGTTTTATCAAAGAATATATATATGTGAGGGAAGGTGTGCCGTATGACCAGATGGCAGTGGCTTTGTGAACTCGCATGCAAAGTGCAAAGACCAAATTGCACTGCATCCAATGGCACCAGGGAGCCATAGAGCAACCCTTCTGCCTGCAATAACTTATCTGAAGCCTCCGAGCGGCATTTTATGTCTCTTTGCCGTAGTGCTCTTCCGCCTTTGATTACTCCATTTTTATGTTTGTCAGCACGGCCTACGAGAGGGATCATTTGTATGCAATGTATTAAATGGATGGTGTAAATTATTAACGACCCAATTCATAGAGGCATTACACGCACCACAGGCAGATTCCTTCCCCTCCTTGCATGGGCTGGGTTTTGCAGAAGTCATCTCCACGATGCACCTTTTTCCCAGCCAAGGAGAGAAAGGGCTGGCATTGGGCGGCACACTTTCTGCTCGCTGGGTGAGCACCAATTTATTTCCCACGTTTCACGGTGGCACAAAACAGTTAAGGTTGGTCAATGGCCTGTGTGGTCATCCACTCAATTCTTAGGTCACAACTGGGCTGGGGTACAACTTCTTCTGCTTATCTTGACAACGCCATCGTTATATACATTATTCTGCGCACACACACACACACACACACACACACAACCAGGAAGGGTTCTTGTATGGATAAGTCTGTAAACAAAAAACAAGCAAGCAAATATCCCAGAGATATCCATCCATCCTTCCATCCACCCATCTGTGACATGCCCCTTACACACACTGGGTTTGCACTCACTGCCACCACCAGATTAACTGGACACTTGTATGTATTTGCGAGAGAGTCACACCAGGTTATATAGTTTTAAAACAAAACATGAAACATTTATTAGTTTGCAATTAGATGATCAGTATTATGATAGCCTTAGCCAATGTTATTGTATTGCAAACATGGATTCTTATAATAATGCATTTCTTTTATAAACCAGACCCTTTTCAGTGACAGGATCTCCCACCTGACCAAGTGACAATCTAAACTGACTCTCAGCTCTCTTCACTGAACTGAACAGACCTCCCCTCAGCTCTAACACAAACTGAACTCCCCATCACCCATTAGATTCCAATATATAACATTCTTAACCACTACTACCAGCTTGGTGATTGGCTATTCAAAACACACTCACGAATATTTATCCTTGTTTACCCTTTTCGCCACACCATCCATCCATCCATCCATCCATTCTTCCATCCATCCATTCATCCCTCCCTCCATTCGTCTACGAATTCTATTTGTCTAACATGGCTGTTTGGTCACTCATTCAGCCTCACTAACTTCACAGGGTGGTTGTGAGAGAATAAAAGGTCTATTGAGACCATTGTCCACCTAATAAGCCTATTCAGGCCATGGTTCATCTTATGAACCTATTTCAGACCAGGGTGACAAGAGGTCAACGTGAGCTATAAAATGGAGGACTCGCAACTAGCTTTCCTCAGACTGACAAAGCTATTTGGATGAGCAGCAAAATGTTTCAATCTCTCAAGAAAAGAAGTCCAGTTGCCATGAGTCAACTTCAAGATAAACCCATCTGGATGACTGAGAATCTTCACAGCCAACCCACCCAGTCCCTCTCCTTTTTCTTGGCCAGGGGGAGGGGTGGGTAGCATCTTGCTTTTAATAGGGACTTTGTCCCAAAGACTTGATCACAACCTGGGACTTGGGACTTGGAGCCAGAGACCGATCAACTTATCCTGGGCTTTACCTGCTGAGTCCTTCAACAGGCCCACATGGGAGTGGCATGTGGCCACCGACCCACACAGAGACAAAGGGATGGTTGCCATGGCAACAATGCAGAGCAGGTTGGTAAGACCGAAAAAGGAAGTGAGGAAGGGAAAGGAAGCACCATGCCCAGTGTGGAAGGGTCATGCAACAAGTTGTGGTAGAAACCACGACAGGAAGGAATGAACATGCAGCCGGAAGCAGTGCAATAAGAAACCCTGTCTGCTTTCCCTCACAGGGGCACAGTAAAGCAAACCTTTTTTAAAGCTTGCTGGGGGGGGGGCAATGTGTAGCCTGCACACTGTAATTAAAAAATTGTAAACCGCCCAGAGATTACTTGTAGTGGTATGGGGCGGTATATAAGCAGAACACTTTGCTTTTACTTATCAGGGAGAAGAACCCTTGAAGTTTGTGTCTTACCAAACTGCAGCCTGCAGAACCACATTTTGGTACAGTTGGACCCCTGTATCCACTGACTCATTATCCACTGATTCAGTTATCCATGGTTGGCAGAGGAAAAAAATTAAATAATTCAGCAGCCACAAAGCAAGCTGTAAAGCAAGCTGTTGTTACAAACAGCAGCTGTAAAGCAAGCTATTGTCACAAATAGCATCTGTAAAGCAAGCTACTGTCACAAGCAGCGTCCATAAAGCAAGCTACTGTCTCAAAACAGCAGTCATAAAGCAAGCTACTGTCAGGAAACAGCAGTTTGGGGATGGGTGGGCAGGCGTTCTCTCTTATCCATGGTTTTCATTATTCATGGGAAGGCCTGGAACCAATCCCCAGCCGATACCAGGGTCCTACTGTATAGTCTAGGGCAGTGGTTCTCAACCTGTGGGTCGCCAGATGTTCCTGGACTGCAACTCCCAGAAATCCTGGCCAGCTCAGCTAGTGATGAAGGCTTCTGGGAATTGCAGTCTAGGAACATCTGGGGACCCACA
This sequence comes from Phrynocephalus guinanensis, assembly GCA_037367245.1. NCBI lineage: Eukaryota > Metazoa > Chordata > Lepidosauria > Squamata > Agamidae > Phrynocephalus > Phrynocephalus guinanensis. Next base: position 17,759,330 of record CM074748.1, read on the forward strand.
GGCTGAGAACCACTGGTCTAGGGTAAGGGTGTGGTCTGCTTATTGACTGGAAGCAATGCCACCTGGAAGCCCTTTTAGAAGGGTTTTCTGGGCATATTCAAAGGAAGGGAGGTGAAAGAAAAGGTAGCAGTCTTGTGCTGCTCAACTGCTATCTGTCTTGACTCAGTCAAGATTGAGATGTAATATGCAATGGGAATGGCCACTAGGGAATGGGAATGGCCACTAGGCGACACAGCCAGCTCGGGTTTTTACTGCAAATATATCTGAGCCAAGTAACCGGGTGCATGGTTTCGGTTTCAGGAGCTTTCCTGTCTCCTGATCCGAATTTTTTGAAATCAACTCCAGCCAAGATAATGGGTGCGAAATTCTTGCCAATATCAATCTGACCTCAAGGTCACCATCCTTGAACAAAAGAGCTCCAAAGGGAAACAGCAGAACAAGAATACATCAGGAAATTCAGTTCTATCTTTCTCGGTCTAAAGAAAGATAAGGCATTTTAATCTCATTATTTGTATTACTCAGATCATCCGTGCAGATGTGTATTACTGTCTAATGGTGTATATTTTATTCCATCTGCTCTCATACCAGCACTGCTGGTGTTCTTCCATTGAGGCTAAGCCAATACTTTTTCCAGCCTCAGATGTGTTATTGATTGATTGGATTTTTATACAGCCCATCTAGCAAAATTGCTACTCTGGGCAGTGGACAGGCTAAATCTATTTATCTAGACTTGAATATACCAGTCACTTCACTGTTGACCCATGCATGATTTAAAAAAAACCCACCACCATTTAAATCTTTTCCCATCATCCCCAAAGGTTTTCCATGAGCCTTAAAAATCTGATTGGCCATTGAGGTGTTCTGGCCCCTTACTTTTCTATTACATCCCTCCCACTAGAGGCCAGGACTGCTCCATCCCTACTGACTTTCCAGAAACAGGCAAAGACCTTTCTCTTCAGGAAAGCTTTCCCTGAATGATGGACTACCATACATGGCTGCACAGACTTGTGTTTATAACCAGTTATAATTTTGTGCCGGTATCTCTCCTGGTGGGATTACAGTGATGCTATGTTATCAATTGTTAGTTCCCATGCCTCGTAACTTTTAGATGGTCTACTGTACATGATTAAACGGAATGTACTGTATACTCTTTTCTCAACTGCTCGCATTCTCTTTTAACATTAATGTTGTCTTCTAATGCTGTAAGATACCCCTCAATTCCCTGTTCTTAAACTTGAATATATCTTAATTGTACTGGACTGTATGTTGTCCCTCGATACTGTAAGCCGCCTTGGGTCCTTTTCCAAGGAGAAAGGCAGGTTTAAAAATACTAATAAATAAATAAATAAATAAATAAATAAATAAATAAATAAATAAATAAATAAATCCTTCCATCCTCCTTATTGCATCTTGACAGAGGCTACACTCCTCCCATCTGACAAAACAGCTGCAGTTCACAAGTACTTAGGCTAGACAGAACTTAATAGTCCTAAAGATACTACAGGGTTCTCTGGTGGTGGTAGTGGTGGTTTTCCTCACTAGGTGAAACTTGATGCCTCCCACCCCAAGATCCAGAGACCACCTCAGGCCACTCAGCTACCCATTGAGCAATACATGAGGTGGTTCAGAGAGCTTTATATCATCTCTTGGTATCTGAGGGTCCATCTTGTGTCAGCTGGCATCTTGAGCCAGGAGAAATCTGGGCAGTAGTGCGACCTCTCCTCCCGGAATTATCAGCCCCAAATGGCACCAAGAATCGATGTTTGATCCCCATAAGCAGGGCTTACAGTTCAAGGCAAACAGAACCCCTCATCATGTCCGTTTGCCTCTTTTTTGTCAATTTCAGCCAACATCTTCTATCCCAAGGTTTGAGTTTTTTCTGTTGAGCAGCATGTCATTTCAAAGATTCCTTAGACTCCTTGCTCCTTATCTTGGCTCCTTTTCTCCAAGTCTCTTCGCCCCATGATTCCAGTGCTGGATAACAACACAACTTGAAATTTCCATATTGCCACAATAATACAGGCAAACACAGAGTGGATGTTTACTTTGTCTTTTCTGAGAGATGGCCTTAATAAAGCAGATACTTCAGTGCAACATCAACAGGAGGCAGAACACTTACAGGTTCAGCATGGTGTATGAAACAAAAAGCCCTTGAAAACCCCTCTTGGGTTAGGGGTGGCCTTCATCCAGATGGGCAGAATGAATGAATGAATGAATGAAGGAAGGAAGGAAGGAAGGAAGGAAGGAAGGAAGGAAGGAAGGAAGGAAGGAAGGAAGGAAGGAAGGAAGGAATGTCCAATCATTTCTTTTCATTGTGTTTGAGGTGGCAGGAGTTACAGAAAACTCAGTCAGTCACATCACAGATGCTTATAAAAAGTGCACCTTGGACTAAACCAAACCACAAAGCAAATGTGTTCATCATCTCCAGGACAACTAAATGAAATTACTGTATGTTAAGCAAATTTTCCTTTATACAAATTTCCCATAGGAATGCATTGAAAACAGAGTAATCCCTAATCGCAACCATTTTTATGTTGTACAGATTCACCCCATAGGTGATTCTGTTAAGCAAATTTCCTCTATCTCCGGATTTTTTTATGTTGTACAGATTTTATGTTATAAAAACCATTTGTTATACGAAGGTCCACTGTATATGTGTTTCCGTTCTCTCTCTCTCTCTCTCTCTCTCTCTCTCTCACACACACACACACACACACACACACACACACACACAAAACCTTCAATTTCAACCTATAAAACTCTGGCTTGGGTTCCATGGCTCCAGCAAAACGGATTGCCAACGAGCCAGCTATCAATTCTTGTGTAACACCGACTGGCCAAAGTTTGCGAGGAAGGAAAGGAAATGATTAACAGAGGAAAGTCGCAAAGTGTGAAAATAAAATGTTTAAAACAAACCTCTTTCTCCAACAGGTCCAGTTTCGCACAATTGTGTTCTTAAGGAACAAGCTTGGTGCCTTTGTTTATGGCACTTGGATTAGGAAACAGGATCCCTCGAGTCGCCTCCAATTTTCCGTTTAACATGTATCCTTAGAAAGTATTCCCCAAAGTTCTGGCCGCTAAAACACACATTACGCGCGCCCCCCACCTCCCAGCTTTAAAAGTCCACACTCACTCCAGCCTTACATCTGGAAATCTTTATGGTTCAAGTGTGTCAGGGAAGAACACTCAGGCTTTGAAGGATTTGGCCTGCCACACAATCTCTGGTCTGCTTCCAAACGGCCGTGCCCCAAACAATGAATCACACAGAACATAGACAGCTTCTCCTAAGGGTCTGCCTGGCAAGATGCAACCACGGGCAAGGCAGATAGCACAGAATTCCACCTCCATTGATGGAAACTGGTGAGTGAGCAGCCACGGCCACCCATCAGCCTTGGTGGCCCTCCGGATGCTGTGGACTTCAGCTGCCAGAATCCATCACCAGGGGCCACGCTGGCTGGATTTTCCTAACTTTTTGCACAGCAGCACACCCATACGGCTTTACTCAAAAGTTAAATCCCATTACATCCTAGGCAGCATGCTTAGTACGGAAGCCTTAACTGCAAAAAAGGGGAGAGTGAGGAAGAGCAGATCAGGCAGAGCCAAGTGGCAAAGGAAAAAGGTGAATTTGCCATCACGACCCCCCAGTCAGCCGTGGATCGAGCAAAGCTCTTTGAAAAAGAGCCTCGTGGCGCAGTGGTTAAATGCCTGTACTGCAGGTAAAACTGTGCTCACGACCTGGGTTCAATCCCCGGTAGCAGGCTCAAGGTTCACTCAGCCTTCCATCCTTCCGAGGTCGGTAAAATGAGTACCCAGCTCGCTGGGGGGGCAATGTGTAGCCTGCACACTGTAATCAAAATTGTAAACTGCCCAGAGACTACCTGTAGTGGTATGGGGCGGTATATAAGCAGAACACTTTGCTTGCTTTGCTTTGCTTTGAAATGTGGCTGCTGAACCAAGAGGATCTGTCATACCCAGCTGACAGTTATTCTCTCTTTTACACACTAGAAGACTCCCTGTAATTAATCTGTCATTATTGTTGCTGATTCCACAGCCACAGAAAGCTCCACGTTCAAGACCCCTCTCACGCAGGCGAAGGCTTCGGCGATAATGGATTCTCTCCATAGGAAAGCTTGGGGGGGATCATTTTAGCCCCGTTTTATCTGCACGGAACACCCTTTGAGGCCCATGAATTGAACTGGTTTTTTTTTTTCTTGATTTGCTGTCCAGGTTTGCTCCTTCTGGAGGGCATTTTAGGCTTTAATTTTATTGGTTCTCTTTATTTATATTTTTGTAGGTGGGGTTGAATAGTTAGGTTTTAACTGCTGTTGGCTGTCCCCTGTTGTACATCAGCACTAGATGAAGAGAAAAGTAACTTTTCCGAGCTTTACCTTGCAGCTTTTACCATAAATCAAAATCCCAATGAAAGCTACTTAGAACAAAGCACATCTGCACAAAGATTCGCATGCAGTAATTTTACTAAAAAAAAAACCAAAAAACCCTAAGCCATAATGAATCCCCATGTTATGGCCTTGAGTCCATTTACCATCATTTAACAAAGGCAGCAAAAAAAAGGTTTCCTTTCTGCTCCAAGATTTAATCTGACGTGGAGCATTTGCCGCTATTTCGAGTTTTGGGGGAACTTGATGCACTTCATCTGCACTTTTTTTAAACAGGTAAGGCAGCATCTTGGCAATAGTATTTCCACTCTCCTTTTCTATACCCGAGTACAGAGAGAACTCCTAGTTCTCTGAGCTCCTTGCCCTCTGAAGATGCTGGCCAGTCTGGAGAAACATCAGGAAGAAAAACTTCCAGAACATGGCCAAACAGCCTGAAAAACTCACCACAGCTATTTCCGCTTCCGTTGAGAATGCCCTCAAAGAACGACTCCTCTCTGTCTCTGGCCTGCAGAGGTTGATTTATTTTTATAAGTAGGTATTACGAGTTTGTTTGTCTGCCCATTTTTCGCCATATTGCTTTAGTAATGTTTTGTATTTTATAGCGTTTTTAAATTTTTGGTTCTACTGATTGTTGTTGGGTTTGTTTTTGTTCTTTATGTCATATTGTGGAACCAATTATACAGCTCTGGCCAGCCTTACACAATTGTTGTAAAGCTGGTGGAAGTTATGTAATGAAACGCTTGGCGTATCCAGCAGTTGCTGCTGTTTGGATGATGAATATGTAAATAGAAACATATTGATATTCAGAATTGGAGGTGGGGCTTTTAACAAACATGTTAGGCAATACGAGCGGACGGCTGGCTGGCGAGCTAAGTGCTGTAGGTACCAGCGGTTGAGAGTTCAAATTCCCCCACTGCGCCTCCTATAAGTAGAGCCAGCCTGTGTGACCTTGGGCAAGCTGCACATTCCCAGGGCGCCCCCTAGAGGAAGGGAAGGGTAAACCACTTTTTGAGTGGTTTAAAACACTTTTTGAGTGGTTTAAACCACTTTCCACTTCCTGGAAACCCCCCCCCCCCCAAAGAGGCACCATAAGTCAGAATTGACTTGGCAGCACATGATTATCATTTATATTAATGTAATAAAATTAAAACAATATGAGAGACCCCAGTGTGATGGAGTGGACAGAGTGACAGACCAAGACACCTGGTAAAGCCACTGCTTCCGTATCTCACATACTTTGAAAGCTCTATTAGGGGTATTCGGAGTCCATTGTGACCTGATGGCACATAACAATGATAATGTAGGATGATGTTCCAGTTTTGCCGTCATGCCACCCATAGAGACTCTTGGTCTCTTTCATGCCTCAAAAAGCACCTCCGTGCCCAAACGATGCTAAGGCCACACACAGGATTGGTAGACAGGCTTGCAAGCATTCAAAACTATTCCCACCTTCAAAAGCACACAAGCTGATGCACACCCTGGTGGGGCTGCCTGTTTTCCTGTGGCCCATCGTCAGTTGGCCTCCATAAGGTGTGTTCGAGTCCTTCCGCCATGATTTTCAGTCAAGATTTAAGGCGTAAGCCCTGCTTTCTCCCCTTCAGAATGTTTACCCCTTTGCTGTCATTTACGGCTACCTCGACTGCTCGTGGTGTGGCATTTACACAGCACCTATATCAATCAAGTCCATGATTAATTTCCCTGCAGCACCAACTCTGCCAATGCATTTGAAGACACTTGTGGCTTTCACAGATACACCGTTCAGGGTTGCGTAATGCCTTTAATGTGCTATAAATATGGCAAGTTTTCCAATCCTGCAGGACTCTTCTTGTGGTCCTAACTAGCCAGGGTGGCTCTGGGCCAACTCAGCAGATGTGAGACTAGCCAAAGCTATTCCGAAACCTAAACTCCTTTCAGTTTAGGGACATTGGGAGTGATACTTTGGCCTGGACTAATTTTGCGCCAGCGTGGTTCCTTTTTTTTTACTGAGACGGAGTAGATTTTGGGTCTGACACAACTCACTTCTGCCTCCACCCATTCTTTGGCTCTTCTGCTGGCAGGTTGCAACTGATGCAGCTCTTCCGCTGGCAGGTCCCTGTACGGGCAAGACTTGTGAGACTGACCAGCAGAAAGCAGCTTTGCCAGTAGAAGGGGATTTCAGCATAACTCTCAAGCCCCTCCAGCTCCAGTACAGTGGACCCTCATATAACAAAGGGTTTGTATAACATAAAATCTGTACAGCATAAAAAAAATTCCAGAGATAGGGGAAATTTGCTTAACAGAATCGCCTATGGGGAGAATCCATACAACATAAAAATGGTCGCGATTAGGAATTACTAAGTTTTCAATGCATTCCTATGGGAAATTTGTAAAGGGAAAATTTGCTTGACATAATTTCATTGGGAACGAATTAATTCCTTTCGTGAATTGGGCAAGTACGGCCAAGAATCTGGCCAGATGTGAACAGCCACGGCCACATTTGTCTGACCCTTGATGATACAGCAATTAGTCGACTTGCAGATCATGCGGCAACCTTTGGGGAATTTAAAAAAATTTCCCATTTTATAAATTGCGTTGCATCCAAGTGGCAGGAGATGGGAAAACACAAGCTCCTTCACCCACCCATCCCAATTGCTGGCATCCCTTAATTGCTCATGGAAAGTACTACCCATCTGCATGCCATCCCCACAGGTTACTGGGTGCAGCTGCTTCCTCTGTTAGGGAGACAACAGGGAAACCTGTTGTATGGATTCAAGGGAAGCTGAGCCCTTCCTTGAACCGTCTGGGGTTTTGAAGTAAGCCAGGGAGCAACATTTCTTGCTGTTCTGTCCAGGTAGCGTTTCTTTCCAGGACTGAGGATCAAACTTAAGCCACCCAAACCTAAAATTTCAAACAGAGAGGCTCGTGCTGTCATTGACACCATCCTGGCCACTATGACAGAATTGGAATATTTTATTTATAGAGTATTTATATACCACCTCCTTGTTGTTGTGTCATTACAGTCGTGACCGACTCTTTGTGACCCCATGTCCATGGAGTTTTCTTGGCAGGAATACTGGAGTGGTTTGCCAGTTCCTATTCCAGGCGCCTACAGCACCTGGTATTCCCTGGTGGTCTCCCATCCCAAGTACTAACCAGGGACGACCCCGCTTAGCTTCTGAGATCAGTCGAGATCAGATGTGCTCAAGTCACCTAGGCAGCAATACCACCTAGTGCAAACTAAATATACATACACCAAAGCTTTATCTTCCAGTGCCCCAGGGTCTGGGAGGTTCCTTCATATACCCCTTTGATATCCTAAACTGGTTTAACAGCACATTTCTTAATCAAAACTGAGGTTTGATTAAATGAGGTTTCCAACTACCTGGCAGCATTTCACTAGCTAGGTGACATACAAAGGAAGAAGTAAACCATGGTCTGACCACGAAAAGGAGCAACAAGACCAGGAAAAGAAATTTAACATTGATCTCCCTTCTCCTCTATTTCTGTGTTCTCTCCAAGCATTTCTGTTGGAGGAAAAGACTAAATTAACAATGACCCCACAATGAGGATTCTGACATTTATCTTAAATATTTCTATCCTGCCTTTCTCCCCCAAAGGAACCAAGGCAGGAAGTATTGCTTTGTTGAACAGCTTCAAGATATGCTGGGGTACATCTCCCATTATCCTTAGGCAGCCTGAAGCCATTGTTACCCTGCCCCACCGCCCCTACCCGTGCATGTAGAAAACTGAATTAGATAAAGACCAATCTACTCTTCCAGATTCTATAACTGGCAAATAGGATGGTAAAAGGTAAAGTTTCCCCTTGCACACACGTGTTAGTTGTGTCCGATTCTAGGGCCAGTGCTCATCTCCATATTCAAGCCAAAGAGCCAGTGTTGTGCAACTCCATGGCCATGTGGCCGGCATGGATGCAAGGAAACACCGTTTTACCTTCACACTTTTGTACCTATTTATCTACTTGCATTTACATGCATTCGAAGTGCTAGGTTAGCAGGAGCCGGGGTTATCAGCGGGAGCTTGCTCCGGTGTGTGGCAGCACCCGGAATTCGAACCTCCGAGCTGCCGACTTTGCAAACGACAGTTTTCGAAAGCCTTAGTCCGTTAAGCCACCACACCCCTAAATAGGATGGACAAGAATGCAAACAGGAGACGGCAACTCAAGATATATAGAAATCTAATCATCGTAGACTCTAGTCTCGTCTAAAAAGAATAGGCTCCACCTGAGCTTTTTAGACAAGAATCAAGTCTACATTGACAATATTTTTCATGTGCCTTGAGGGTCAAGTGTCCCATTTGCCACCAGCTCCGTCTGCTTTTCTTTCAAATGACAGCCATGAGAAAGAGCTTCCAGCAATTACATGGCCAAAAGCTAAGGTTAGAATTAGAGGTTTCCCAACCTCCCCATCGGCATCATCATCCTAGCCTATTTCTCAAGCCAGAGGGTGTTGAAAAAACTACACCCAGATGCAGATTAGCGGGGTGTGGTTATTTTGTGTGGTAAGTGAAACAGCGCCCCCAGTGGAGGAAAAAATATTGCATACACACAGACACACACCCAAGCATGGTGTATTTTCTCAAGACAAGTGGGAGTTGAGTCATGGCTACTGGACTTCTTTTTTGAGAGATAGAAACGTTTCGCTGTTCACCCAAACAGAAGCTGTTTGGATGAACAGCGAAACGTTTCTATCTCTCAAAAAAGAAGTCCAGTAGCCATGACTCAACTCCCAGTTAAACGAACCTGGATGACTGAGAATCTTCACAGACGTATTCTCAAGACAAGGATAGGTTCTTGGCTACTTGAACAGAAATTTACCATGTGAGAAAGGCAGGGGAGAGTTTATTATAAGACACAGTCACAAGATACCATACTTGCCTTTGAAGCTGTTTTGACAGCATCTTCAGCTCTGCTATCATTCTGCAAAACAGCTTCTAAAGGCAACTTGGAGAATGCACCTCTCCAGGATGTCCAAAATGTTTTAGCTACCCTAGGCATGTTAAGCTGTGGAATTCTGGGAACTGTAATCCAGAAAAAAGAGGAAAAGTTACGCCGGTCTTAATTTTTTAACAGCTCAAGCAAATGTGCATACCCCTCACACATCTGAGCAGAGCCAGTGGCAAGAAGGGGACTTTTAATATCATGGCACTCTTTGGTTTTTGTTGTTATAACCTCCTCACCCCAGCAGCCTTAAATCAGTATTAAAACACCAGTTCCATGGGATCATTCTATTGTGTTTCATCTGGATTTAATTATTTAATTCAGTTGTGTTTCAAGAGGGTACACTTTAGTTCCGTGGTTCTCAACCTGTGGGTCCCTAGATGTTCCTGGACTACAACTCCCAGAAGCCTTCACCACTCGCCGTGCTGGAAGGGATTTCTGGGAGTTGCAGTCCAGGAACATCTGGAGACCCACACGTTGAGAACCACTGCTTTAGTTGCTCTACGGCCGTGTGTTTTCGTGCATGCTTGGTCCCAAAACGGCACGAGCCGCCTTCAGTACCAGTTCTCCAAAATCAAACACAAATCACAATCAGGCAAAAGCAAAATAAAAAATAAAGACAAAAACTGAGGGGGCCTGTATGGCTAATTGGTGTATTTTAATGTGAGCTTTGGAGGTCAGGTCCACTTTTTCCTTCCAAAACACATTGATATTCTAGTTTCAATTGAGGTTTTAACTCCTCTGCTACTTATGGTTTTGCAATACTTTGGTATTAATTGCTCACTGATCTCGGAAAGCAGGGCCTAACAGTTTTAGGTAACGGTTTTTGCTGGAGCTTAACACAGACCAGACGTGCCTCCGTGAGTCCACATTTCAGCATAATCCATCTTCCTATCAATGGACAGGAAGGTCAAAATGCTACTATTTCAATTCCTCATCTTCCCTGACCATTGGATCCAGAACTAAAGTCCCTCCTCCATGTTCTAAATAAATGGTTGGTGAGGGCAGATTCGACCGCCTCACCCCAATTCTGGCTCGCTTGCACTGGTTGCCCACTGTCACCTGAATAAGGTTCAAGGTGTTGATTTTGGTTTACAAAACCCTCCATGGCTTGGGTCCTTATTATCTGGCAGAGCGTATCTCCCTAAGATCAGAACTGGCCTGGCCCACCCGGATCCTCCATGGGTCTCTCGCTCTGGGTGGCCACCCCCAGGGAGGCCCGTCAGGTTGTAACGTGCAATTGGGCTTTCTTGGTGGCCGGCCCGGCTCTCTGGAACAAACTGCCGAAAGCAAGATATGCCAGGCTCCTTCCCTGGCATCATTCAAAAAAGCTCTTAAAACCTGGCTGTTTGGGGACGCCTTTGGCAATCGCTTGGGTGTGTATTGTTTCCCCCCCCCGGATACCTGTGTATTGTTTGTGCTTGTTATCAGTTGTTTTATGCCTCTTGCCAATTACCTGTTTGTTGTTGTGTATTACTACTACTACTACTACTTTTTGGATTGCTTATGTCTTTTATGTGAACCGCTCAGAGTTCCCTTTTGGGAAGTCGACGTGGTATACAAATATAAATATAAATATGCATTTTTAATAATGTGGTCTCACTTGAACTGCCATAGCTCCACAATGCACAATGGCCCTGGGGAAAAGGCATAGTCACCCACAGAACTCTATGTACTGCATCCAACCACAACCCCTATGATGTCCTTCGGATGGGTGGTAAAGCAGTATCAATTAATAACCACTTTCTAGTGCAGTTTTCATCAGGCTTGTCTGATCAAAGACATACCTAGAACAGGAACCATTTCCCCCACAATGGCCAAGCTGAGGATCGAGGGAAGCCAATAAAAGAGGATGAAAGAGCTTTGGTGGTTGACCTCCAAATGACCTTTAGGAGCACACTGCTTTAGCGGGTAACACAGAGGCATCATGCAAGATGTATACATAGCACGACACTGTGTCTTTGTCTCATGAAACTAAATGTAAGACACCCACTCACCCCCAATAAGTGTGGCCGTTGCTGAAGTGTTGCATAGTCCACACATACAACAGCAGAGATATTAACAGAACACGACAAAAGCCAGTTGGCCAACCCAGCCCTGCAAAGGTTCAGCAAGGAGCACTTACAGACCATGTTTGCTTAGCCTTGATCTGGTTAATGATGCCAAGGGTGTCGGAGGAAGAGCAAGAGGGGAGGGTAACAAAAAAAACACCAGAAGTCTGAATCGGTTGAAACACAGGACAAAAAAAGGCACATTTTAATATTTACAAAGCATAGCATTCGGGCCATCATTATACCCAACACAGCTAGAAAGTAATGTCCGCTCATTCTTAGTCACCTACCTTTTTTATGAATGATGGTACTCACACAATTTTAAGGTCACAAACGTTCGGTTAAGGTTCCGCTTTCAAGTTAATAGAATTCAAACTTGCATAGCATCTTTTTAAACATCCAATCAGCTCAAGAAGTCACCTTTCCTAGAAGAGAATTAACTTTGCATTGTGTTCAGTCCGAGGAAGGAGGATGTATTTCTGAAAGGTTTTTTGTTTTGTTTTAAAGGGGGGAAAAAATAAGAGGGTGAGGATTAGAATTGCAAACGGTACCTACCCCTTGGCTGCCGTAATCTTGTTCAAAGCAGGAAATTTAGAATATTGCCAAGAAGTTTTAAAAATGTAATACTGTTTATTTTTGCTTCAAAAACATTTCAGCATTCTAAACATACAAAAAACCAACATAACGTTTTTGCAAATTTTTTGTTTCTCTTTTAAAGTACAGAGTGTTTTTGAACTTCAGTTTTCTGCGCCCTCTCCTCACGCGATGCTGACCATGAAGAGACCTACAGCTTCCGTTTAAAAACTACCCCCCACTTAACTAAAAGGAGAAAAAAAAGATTTCATACAATTTTCTCATGCCACCTGAACTTCCCCCGCCCCCTTCCACAACTAAGAATGGCCGCAGAATGCTAATTTCACTATATACAGAAAGACAACTTTAAGCTAAATGGACGCCCACTGTAGTGTAAACAGATCTACTTTCATAGTGCATTCCCTGAGTCACGACCCTTCCATTGGGGGGGGAACAAAACCACGTCACAGCTTCCCGAAAAGCTGCTCGCTTTCCTCTCCAAGGTTATCACCGCTCAAGGCATGGACCACAAAAATCTGTCTAGTTTTTACAAACTATAGATATGTACAGTTTATAACCCAGGAGTTTCTAATCAATAACCATATAGTTAAACACCACCTTACAAATTAAAAAATAAGATGCTTGAAACATTTTAAATGCTTTGTTACACCAACAGGAAAAGTGCACAGAGTTGAGGAGAACACTAGAGTGTATTGTTTCCACTTTTCTTCTTTTCATATTGTTTTTAAAAAGGCTTGGAAATATGTACAACTTTGTTACAAGTTTCAGGGCGCCTAAGGAAACCCATGGCCTCTTAATGGAAACCAGTTACAATGGTTTTCTTCTCTTTCTTTTTTTTTTCAAGCTTCCACTTCTGGGTGTTTTTTTTTTCTAGCACGTGCTTTTAGTTAATTTCTTTTCCCCCCAAGAAGCTACGGTGAGGTCCCAATCCAAATTTGTGTCATTAAATCTAATAATAAAAGGGCAAATAAAACACCGTCTAAAATAAGAGGTGCAAGGTTTGTTATGTTCCGAATGTGTTTCCCCCTACTCTATGGTATTCACATGGAGACAAGTATGATACAGTTTTTCATTCGTCCTCCTCCTCGTCGTCTTCCTCTTCCTCCTCGTCTTCTTCGTCGTCCTCCTCTTCCTCTACCTTTTTCCGGGTTGCAGCGGCTGCCTTGGCTGCTGCGCTCTTTGCGCCGTCAAACTTGCCTTTCGACTTGTAATCCGCAACATCCTGCAACGAACGGGGAGAGGACAGGTTTCGTACACGCAGCACCAACCGCTTTCCAGGGTTTCCCCAAGGGAAGCCCTCCCGACTCAATCCGGGCAGGGTTGGGAAAGAGCTTATGGGCAACCCCGGGGAGCTGCTGCCGGTCCGTGCTAACAATATGAGGGCAGAGGGACCTGCTTCGTTAGGCGTATGAGTTGCAATGGTAAACCGTGATCTTAAAAACCCACCAGAAGCAACTTGATGGCAGTTGTTAGTTTACCTGTGAACAACGGCTGTTGAAAACATTGTCTCAACAATGACTTGGACAGTGTGTGGTGTGTGTGTGTGTGTGTGTGTCAAACAGCACAACAGCCAAGTCCAAATGCCTCAGCCAGAATTAACGCAAACTAAACACAACTGCGAAGGCACCTTAGGAAAAAGCTTAAAGATCTTCTAAGCACCTGGCCACTCCGATTTATTAAATGTGTCAACTGCCCATGCCTCCCAGCTTACCAAAAATATGGATAAGCACCTCTTACTGTCTGAAGCCAATGGCAAAGGGCTGTGGGAGTTATACAAAACATCTGGAGGGCTGAATGTTCCCCACCCCGGGTCTAAAGGCTCAAATCTTACTCTGAACAGGGAAGTCCATGGGAGAGAAGCTTCATGGGTAGTCTAGCTCTGCATGTATACATACAGGACCCTGCCTTCTGGTTCCCTACCCTTGGCAGTAGTGGATAAGCGAGTTAACTGTCTTTACATCTCTTAAGCTGAGATTCTTCACACTTAGAATTCAAAGGGGTTTTTCTATGCTGAGTCTAACACTTTCTCGTGAAATGGAAAGGTGAGGAGGGGGGAAAGAAGAGGAGAGACATTTTGAGAACATATTTCTGTTTTGGACAGTGCGTGGGGCCAACAGATGGGAAGCTGGGGCAGGGAGAGGAAGGCTGAGTATAAATAGAAACATAAGAACAGCCATGCTGGATCAGTCCAAGGGCCCATCTAGTCCAGTTTCCTGTATCTCACAAATGCCTCTGGGAGCACATGAGACTACATCTCTGTCTCCTGATACCACTCCCCTGCATCTGGCCCTTGAAGGACCCTGTGCCGGACTGACTGACAGCCTGGACAGGAATCTGCTTTCAACAAAGCAGTGGAACCGATTTAATTTTTGCACTCATAGTAAAGGAAACATTCTACATTCTACAGATAATATCCTTCAGGGTTCTCCTTTGTTAAAACACTGATTGCTGATGGAGTAAAGTTTTAAAATATGGACAGGAACCCATGCAAAGAAGTCCTTGCCACTGTGTTTGGATCAATAGTCCTTTTGCATTTTACTGGACCTCACCTTCTCATATTTCTCCTTCAGCTTTGCAGCCTTGTTATTGTAAGGCTGCTTTTCCCCATCGCTGAGATTGTTCCACATTTCGCCCAGCTTCTTGGCCACGTCTCCAATAGAAATGCCAGGGTTAGTTGATTTGATCTTGGGGCGGAACTCTGAACAGAAAAGGAAGAATCCAGACCTGCGGGGAGGCAAGAAGAAATGAACCACGGCGCCATTTGGATACAGTAGGACCCCCGTATCCACTGATTCATTATCCACTGATTCAGTTATCCACGGCTGGCACAGGAAAAATAAATAAATAATTAAGCAGCCATAAAGCATGCTACTGTTACAAAGAGCAGCTGTAAAGCAAGCTACTATCGTAACACAGCAGCTGTAAAGCAAGTTACTATCACAAAACAGCAGTTTTGGGGCCATTTTGGCATTCTCTCTTATCCACGGTTTTCATTATCCACGGGAAGGCTTGAAACCAATCCCCAGTGGATACTGGGGTCCTACTGTTTTTACTGTACCACACACTTAATTTTCCAGTTGGCTTCTGCTCCCCAGAAAACTACTAGGCACGATTTAACTATGGTTATGAGTGGCCCGCTTCCACAATACAACCCCACACATCCAACGTGGGCGCTAGGAGATGGCACACTTGAGAACAGCTTCTCAGGGTTCCGACAGGTTCGGCCAAGTTTAGAGACGGCAGCAAAAGCTACAGGCTGCATTTAGACACCTGTGACAAGCAATGAGGAATTCACAAACCCAGAGTTTCTCCGTCTTAGAATTACATTCAAACTAGGCCAGTCTGTGTTGCTTGTGTGTGGGTAGCAGCACAAAGGACCACAGATTTCTCACTGCTTATTACAGTTCCGAGCATTTTTGGGGACTGGTGGGCTGTGAACACTACACTTCCAACCCAATAAAACCAGCTACAATATGCACATCCCTGCAGCCCATGCCAAAATCTCCCTGGTTCAAATTCAGCTTATCATCTCACTCAGCAGGCCTTGGCAAGCCCCTAGTCCTCAATATTAGTGCCTCCCTCCTGAGCCTTCCTGAATAATGGCCTCTCCTCCCATATTGCTAAGTTTCACTGTACGCGCAACACTCAGAATGCTCTGAAGCACTGTATCAGTAAATTAGGAAATTAGCAAACCATGATCATTAAATGAAGATGGCATTCTAGGCCCTCCCCACCCCCACCCTTCCTGGAGTGACAACAACAGGGATAAATGGGGTTCCTGGCAAAGCACTACTCAGAGCCAAGATTTCCAACTTGTGCGCTATCTTGGATCAATCCAGAGGAATCTCACAAGTCGCAGCATCAGAAGAGTTGTGCAATTATTTTAAGACATGTCACTTCCTAAAAATCTCTTAACGCACTAGGACCGCCAAATCCACACAATCAGTATTCAGCCTGGCGTATCCCCGGTTTGCCACAACTCTATATAGATCATACAAAGGCGTGGGGGCCTTTCCTTTACATGTGTATGTTGTGTGTAGGGTTCCCTCGTATACATGGGTTTCATGCCTCCACAGTAGATTGTGGAACTAAATCCTCTGTGGATACAGAGCTCGTTTTGAAGTAACACTCAGTGAGTAAAATCCAGTAGGAAATCACTAGCATAAGCCCATGAAATCAGTGCGGGACTTGGTGAGTCAACTCTTCCCATAAGTTTCACTGATTCAGTGACTTCCGTCTAGTTGTGACTTACTACTCCATTTCAGCCAACGAAAAGAAGCACAATAGGACCCCCTGTATCCACTGATTCATTATCCACTGATTCAGTTACCCAGCAGAGGAAAGAATTAAATAAAACATTTGAGCAGCCGCAAAGCAAGCTACTGTCACAAAAAGCCGCGTAAAGCAAGCTACCGTCAAGGTATAGCAGTTGGGGGGGGGGTGGCATTCTGTCTTATCCACAGTTTTCATTATCCACGGGAAGGCCTGGAACCAATTCCCAGCCAATATGGGATCCTACCGTAGAAGGATGAGTGTGTCTAGATTCAAGGGGAGCTTCAAGTAGTTTCATGAAGCTTTATCAGCAGATGATTTTTTTAAAAAAATTTTTTTTACAACTAATCCAAAACATCCAGGTCCTAGAAAGAACAGAAGGCATTATTAACTTACGGTGGCCGTTTGGGGGCATTGGGGTCCTTCTTCTTCTTGCCCCCCTTTGCAGGTCCATAATCCTTCATTTCCCGATCATACCGTACTTTGTCAGCTTTGGCCATCTCATCAAATTTACCCTTCTCTTTGATCGACATGGTCTGAAAAGCAAGTACAACCCACAGGTCTTACTAAGAAACATCCAGCAATGAGGGCAATTAACACAGAACCTTAAGAGGCATCTATGACCCCAGCCAAAGACTGTAGGAAAATGGTAACAGGTTCAACGATATTGGGCTACAAAAAAAAAAAAAAAGCAAAGCAGCTTACTGTTTTCCTAAAACCTGGTTGAGGTGCCTTCAGCCACTGGACGCAGATTCTGTAACACAAAACTCAAGTCCACTGAACCATTCCATGTCACTGCTATATAGTTCTGACCAAAGATGCCTTCTAAAGGGGATTGGACAGATTCCTGGAGGAAAAGTCCGTCACAGGTTACAAACCATGATGGAGATGTGTAGTCTCCAGGCTTTAAACCGGGGTACTTCAAGGACCAGATGCAGGGGAGTGGTATCAGGAGACAGAAATCTAGTCTCATGGGCTCCCAAACGCATCTGGTGGGGCCGCTGTGAGATACAGGAAGCTGGACTAGATGGGCCTTTGGCCTGATCCAGCATGGCTCTTATGTTCTTATGATCTAAATAAGAACACCAGGACTTTATTTCTAAAGCAGAATCATACTGCTGCATGTTGTTGATCCTCCCACATCAAGGTAAAGGAAAATTGTCAGCTCAAGACTTACGAAACCTCATTCAGAGCGAATGCTGTGTGTATACTGAAAACACGGTTCAATTAATTATAGTGACTGGGGGTGCAGAAGAGTCTTCCTGAAATATCAATAGCCTAAAGTCATGTTTGTAGCCTTTATTATCTCACAGAACACTATATTTTATCTAAAATTATTAGATTAAAAATTGAGGGTCATCTCATACACGGAAATAAGCTGAAGAGAGAGCTGTATGGTTGCAAAACTCTAATTTTGGTTTGGAAAAGTGTGGGGGGTGCGTCTTACAGATAGAAATACAGTGCTTTAAAATAGTGAAAATTTGGACAAGAGATGATTTTTAAAAGCTCTGAGACACCCCCGCATGGTTTTACTAGGTTTTAACGTGGACTGCAACCCTCTTGACACCTCCTTGGGTGACCTCATTTCTAGCACCATGTAAGACCAGGCTGCTTATTTTATCCAAAATTGTCAATCTCGATTATGCTCACTAAAAGAAAGTGTAGGTAGTGGTTTATCTTTGACCAGATCACTGGAAAACTTGGGATGAAAACTCCATGCAAACCTGAACCTCAATGGATCATTCCAAGCCAATCACACTATATCAGGTATGTCCAAAATTTGGCCTTCTAGATGTTTTGGACTGCAACTCCCACAGTCCTTTGTCATTGGCAATCTAAGCTTAGAATGCTGGGAGTTCTGGTCCAAAACATCAGGAGGGCCGAAGTTTGGACATGCCTGCACTATATACTCGGGCCTACTTCACAGGGCTGTACTGAGGATAAGGCAGGGTGGGAGCAATGTTGTAGGAATTGCATACTTCTGAGAGGAAAAGGGGTATATAAGTGTAGCAGGCGAGGAGAAGCAGCAGTGGAATTTTTTTTTATTTGCAAAAAATTAGATGGCAACATTAAGTTGCACTAGGAGCTTAATTGTGTTTTCACTTATGTTAAACTGCATGGACACAGTGTCGCCTCACAACCTTTTTCTCCGAAGGCTGTCATTTTTGGCAAACATGACAGAATTTAGCCATTTTTTTACCTTCCACCGCTCTGAACATTTCTTGGAGAATTCCGCAAAGTTGACAGGAATTTCAGGGTTCTTCTTCTTGTGCTCCTCACGGCAGGTCTGCACGAAGAAAGCATATGCAGACATTTTCCCCCTTCGGCTTCTTCGGGTCACCTTTAGCCATTTTTAAATTATCTGAAATATTTTTTTTTGTTTGGGGAAAAAAAAGAGAGACACACCCACCACCAAGAAGGAGGTGTAAGTTATTATGTTCTAGGCAAAACCATCTCCCAATAAAGAACAACATGAGAATGGACAATAACACGAAGGGGTGGGCACTGAGCTTCAGGCTGCTTCTAAGTCAAAACATAAGATTTTTCTGTCCAGGGAGAACTCGTGTGCTTTGAGCTGACAGGGACACAACAGCTGAATTGTGTCTATTTGGCTTATTCATGGCTCCACATCCGTTGCGTCTGTTATATCACTTGGCTACCCATCAATGCTTGCTTCTAGTTTATGGGCAAGGATGTGTGAACCAGAAAATTAAAAGGGTTAACTAACATACTTTTTGGTGTTTGGCTAACTCAACCACCCCCAACTATGTCTTGTAACTTATTCAGACTTTAAAATGTGTTGCATGTCTGAATAGCTGGCTGTCATACATCTGCATGCAGCATCTGTCTTTTCATTTATACCCACATACCTACAAAATCAGTTAAAATATGTCTGAGGAGTATCCTGGATTATAGCGCAAGTTATATATCTGTAGCGATGCTTCACTAACAAAGTCTGGGTGGCCAGTGAGTTGAAGTCACCAGCGACAGCTGCTAACTTTTTGGATATTAAACCCTCTCTTTCCTCTACTTACTGCAAACTAGAAATGTCTTGTGGGGTTAAAAAAACAAGAGGAAAAGCTTTTAACTCAACCACGATGTTGTAATTTGTGTTTTTTTGCATTGTTGACCAAGTAAAAACATTTACGAGTCAAAAGTATTTTTCCCCTTTAATTCAAACATTTTGTCTTAATCCGCCCCCACGGGGGGGGGGGGGAAAAACAACCCCAACCCTCTGGAAGATAAAACACCAAATAATCCCCAGCGTTTCAGCAAAAGAAAAAGAAAAGCTAACGTTTTCCCCCTTCCCTTTTAAAAAAAATACTATTTGTCTTTTTTAAAAGTGGTCCGACTATCGGAAAAAAGTTTCGAACAAATGAAAAAAAAATACCCACATTTTAGTTGTTTTCTGCTTTTTTGCTCCCCACCCCCAAGGTCATTGGGGGGGGGAAAAACATCCTTTCCCCCCCTCTCACCACCCGCTTGTTTTATTATATTAAGGCAAGTTGCTTTTAAAGAGCCTTTTCCATGCCCTAGCAAAGCCCGGTAGATCCACTATTATTTGCTGAGACTCCGATATATAGTAGGGTGGATGGGAGAGAGGGAAAAAAAAGACAGGTCACCAAGACACCAATAATTCATCTTCCATTTTGTGAAACACTTCTTCATGAAAGAAAGTCCCCCTCAAATAAGCCCTTGGGCTCTCCTAGGGGGTGTCTTTGGCCAGGGGGCCCCCCCAAAAGCAGCCAAAGCTGGGGGGAGGCAGCCGGGTTTCCTACCCTTCCCATAGCAATTCGCTATAGTCTTTCGCACTAGTGCTAAGGCAAAGGATAGGGGAGCGAAGGCTTTCCCCCTTCGCCAGCTCCATTCGCTAAAATGGCTTCTCTTGCAAAAGGCAGGGAGGTTGCTATGCCTAACAAAGCCGCCGGCGCCCGCCTGCCCAAAATCGCCCCCCAGGAGAGCCAGCCCGAGCCCCCAGCCGCCCCGAAACCAGCCCGTGGGGTAGAAAAAACGACCCTCTTTCCAACCCCGGGGGTCTGGGGGCGCCCAGGGCGGGGGGAGACCCCCCAAAACCGCTCCGAAGCAGCCCTCCCCCCCCTAGGCTGCCTGCTTAGCGCAATAGGCTGTATATCTAACAAAGGCTGGCCGTGCAGCCATTACAAGCCCAGGCGCGCACACACTCCTCCGCGCCGGAAAAAGAGGGGCGCGAAAGAGTGCAAAATACCCCAATGCGGGCCTCCAGCCCCGCGCCGAGGGCACCCCCGGAGAGAGATAAAGCCGAGGGGGCGAAAGCGAAAGGTTGCGGGGCGCTGGGGGGCTCCCCCGCGGATTTTCCCGCGGCGTCGCGCGCCCTCCCCGTCCCTGCGCTGCCTTTCTTCCTTTCGCCGTGCCTCTCCAACGCCAGCCATGTTAATGCACAGAAGACACACACATAGGGCTCCCGTATAGGCAAAGCGGCGGCGGTGGCGCAAAGGAAAGAGGCGGCTGGGGGCTTCGCCGGGGTCGCAGAGGGGCGAGGGGGGGCTTTTTGGAGAGGGGAAAAGGGGCCGAGGGAGAAGCGAAAGGTTGGGGGCGGCTCGGGGGGCAGTTGGCGGGGGGGGGGGAAAGAGAAGCGAACATCGAGCAAAAAAAGGGGGGCGGCTGGACGGGGAGGGGGGCAAAAGCAAGAAGGAGAAGATGTGTGTGTGTGTTTTCTCTCTCTCTCTCTCCGGGACGCGCAAAAAAAAAAGAGCTTATCGCTGTCAGATGCCGGAGCGACAGCCATTATTAATGCAGAATAAACATCAGGCACCAGCATTGCGCACGGCAGAGCAACTTTCGTGCCCCGATCCGCTTCCTTTTTCCCGCCGCCCCAAAAAAGGGCGAGCGAAGGCGAGCAGCGAGGAGACACGCGCGCGTGGCCAGCAAAAGCGGCGAGCAAAGAGAGAGATCGAGATTGAGACACAGAGAGAGAGAGGCGCGGGCTGGCATGCCCGTTCCGCGCGAAGATTTCCCCCAACCCATGCGGGCCAGTTACTGCAAACCAGCCATATTTCCACTCCCGGAGGAAACGGAAAATCCACGCTGCCCGGCATTTACTTTTGTGTGTGTGCGTGCGCGCGTGTGTCTCTCTGTGTGCATGCAATTCCATAGGCATCATATAATCCCATCCCTATACCCTGCGCAATAAGAATTCCGCTTCTTCCTCCCCCCCCCACTCCGGCGCCTTTATACCCCCTCCGATTTGGGGTTTGGGGTGGGGGGGGGGACGACTCAGCACCGCCTCCATCAAGCTGCCCCCTTTCCCCACCTTTTTTACGACAAAAAAAAAGGATAAAAGCTCTTAAGATCTGGGACAAGTCGGATTTCCCACGCCTAGGATTTAATTTATTTTTTTAAAGGGGGGGGGACGGGGACGAAAAGGCGAGGCGGGGGAGCCACGCCAGAAAGTTGATCGGAATTTAGAGGGGGAAATAACGACCGACCCAAAATGAAAATCAAGAAAACCAGGCGAGGAGGGAATGCAAAAATAAATATAAATCATTTTAAAAGCAATTCAGCCTGGAAATGCTTTTTCACCCCCTAAAAAAGCAAGGGAATCCAAAAGGCCGGCCGAGCAGCCGCCCCCCGGGAAGAAAAAGTTGCAAAGTGCAGCTCCGAGAAAACCTACCTGTATTGTTCGCTTTAACCTCCTAGTAGGCGATAAGCAAGGCAGAAAGGAAGCGAGCGAGCGAGCGAACGAGGAGGCGCACACACGACGCGCTAAAGACTCAGCGCTAGTAGCTGGGGCTGAGCCTCGCGTTGGCTGCCTACGAGAGCGGCCTGATTGGCTGCCAGGCTCCGCCGTTTAAAACAACCTCCTCGCCCTCCCATTGGAAGGGAGGCTGCTGAATATTCAGCAGGACGCGGCGCCGATTGGCCCGGAGCGGTTAAGTCATTCATTCAAAAAGAACACCCGCCTGGCCAAGAGGGAAGACGGGCACACACCGGAGCCGAGCGAGTGAGGTGCGAGTTTAGAGGAAGAGAAGAAAGAACGCAAGGAAGGAAAAAATGAATGAATGCAAGAAAGAAAGAAGGATGTGTTGGTGAAATGTGTGTGTTTGGGGGTTGTGGAGTACAGTAGTATAATAAAGTAGCATCCACCGGACTTGCTGCGAACTCCCGAACGTCTGAATGCGGACTTTGGCTTGCCTTCTGCAACGGGAGCTCAACCCAGGTCTGCTCTGAAGCCCGTCCCGCCGAGACTGAGGGGAGCTGGCGCACTTACAGGATTTGGAGCTGACCTTTGGGGAAGGCTGCTGCGATCCTAAACGGGGCTCTCAACTTGTCTGGCGGGCATCCGCCGGGGTCTGGCTTCCCGAGTCCTCCCAAGGAGGGACGCGCATCCAGGGTGGCCTCCAGCCGGAAAAGGGGGCACTTAAGTCCCAGGCAAGGGATTTCCCCCGCAGGCAAAGTTGCGAAACGGTTTGTGTGTCTGTAGAGATTCTCAATCATCCAGGTGACCCATGTTCCTTTGTTTGAAGAACGGGGGTGTGACTTAAGAAACAGCCTTTTTCTACTGCCCTTCTTGCTTCCAACAAGACTCCTGTCCTGGCTACAACATCACCTAGCCATGGATTTTAAGAACACCATCTAACTAAA
Source organism: Phrynocephalus guinanensis (assembly GCA_037367245.1). Classification (NCBI taxonomy): domain Eukaryota; kingdom Metazoa; phylum Chordata; class Lepidosauria; order Squamata; family Agamidae; genus Phrynocephalus; species Phrynocephalus guinanensis. Next base: position 17,782,201 of record CM074748.1, read on the forward strand.
GGACTTTGAAAGTAACCTCCTGGTGAAGAACATATTTCACCATGTCTGAACTTCTGGGACCTGCTTTGAAGAAGGGTGATTGACTGCACTCGAAAGCTTGCAATGTTCCTTTTTTATTTTTAATAGTGGCCTATGAAGGTATTGCCTGTAACCTATTTTTGCAGGTGAGTTTATCTGGAAGTTGAATCATGGCAACTGGAATTTTTTTCTTCTTGAGAGATTGTCTCTCAAGAAAGAGGTCCAGTTACCATGACAGAACTTCCAGGAAAAAACATTTTTTTGTTTGTCAGTGTGTGTTCCTCTGTGACTTTGCAAACCGAATGTGATCGTGGCTTTAAGAAAAGAACCCCAGGCTGGCAGTCATTGTTCAACAAATGTGTGAATAAAAAGTTAAGAACAAAACAGGGCAGCTCTTTGTGGGGTTTCCCCCATTGGGTTACAAGGGGAAAATACCAGTACAGACTACTTTATAAAGCAATATTTCTGTGTTTTCTCCTCAGTACCAACAGACATGGAAAATTATAATTCAGTAAAACCAATTAAGTTAGGTATGTTGTGGAAACGATTTGTTAGCAAAATTTCCAGAAATGTTTAACTTTTATTCGTCTTTTAAAGAAGGTATGTCTACCAAGAGCTGTGGTACCTGATCTTTCCTACCAAGTAAGTCCTACCAGGTCTAAGGAAGCTTGCCCCGGAATAGATTTTCAGAGCATCACGGTCTTTGCAGAGTTCATTTTAATTTATTCAGAGGGGTTAAGGGGCTATACGTGGTTCTACCAATGTCATTCTCACTGGAATCACCTTGCCTTGTGGACTAGGGTGAAAAAGCAAAGCAAAGTTTTCTCCTCTTATATCGCCCCATACCACTTCAAGTAGTCTCTGGGTGGTTTACAGCAAGCTGGGTACTCATTTTCTCAACATCGGAAGGATGGAAGGCTGAGTCATCCATGAGCCTGCTACCTGGAATAGGAACTAAGACTGACCTTGATTCCTTGGGTGAGTTTTACGGGATTCCTGTAGAAATTGTTCCAAGATAATCTGCATCCAATATTTGTTGCTATTAGTGTGACCTGTTGGAAACAATGTAATGTACCAAAATGGTGAGTAATATGTCTTGTTCATTCCAGTAGGTTGGATGTCAACTACACTCTTTAAACACAATGTAACTTGTGAGCAATATGTAAACCACAATGTTTTGGGTTTTTAGTAACTACAGTAATTGTGTACTGTCAGGGGAAATCCCAAGGTATGGTGCCTACCTCCAGGGTTTTCAATGCATACAGTGCTGTACTCAGAAGTGTTTTCCTGATCTCTTTATCTGGTGGTGCGCTGGGAGCACACCACTTACAGCAGTGCATTCCAAGGGCTGCCTTTAACCTATAAAGCCCTGAATTTCTTGGGTCCAAGCTGTCTCAAAGACTGTGTCTTCCTTTATGAGCCTGTCTTGGTGCTAAGATCATCAGAGGAGGCATTTCTGTCCCATTCTTACAGGTATGCTTGGTAGAGACACCAGAGGGGGCCTTCTCTGTGGCTGCTCCCAGACTTTGGAACTCCCTCCCACAGGAGGCCAACCTGGCCCCATCATTGTTGTCCTTCCTCATGCAGGCAAAGGCCTTTCTCTTCAAAGCAAACTGTTCTGCTTATATACCACCCCATAGTGCTTACTGCACTTTCTGGGTGGTTTACAATTTAATTGTGCAGGCTACACATTCCCACCCCACCCCCAACAAGTTGGGTACTCATTTTACCAACCTCGGAAGGATGGAGGGCTGAGTCAACCATGATCCGGCTACCTGGGATTGAACCCCAGGTCGTGAGCACAGTTTTAGCTGCAGTACAGTGGTTGCCTGTTTAGGAGAAGTTTTACGATGAGATGGTTTGCATTTTGTTGTTTCTAAAATTGTTTTAGTAATGCTTTACCTAACACTAAATATGTTGTTAATTTGCTTAATATTTGAACAATTCACTGTTCTAACTTTAAAACGGTATTGTGATGTAATGATGTAAAGAGCATTGGGTCCTTTCTTAGGAGAAAGGCAGAGTAAAATATTTTAGATCCATAAAATATCTTGTTTGTATACACATTTTGTTCGACCCTGACCAGAATCCTATTGGTGCTCATGTAAGGCCTGTATAACTTGCTAATTGTGGCATATTAACAAAAGGCAGAATAATGATCAACTGAGGCACACTCCATCATCTTGTGAGTGAGCCACAACTTGGATCAGCAGGTAATGCAAACCTTACATGAACCCCAGCAGGATTCCGGCCTTTGAGTGTTTTCCTTCCTGTATATAAATGTTATGTTTAAAATTGTTCATTTTTACTTCATTTTCCTGAAATATGTCTGTGAAGATTCTCAATCATCCAGGTGAGTTTATCTGGAAGTTGAGTCATGGCTACTGGACTTCTTTTTGAGAGATAGAAACGTTTCACTGCTCATCCAAACAGCTTCATCAGTCTGAATACAGCTAGTGCGAGTCCTATAAGACTATATGACTATAAGATGGAGGACTCACACTAGCTGTATTCAGACTGATGAAGCTGTTTGGATGAGCAACAAAACGTTTCTATCTCTCAAAAAGAAGTCCAGTAGCCATGACTCAACTTCCAGACATTTTCCTGAAACTATTTATATGCTACCTTTCTCCCATAGGGGACCCAAGGCAGCTCACAACAGATAGCCTAAGAAATTTAAAAACACTATATAATCCCATTTTAAACATTTAAACATACATTAAAATGTACAGTACTAGGGAATGATACTAGATGCCCTAAGCACATCCAATCTTGCTTGATTTTGGAAGCTAAGCATGGTTGACCCTGGTTAGCACTTGGATGGGAGACCACCAGGGAGTACCAGGTGCTGTTGGCGCCTGGAGTTGGAACTGGCAAGCCACTCCAGTATTCCTGCCAAGAAAAACTCCATGGACATGGGGTCACAAAGAGTCGGTCACGACTGTAATGACACAACACAGGGAATGTTAACTAGGTCGGGCCAAAGGTCTCTCGGCTAGATGCCATGAGGTCTTCCCTCTGCCTCCCTGTGTGACGTGCTGTTCTGGATCTGACAACCTGCTATTTAGGTGGCCCCCTCTGAAGAGCCCCTCACACATACACGGAGCTGGTGGCCTCTTCTCCAGGCAGACCTCTTGCCCTTATAAATCCTTTAAAAAGTAAATTTTGGGGAGAGTGACGAAGGAATTTGTTGCATCAGTGATCCCCATTACAAATTCTGAAGTAGAAATCGACTGGGAGGGCAGCAGAAGGTAGGGCAGATAAGTCATCCCGTGGAGCTGAATTTCCTCTGAGAAAGGTCTTGCTAGCATCTCTTTTTAAAGGCAGACCTCATATTGTAAGTGGCCTGCCTACAACAGCTCACTGTGAGTTCCTCCATGAAAGTCCTCCCTCACTCCCCCCCCCTTCTTAACACATTCCTTGTTTGCCACTAAAACACTGTGAATGGAAAAGAAAAATGATCCTCAGGGTAGAACCTGCCAGGCCCCATGGGCTTAGAAAGACAGAGGTTAATCCGATTCTTATTCAAATCTAGGGGAGCCTAATGGGAGCAACAATTTAAATATCTCCCAGAACATGGCCAAACACCCCGGAAAAAACTTACAACAGCTATCAGATCCCAGCCATGAAAGCCTTCAAGAATAAATTTTTAAAATGTTTTCAATTTACAAATTTAATCTGTTCCAAATGCATTCTCTTAAGTCGGGGTACCTATCTAAAAAAGTTCTTCCTAATGTTCAAATGGAATCTCTTTTCCTGTCGTTTGAAACCATTGCCCCGAGTCCTAGTCTCTGAAGCCATGGAAAACAAACCTGTTCCCTCTTCAATATGACATCCTTTCAAATATTTAAACATAGATATCATATCCCCCCCCCCCCGGCTCAGCCTTCTTTTAGAGAGGCTAAACATTAAGCCGTTCCTCATAAAACATTTCCTCTAGACCCTCAGTCATCCCGGTCACCCTTCTCTGTACCCTCTCGAGGTTGTCAACATCCTTTTTAAACTGAGGCGCACAGAACTAGACACAGTACTCCAGGTGGGGTCTGACCAGAGCAGAATAGAGTGGTACTATCACTTCCCTTGATCTAGACACTATGGTTCTGTTGATGCAACCAAGAACTGCATTGGCTTTCCTGGCCGCCGCATCACACTGCTGACTCATGTTCAATTTGTGGTCCACCAAGACTCCCAGATCCCTTTCGCAGGTACTATTTCCGCTCTTAAATCGAATTGCTGTTAAATCGGGGTACCACTGTACTCTTTCACATTTGGATGAACACTCATGCTTACCATATTTTCAGCAGGTTTCTTCCAAACACCACCCAGAGTGGCCTCGGTGCCAGATGGGCGGTATAAAAATCCAATAAGTCAATCAAACACCTGCATTTTATTCCTAGCTTTGTTTTGAAAAAAATAATTGTGAGAATGTGGGTTTTTTTTCCTCCACACACATAACCATACTTTTCATTATATGCACTAATGTGTTTCCCCCACATTTTCCACAGATGAACGCATGTTTGTGTATTTTCCCCCCATCATCCCAGCTGTGCATGTATTGAGTCACTCATGTTTTGGCATGATTTCAGCTAGTTCAGTGCCATGAAAGACACTCTTGAAGCTTTGCAAATGTAGTAAGTCCCGGATTGTGAGATTTCTAGAGATTAGCTTGTTACCCATTCACAAGGGTAACTCGCCTTATGGCACACCAGTCTGAAACAGTGATGGTTGGGCGAGTCACCGCCAGAAGGACTCACAACCTGTTCTGGAGGAAAAGTCCATCACAAGTTACAAACCCTGATGGAGATGTGTAATCTCCAGTCTTAAAACCGGGGTACATCAAGGGCCAGTACATGCAGGGGAGTGGTGTGTGTGTGTGTTGTGTCGTTATAGTCGTGACCGACCCTTCGTGACCCCATGTCCATGGAGTTTTCTTGGCAGGAATACTGGAGTGGTTTGCCAGTTCCTACTCCAGGCGCCTACAGCACCTGGTATTCCCTGGTGGTCTCCCATCCAAGTACTGACCAGGGTCGATCCTGCCTAGCTTCCGAAATCAGGCGAGATCGGATGTGCTGAGGGCATCTAGGCAGCTAGGGGAGTGGTATCAGGAAACATATCTAGTCCCGTGCACTCCCGGATGCATTTGGTGGGGCCACTGTGAGATCCAGGAAGCTGGACTAAAGGGGCCTTTGGCCTGATCCAGCAAGGCTCTTCTTATGTTCTTATGCTCTTATGAGCCTGACTCCTTGCTGATACCAGTAGATCTAATGGAGATACCCAACACACTGTCTACTCGTTAAATTGGATCATTTTCAGGAAACACGGCCTATGGATGTGGACACTGCACTTGCACACTGCAGACACCGCCACCCCAGGTATCTCTAGGTCCTTGCCCATTGTAGCTAAAAGAGGGTCGTTTATCTTCACTTCTTCTAAAGGAAACCATTATTTCGAATGGTCCATTTGAAAGAATACCCATTTAGCAAGTAGATGAGAGGGAGATCCTCTACTGCTGAGAGGATCATTACGCTGGTTAGAGGGATATTTTCATGGACCCGGTGGGGTTACATTCCCCCTACCCCCAAAGGATCGAGTTTGCAGTTTGGGGACACTCCTGGACCCAACTCTGTCTATGGAGGCACAAATATCTGCTTTGGTGAGGCGTGCCTTTTAAAAACCGCTTGACTGCAGAGCTGCATCCCTGTCTGGATAAGAAATGCCTCTGATGATACTCTAAAATTAGACTATTGTGATGCTCTCGAGGGCTGCCCTTAAAGTAACTATGGAAACTTCTACAGGCCCAAAGGGTGGTACCAGAAGATATAAACATATCTTCCATCTTGGCACATCTTCACTGACTTCTTCTTAGTTTCCATGACCAATTTAAGGTGGCTGGTCATCCACTAAAAGCCCTTAATGCTTTAGGATCTTGATATTTGACAGAATGGCTGCCAAAAGTCACCCATCCCACCTGTTCCTCACGGGCCTGGAATGCTGGAAACAAAATGGGAGGCAGTCAGGGAGATACCCCGACACCTGGGTTAAATTGGTCATGGTTCAAGAGAAGACAGACACAGATGTTCAGAAGGGTAGCCAAGGCAGATGATCCGGTTTGTAGACTGAATGTTCAAGCTGCTATCCAAAGTAGTGAAATCAGTTTTGGGGGTATGGTTCAGCATCTTGATTATCTCCTCTAGACTTCAGACTAAAGCGTGGATTGGACTCCTCCCCAGTTGAAATATGAGTCGCCAACCTTCCGTGAAAAAGGTTTAAGATACATCACTCACCTTGGTAGGACAGGTCAATTGCTGGTGCACACCAGGGAAAATCAGATGCCCTTCTTTATGCTGAACAAATCAAAAGAAGACCTCAGGAACACACCTCTTGCCATTCAAGTGCACCATAGTCATGGTTGCCACCACATCTGTGGCAGAGATGCTTAATCGTTCACATAGATGACTGAGGTCTTCCACATGGGTTCCAGGAGGCATCTGGTCCAAGCAGGCTCTATCTCATCGAAATCTACACAAGCGCATTCATGTGGACATAGAGCCATTCCCCATAATGGGGGAAAATATGGACAGCAGGTGGGCATTGGTAGCAAAGGACAAAGCTCCAGGACACCATAGTAGGGTGTGAACATAGACTGCCCGTGTGGCAATATAACATATTGTTCCAACCAGTTCCATCAAATGAGAAAGTTCTAGAACTTTCCCTGGTGGAAAAAAAATTACATTTTGTACTACAACACCCAGAAGTCTTCCACTGGCTCGATCTGAGGATTATGGGCACTCTCATCCACAAAAGTAACCTTTCTCAGCTCTGCCATGCCCATAACAACACTGATTAAAAACAGCGGGAAGAAGGCTAGAGACTGCAAGAGAGAATTCTCAGACTTCATATTACAATTTTCAAGACCCTTTAGGAAAGAAGTGGGACAGTTAAGCTGGTACTAAACCAAAAACAGATTCGTAGCACAAATATACTCTTTGAAACAGTGCTATTGAATGTGCTTTGCTGGGGGATGAGTGGGATTATGGAGTAATGGCTATCATTTTCTAACACAAGTCCCTTTTTCATGTTTATAACGACAGGCAGAAATTCAACAGGTGCAGTTTGCCCCAGCATGGCGGGAAAACTGCACTCCCTGGATTATTACTTCACTGCATTTAAAACGGGAGGAACCATGCCAACAACATGGTGGCAGCCACGGCCATACCAAGCTGCCAAACTCAGGCTGGTTGTTTGGTCAAGCCCAGATGCTTTGTTCCAATTAATTAGAGCCCTATTTTTAAAACACAGTTGAGCTTATTAATTAATCATAAATCATCGAACTAATGCTTTCAAGCAGAGCAATTTACTCTGTTCAGGTTTTGGAAAAAAGGGGAATCCGTTTGGGTTTTCCTGTGTAAAGCTCTGGTTGGCTCACGCTGTCGAACTGAAGGTTCCCTCGAAACTGAGTCTGGCATTCCTAACGTACAGTGGACCCTTGTATAACACGGTTTGTATAACAAAATTTGTGCTACATAAAAAATTCTGGAGATAGGGGAAATTTGCTTAACATCGCCTGTGGGGCGAATCTGTACAACATAAAAATGGGATCACTCTGTTTTCAATGCATTCCTATGGGAAATTTGTATAAAGGAAAATTTGTTTAACATAATTTCATTTGGAACGAATTAATTCCTTTATACAAGGTACCACTGTACTTTATTTTATTTACTTATTCAATTTGTATCCCATCTTTGTTCCCCAAATGGGACTGCAAATGATCTGAATGAAAACTTGGAACGGAGCAGAAAAAGAGGCGGCATGGCTGGCTTCAAAAACAGGAGGAGGAGAGGAAGAACCGAATGAATTTCTGAAATCTGGATTTGTAAATAAAAAGAAAAAAAATGCAGTTTTCTAAATTAATCCACCCAAGCTTCTCAGATACAGATTTTTTTAAAAAAAATACAGAAGTGCACCACTTAAGCTAGCCCCATAGGTAAGCAAAACAGCCTTCAAAATTCCACTCACAAAATGTGAGTGTCTCCTAGGCGGAAAAACCAGAAGGAAAATAGAAAACAAAAGTCAAAACAACCCAAACTGTATTGTGAAATCTCCCAAAACTGCAGAAATGTTGCCCATTCTAACCTTTCTTTTTCCCTCTGAGAGAGCCCCAGTGTTAACTGGTTGGTTCTGAGGTGTATAAGCTTCTTCACAAATATCACCACTAGAGATGGGCATGACTTAGCGGTATTCCCGTTTCCGTTTCCGTTACTCGTATCCATTACTCTACGGAAACGGTAACGGGAATTACTCCGCCAGAATTCGAGCTCGAACCGACGAACGAACAATTTGGTCTGATTTGTCGTGCTCGTTACTTGCATCGCGGCGATCGCGCAATGCCAAGCGGCACAGAAAAAAAGTTTTGAAAAGTTAAAAAAAAACTGATTCCCGGCCCTAAAAGTAGGCGAAAACTGTCTGAGGGCACCTACCAGGCCAGAAGGGTGTTTTATTTGGGGGGGGGGGTCCCCGCCCCCCTCTACTTGGCTATTGCTACTGCTGCGCTGCTGGTACCAGGCTGGGAGGGCGCATCCATTTGCCATGCAGTGCGGGGGATCCAAAATGGCGACCACAATAATTTTTTTGAAATCGTTGCCCAAAACCCCACCAAAGCACCACAGAAACATGCGAAAATTAGCTATTTTAAATGCTTGAATTTTTACAGTAGCAGCAGTGGGTTTTTCTTGCAAAAAAAAAGTCTCCGTTGATTTTATTTTATTTTATTTTATTTTATTTTATTTTATTTTTTTACACCTGCACATTCGCAATGATGGGCTCGCCCATGGGAGTGGACCATGCAAATTTTCCACCAATCGCATGGCCACTTGGCCAGGTTGACCACAGAGACTTCTGGGATGTGCCAATCGGGCATAAACAGCCCACTAATCGTAGCCCAAACCCGAACCCTAAGCCTAAGCCTAACCCATACGCCAGTACACTGTCCTTCTAAGTGGGTCAGAGAGGCACCCAGAGGTGCACCCCAATACTCACCCTAACCTCACCCGTAACTAGCCTAACCCTAGCCCTTGCGCTAACCTGTCTTAACCCTAAGCCAGATCTACTTGCATTGTACTACATGCAAGTACGTGAGACACAGCGGGTGCAAAGAGTCTGCCAGTCCGTCACTTGTGGCTCTGGCTGACTCCTGCAGCTCCCTCCAGGAGCCCGCTGCCCCCCCCCAACCACCAGTACTAACGACAACGAAAAAACGAACCGACTATTTTTTGCGAAATTTCGCGAAAAACGGAAACGAGCCGAAACGGACTGCCTCCGACACACAACTCGAAAACGTCATTTTCCCTAGTCGTGCCCATCTCTAATCACCACATCCATCCAAAGCTATTAAATGTAGTGTTATCTTCCAACATATCATGGGTGCATGAAGTATCTTGGTATCCTCATTCTTGTATTAGAAGCCACTGTTTATTAATTCCTAATGCCACATATTACTGGAGGATCTATCCCAGGGCTAGGGAATCTGTGGTCCTTAGCCTAAGTGTGTGTTCACACATATAGCTGTAGCAGTTTGATACCACTTTAAATTGTCATGGTTCTGCCCTTGGAATTTGTATATCACTTTAAACTGAAGCACTGGAATTGCCAGCAGACTCTTCTCAGTCTCTCTCAGCCGGTATTGAAGCACTATGGCTATGTAGTGCAGATTCACTGGGAGCAGCTAACATACCGGATGGTGAAGAATGATGGGACCTGTAGTCCAACAAAATCTAGAGGGCCGCTTCTTCTCCACATACTCTTCCCTGTGGTTCCTCATTTAGATCTCTCTCCCAGTATTTTGGATTCAACAATTATCCTGAGCAAAATGGTAAATCATCAGACCTCAGAGATTACCCTGGGTTTGTGTATGCACAATGGATTGATGCCTGCAAGGCAGAAATGAGGAGGCTTCCGGCCTAGCCAGTTTTATTTGGCATTAAGCTTTCTTTAGACTGCAGCCCACCTTGTGTGAGGCATATGGTGTTCTCTGAAGCCACATATGTTTATATTTATTTTTTATTTATTTTAAAATATTTTACTCCACCTTCTCCTTAGAAAAAGGACCCAAGGCGGCTTACAGATTGAGGAATAATATACAGTCAGTACAATTAAGACATGAACAAGGAATTGAGGGACATCTTACAGCATTAATGGACAACATTACATTGAAGCTACAAGAGAACACGAGCAGTTAAAGGGAAGTAAAGGTCCATGTAAAGTTATGAGTGATGGAAACTAACATTGAAAACATAGTGTCAATCAATGTAAACCCATAAGGTTATAAGTGATTATAAACACAAAGTCTGTGTGATCCTGTAGATTCATATAAAAGACACACAATAGGTAGGCCATCATTCAGGGAAAGATGGACTGAAGAGAAAGGTCTTTGCCTGTTTCCGGAAAGGCAACAGAGATGAGGGAGTCCTGGCCTCTAGTGGGAGGGAGTTCCTTTCATGGGCTCCCACGAGATGTATCTGTGAGGGTGGTGGGATGGAGACAAAGGCATTCCTATCTATACACCTGGTGAATCTATTAGTTTTCAAACAGCTGCAAGACACTTCTTCTTTCCTTCCCTTTGTTAAGCTGAAAAGCCTCATGGCACAGTGGTTAAATAAATGCCTGTACTGCAGATAAAACTGCTCACGACCTGGGGTTCAATCCCCGGTAGCTGGCTCAAGGTTGACTCAGCCTTCCATTCTTCTGAGGTCAGTAAAATGAGTACCCAGCTTGCTGGGGGGGGGGCAATGTGGAGCCTGCATAATTAAAAAAATGTGTAAACTGCCCAGAGACTACTTGAAGTGGTATGGGGCGGTATATAAGCAGAACCCTTTGCTTTGCTTTGCTTTGCTTTGAAATGCATTAATAGCTAGAGTTTTACGAGTCATTTCCACAACAGTTCCCTTAGTTTAAATAGGACAGTTTAACCTACTATACTGCAAAAAGAGGGTGAAATAAGGGATGCTGGTTTATAAACATTTTTCATGTAACGCTTTGTAGTGAGCACTCTGGTAAAATTCTGCCAGCATACTTTCCCTTCCTTTTTTATAAGTCGGAGCGCTAGAACTCTACTTTCAAAAAACAAAAACAAAAAACCAAAACATATTGGAGAGGGTTCTGGAATACCCGTCAAGAGCTCATGAACCCACAATATGGCCGCTGTTCTGGCCTTGTTTCCAGTATGTGGGCAGACAGACAAATAGCTTCCACAGAGAAGTGCCACTACTGAAATAAATAACTTGGTGTCTCCAATTTCTCCTGCTGCTCTCTCTGTCTCAAAGAGACATGTGCAATAGCAATGTGTCTTCTAAGGCAACAGCACTATTAATCAATATCACTTATGTCTTTACTGTATTTTTAAAAATCATTTAGTTTTTTTTTAAAATTTACCCCACCTTTTTCCTTTAAAAGGACCCACAGGGGCTGACAGTATTAAAAGACAACATTTAAAGCTAAAAACAGAATAGTGGACCCAGCCACCAAGTGGGACAGACATTAAGAAAAAGAACAAGAAGACTGAAAGCTAAAAACGATGAATATACAAATAATTTTTTAAAAGGATCAAACAAATAGCACTCTGAAAAATGTATTCATTTATTTATTTATACATTTTTATACCTCCCATCTTCCCAAGGGAACTCTGGGCGGTTAACAGCAACAATAAAAACAAATATCAGATATACAAAACAACAAAACCGGCAAAAGAGATAGAAGAGATAAAAATGGTCAATTCAAAGCAATAAGGTGTACAATCCATTCAAAAATTCCACTCAGGCACCCAGTTCCGAAAGCCTGCCTGAAGAGAAAGGTCTTTGCCTGCTTGGAAAAATCCTATAGCAGGGCTGTTCAACTTTGAACAGGCTGAGGTCTACTTTTTCCTGGCCCAAAGTGCCCGAGGGCTACTACACTAAAACTTCTACTTACAAATTTTATCTATTCCAAACACATGCTGATAAGTAAAAACTTTTTTTGTAAGTAGAGCAGCGGTTTCCCATAGGAATGGATTGAAAACCAATTAAGCCATTCCGGAGGGAACAGATTTCAATGTGCCATGGCCCTTGAACTGCCCCCGCTCGGCTGAGACAGTGGGCTGGCAGACCCAGAACTTTGCTGGGGCAGTGGTGGTCCTTGGCATGGGGGAGGGAGGGGTGGAGAACTTACCCCCTCACTTTTTTAAATTGATGGCCATCGGGCTACTTTTGAACCCTTCGCGGGCTACCGGTAGCCCGCGGTCTACCTGTTGGGCAGGCAATGTTCAGTGGTTGGCAGTTTGAGGAGGAGTAAAATAATGCCCCAAACTTTATCATTTAAATATCTGTTGGTCAAGTTCTGGAGAACAGATTTGCCCAGTCTTTACTTTTCGTTATCAAGCAGGCAAAGACGTTTCTCTTCAGGCAAGTGTTCCCTCAGTTAACTGGCTGTTGAGAGGGGATTTAAATGGAACATAATGCCTTGCGGCTCTGAAAGTGTTTTGGTGTTGCTTGTTGTTGTTGTTGTTGTTGTTGTTGTTGTTGTTGTTGTTGTTGTTGTTGTTGTTGTTGTTGCTTGTTGTTGCTTGTTGTTGTTGTTGTTGATGATGATGATGATGATGATGATGATGATCCTTTCCCTATACTCCTTGTTACTTAGTTAAATTCTATATTGTCATTGTTGTAAGCTGCCTGGGGTCCTTTTAAAGGAGAAATGGCGGATTAAAAAGGCTTCAAGTAAACAAGTAGGTAAAATTCTCCTCAGCCTCTCTGTCAGCTGGAAAAATGTATCAAGGCTCCATTTAGAGAGCAAAAGCTTCCTCATTGGCATTCCACAGAAGTAGAGAATGTTGCCCTGAATTGACAAGATGAGCGGCACCAAGTAATCAAACTACAAATTAAAGAATTTATTGCATGCGAGAAGCGAGCTCAAGACGAGCAGTGTAATAACGGAAGTCAGATCTCTCACAACTTTTGAGTAGGTGGAAACGTCTTTCAGATTATTCTGCTCGTTTTGTTTCACTCATAAATACCCATTCAGATTTCGCCCAGCTACTCCCAGCTCCTGCATTTATGAGAAAATAACATGCCGCCTTGTTATCCAAATAACCACGTTTGCTCATATCACCTCATACTATCTGCTCTAAATGGTAGCATCACTCCAGGATCTGAGGAAATGCAGTCTTGCTTCACCAAATGTGACATCACCAGTGATCTCGTGATAATAATTGATGTTCAGGCTCTCATCATAACTGTCCCCATAGCTGAAACCCAAAGGTGCACCCCATCAAATGCAGGCATTGTTTTTCCAAATGTGATAACTCTCTCCTTGACTACACTGAGAGAAGGGCTTCTGTAGAGCTAATGGATCTTAACTGCCATTCAAGAGCAAGCCATCTGCAAAATACTTGGAGTTATATCACAGACTGCATGCATCAATATATCACTGGGACAGGCGGTCCAAAGCAAATTTGGTCGCTGCCCACGCTGTCGCTGCCGACAGCCACAAAGAATATACCCATCCTGGACTATGGCTACAGCTCTCTAACATAGCCAAGGATATACCAGTTGCCTAGATGCCCTAAGCACATCTGATCTCGCCTGATTTCGGAAGCTAAGCAGGGTTGGCCGTGGTGAGTACTTGGATGGGCGACCACCAGGGAATACCAGGTGCTGTAGGCGCCTGGAGTAGGAATGGCAAGCCACGCCAGTATTCCTGCCAAGAAAGCTCCATGGACGTGGAGTCACAAAGGGTCGGTCACGACTGTAACGACACAACAACACACACACCAGTTGAACCCACTCATGCACTGACTGAAAGCATGGTCACTAGACTCGGCCAAATTTATTTACTGAGACCTTGCCAGGGTCTTACTATCTTGTGGTCAAGGCCTTTCACTCTCACACATATTGTGAACTTTATCCTAACAGAGGCCAGGCAGGCTTTTCTTGCTGGCCTTCTATTAGGAGTCATTTTTTTTTTACCTCAGAGATATGACCACTATTAAATTGTATTTTAATCTTATAAGAATTGCCTGTTCAGAAGGGCCTGCTTTAGTTCCTACTGTAAGCTTGCCTTGCGTCTCAGGGGGAGGATATCGGCCAGAATTTTATCTGGGTTTGTGTAAGGTTTGTATGACAGGCAGTGGCTAATCGCAGCTAATTGACAAAGTGTCAGGATACATCTCAGTTATGTGCACCTGACCACACATATATGAATTCACAATGGAGAAAATGGTTGTGTCATCAAAACAAAATGACAGTTAATAAGAAGATTATATAATGTGTGCACAGCTATGGTCTCAAATACATTATGCCATTTTTTAAAAATGTGCAAAAATGCTGTTTTTCTTGCAATTAAAATTAATTTTACCACCTGGTTTTTCTCCATTAAATACATTTAAGGCTGGAATGCGATGCAGTGGGGCTCAGTTTAAGAAAGACATTCCCTCTCCTGGCTTCCAGACTACCACTCTAACGAACATTTAAACAACAGCAGAAGTTTGAACACACCATTTCCTCACAGCTGTAGGATAAGAACCAACCAGAAACAGCCTTCTTGTGTTTCATTAAGGCAAATCACATCGAAGGACCACAGGCCACAAAACAAAGATTAAGTTAATTAACTTTAATAGGAGTCTGGCCATCCACCAATACAGCAACAAGTGGTTGCAGATCATGTTACTTATACAACTTGGAAAAACACCCACGGATGTCATTAAGCTATAATTAGTTTCTAAATGAAGTTTACATTTCTACGTTTGATAACAGTTTTAAACTGTGGTCCACAGGGTTTAGTTGAAGTTAAGCACTTTTAAACCCCCTTCAAGAGAAGGAAAAGAAGCACCTGTTTTATATTAACTGTCTGATAGTGAATTATTCAGGTGCATTCTTGATTCTGGCAGTGTGCATAAGACTTATAAATTCTTGCTGCCGATTTTACTTTGATTACAAACAGCTGATTTTAGCATTTTTTAAAAATTTCAGTTGTTATTGGAGGGGGTCCTGTTCAAAAGATTTCAGATACACAAAACAGTGATTCAATATGACGTTGGATCATTTCATACTATCATACTATCCTGAGCATACCCAATTATTTCTGATTTTAGAAGCTAAGTAGTGGTTGCCCTGTTTAGTAACTGTATGAGAAATGATCAGGAAAGAGCAATACAGTAGTACCCCAGTATCCGCTGGGGATTGGTTCCAGGCCTTCCCGTGGATAATGAAAACCGTGGATAAGAGAGAACGCCTGCCCACCTACCCCCAAACTGCTGTTTCCTGACAGTAGCTTGCTTTATGACTGCTGTTTTGAGATAGTAGCTTGCTTTATGGCCGCTGTTTGTGACAGTAGCTTCCTTTACAGATGTTGCTTTACAGCTGCTGTTTGCGACAATAGCTTGCTTTGTGGCTGCTGGATTATTTAATTTTTTTCCCTCTGCCAACCCTGGATAACTGAATCAGTGGATAATGAATCAGTGGATACGGGGGTCCTACTGTACCTCTGGGAAAGAGACAGATCTAAAACATTGGTGAGTCACTGCCTTTTAGAGTTGAATATAAGGACAGACAAGCTCATTCAGTATGAGACAACATCCTGTGTTCCTCATGTATGCACCAAGTGTCTCATGGATATGTTACAGCAAACATATAGAAATTATACGTATATAAATTATTATTTACTCCCACAGTCTCAACAAAAAGGCAGTCCAGCAAAAACATTACTCAATAAACACGGAGCTCAGTTGTCCTGGCCTTTGATCTCAAGATATATTTTATAAAAGTGGTGGTGGGGATAATTTTTCAAGGAAGACATATCCAAGGAGAAAATGAGATGCAAATGAATATAAAAACTCTGCATCATTCGGCAAACATAAAGACGCCTTCTTGACTGTCTAAGGACATCCTGATGTCTCTCAGAAACACTAGGGATCATTTCTCCTCTATTACAGTTGTGCCCCGACTTAAGAGCAGCTCGACTTAAGAGCAATTTGACTTAAGCGTGGAAAACAGTTGCCGTTTTAACTGCCGCCTTCCAAATTTTAGATATAGTCTGCTCGACTTACAATTTTTTTCATTTTTAATTTTTTTTTCATTTTTTTAGATAGGTACCCTGACTTAAGAATATTTTGACTTAAGAGCATGAATTCAGAAAGGATTAAATCCGTAAGTTGAGGTACCACTGTATTTATGATTTGGTACTAATATATGAATGCTATCGCCCCACCATGTGATGCCAGTGTTGGACGCTAAACTGAGAGTGCTGACTTTAATAAGGATACAGAGAAACTGGAGTGTCTTTAGAATTGGGCAGGGAAGATTTTCAGTGGTATGGGGAACAGAACCTTTAAGGAAAGCCCTCTGAGCCACCTGGAATCCTATTAGTGAGAGCAAGGAGAGGTATAAACCCTATAATAAATAAATAAGGTTGAAGGAACAGCTCATTTTGAGCCTGTAGTAGAGAAAGGTAATGAGAAAATAGGTGTGAGTGGAAGATAGGCCAAGAGAAATGATCAGTTTTCTTCCCTTCTCCCATTTTTGTTACATAGAAAAGGACAAATGATTATTCTCTGATAGCCAAAGAACTGGAGTACACGTAGCAGGTTTAAATTATAGGCAACCAGTTTGGGGGTGAACATTAGGGGGGGAAATCTTGAAGACAGGTGCATATTGCATTGTCTATTTGTATTTCATTTTATCTTATTGCAAAACACCACTTTGGAACTTTTGAATCTAAGAAGATTATAAATGCATGTAAATAATAACGTGAATAAACAATGCCTACAGCTGCTAGTTGTCCTGCAGAAATTAGTAAAACGCTTTAACGAGGTGATTCTAATTCAAGTTCCAGCACCACAGTATTAGAAGAATTATCTTCTGCTATGTTAACATTTTAGTTCTATTTGAGTTTAGTGTATTGTCACATGACTCAGAGATGAAAGAGAAAAAATGGTGAAAAGAAGAGCTTTAAAAGAGTGTTTTTTTTTTAAAAAAAGGCTTCCTTTTTAAAGGCATTCAAATGGAGATATAGAAATGGTGGCGTATAATAAGCTTTTGCAACTTAATGTCTACAGTACCTTTTCTTGCCTATTGTATCCATGGACTCTTTCCTTTGTCATCAAACTTCTGCAAACCTTGTTTTCCCCACAACCCAGCATCTGCTGAGAACTCCAATCAAGTAAGAAAAGGGCAGGCATTGAGCAAGTGGGAAAATTAGCCTGGAAATAAAAACTTCCAATGTAATTGCTACACAGCAGATAACTCAGAGACGTCCTCATATTTCAAGAGCACTTATATTTGGTTGTATTTCTGCAGACCTTCTATGGGACTACGTAAGCATGGTTGAATTTGGGTGGCCATATTTCTTAAGCAGAGTCCTCAGGAGCCCACATCCATTTTCACTTGTAAAACAATAGCTGCCTGACCTGTTTTGATCCAATGGCAAATATTACTGGAACTTTCTCTGAGTTTGTAAGCATCTGCACATCGATCTTCTTACCTGAATGCTTCTGCTCCGACACTTCTCTCCTCCACTCTTCATATAGATCAAGTGTCCCAATGCAGGCTTAAACGCTGACCCTTATTTGTCACAATTCCATTCAGGTGAGTTGCTGCCAACAGTTAAGAACGAGGTGGAAGCACAGGTAGAAAGAAGATTCCAGCATAATACGTGCAGGTTTTAAAAGGTAACAGGCCTGAAAAAGACTTCTCGTTAGAGTAGCTGGCTTGGGTCGCTAACGAAACAGCTGGAATAACTGTCTAAATGGAGCCTATTAGATCCCTGTGCACATCAGAAGATTTAGGAGAAAGAGCAGCAGTGCTTGTAAAAATTGGGAAGCATGGGGCAAAGAGAATGACGAAACATGAGATGAATCGACTCAAGGAAAAAAAAGAAGCCAAAGCTTTGAATTTGCAAGACCTGAGCTGTTCATGACAAAAGCTTTTGGTGCTCATTCATTCCAGATTACTAATGGCGAGACTTCTTGAAGGTCATTAATTCATTATCATTTAATTCATTATTTCATCAGCCATCCACTATTGTTAAATTCATTATTTAATCAATCACCTGGTTATTTTTATTTTCATTTTTGTTTCATTTTAGTTTATTGTTGTTGATTTATGCAGTTATATTTTGTTTATATTATGTTGTTTGTATTTTGGTTATTTAAATGTGTTACTTTGTTATATTGGTATCCTATGTTGTAAAATGAGTAGCCTTAGGGCTAGATGGGCAGTATCAAAGTGGAATAAATAAGTAAATGAAATCAATTAATTCACAGGTTCAGCATGGGGAGAACAGAGTAGGTGATGAGATGAGAGGGGGTGATAGTATCACAAGGTGGAAAAAAGGAACCCACCACTGGTGTAGCGAGAGGCTTTAACCTAGTTCTTGTCATGAGGAAATTTAAGACAGAAGTCCAATCTTAGGGTTGCTTAGCTGGAAGGAATGCAAATTACCAATCAGAGCCTTACTCAGTTGTTAGTAACCCAGGTGTTAGTTCCCTCCCCTCTATGTCTTTACATGGAGAGCAGCATAGACAAAACTGAAATACTCCCGTTGGGTTGTAATGTGTAGCCTGCATCAGGGGCGTACCTGGGGAGGGGGGGCAGAAGGGTGCATCTGCCCCAGGCACAGCAATCTGGGGGTGCCTGGAGGAGGAGCTGCAGGAGGAAGCCATGCACCCTCCTGCCTCCCAGCAGTCCCCCTTTTCCGTAAGGCTTGGCGACGGCACCCCCTCCGCCGCCGCGTGCCTGGCGAGCAGCAAAGCAGGCAGGCAGGCAGGAGCACGGTGGCCGTGGCGCCCTCCTCCTCCTCTTCCTCGCCTTGGTGGGAGAGGTGTAAGGCACATGCGTGCTACCGTATGCACACACACGCACACAGATGCACCCACCCCACACCTGCAGGTTTCAGCCCCCTGTTGCTAAGTGGGTGTGATGGGGGGGTGGCAGGAAGGGTGCCAAAATGAACTTTGTCCCCAGGCAGTCCTAATCCTGGCTATGCCTCTGGCCTGCATAAATAGTCAGCTGCCCAGAGAGCATTTTAAGCATCCCGGTGTGGTATATAAGCAGAACACTTTGCTTTTTGCTTTTGACTCTCCACATGAAGATGAGCTGGTTCGTGCTCATGTAATGGGGGCCTTTGTGTGAGCAAGAACATCTTCTAGAGACATGTTGCTCTTCCATGTGGCAGAATCTTAGTACTGGCACTCCACAGGGCTGTCTGCTGAGTCCACTGCTCTTTATTCTTTATACTTATGATTGTATTCCCGCCTATCATAACAACATTATAGTTAAGTTTGCGGATGACACCACGGTAGTGGGGCTTATCTCAAAAGGAGATGAGGTGGAGCAGTTGATTGAGTGGTGCAGAGAGAATAACTTGCTTCTGAACACATTAAAAACTAAGGAGCTCATAATAGATTACAGGAAGAAGAAAACAGATCTTCAACCACTATTCATCAGTGGGGACTCCGTTTGTTGGGAGTCCATATTGAGGAGAATTTAACCTGGAGCGTAAACACCTCTGAGCTGCTGAAAAAGGCCCAACAGAGACTGTACTTTCTGAGAGTGCTCAGAAAGAATAACATCACTCAGAAACTAATGGTGTCTTTTTATCGTTGTGTAGTAGAAAGTGTACTTACGTACTGCATATGTGTGTGGTATGCCAGTTGCACGGTGGCTCAGAGGAAATCGCTCCAGAGGGTTATCAATATGGCACAGAAGATCATCAGATGCCCACTCCTCACGTTGGAGGAATTACACAGCTCCCGCTGTCTTAAGAAAGCTCAGAATATTGTAGGAGATATTTCTCATCCTGGACACTCTCTATTTGTACCATTACCATCAGGAAGAAGGTATAGATCTATTAGAACAAGGACAGAAAGATTCAGAAATAGTTTTTAACCAATAGCAGTAACCATGCTAAATTCTGTTAAAAATTAAGTTGACAGGTAATATTAGTGTTGAATGTGTTACACACATATTGTGTATGGCTGTTGCTGTTTTTAAATTGTAGTTTTTATGGATTGGGTATGAATGTTGCCAGGTGAAAGAGTGTAGGGCTGTGTGTGTATGTTTGGTTTTTATGTCAGTTTTAAATGAGTGTAAGTGATGTTCGGCGTGTGAATGTTGGAGTATGTGTATAGATGGTTTGTTCTTAAATTGTAGATTTTACGTCTTGGATTTTTATGCTGGGTTGTGTGAATGACTGACTGAATGGCACTTTTAATCTCGTATTTATACATTGACAATAAATTCCATTCCATTCCAAGTGTGATGATGAAGAGGGGGTAGCTTAGTTCTCCTTTCTAAGTGTGTTGGAAAGATCCAGGTAAGTCATGACTGGATGGGATTCAGCTCTCTAAAAGAAAGGCGCCAAAACTAAGAAGACCCTGCCAAGTGAAACTGCTATAAAGGCCACAGTGCTGTGGAACACCACAAGCAGAGGCTTCCCAGATGATTTTATATCCTGCCTTTTAGGAAAGAGGGGTCTAAACTTCAGGAACAATCAATCTGGTCTGAAAGGGCTGAAGCAATCTCCAGAGTTGTGAATGATCTGGTTTTTCGGTGCTGGTGCAGCTTGGAACACACGAAAAGCAAAAGACGATGGAACAGAGTTGACACGTTTTTTTCTGGAAATTCAGCCTGTAGAACAGCCAAACTTTTATCCTGTTCTTATAAGCAGCCCCACAGTAAGGGAAATGTTTCATTTCAAAGCATGGTTATTTTAGTCCTCCTTGGAGTGAGATCATCCTGTCTGCTGGATTCTCTGTGGAGCATGCCCATGTGCGTGTGTGTGTGTGTGTGTGTGTGTGTGTGTGTGTGTGTGTGTGTGTGTGTAAATCATTCAGATGATCCATGTTGCTTTGAAGAGCAGAAAACGAGTCCTACAACTTGCCTCCCCCCCCTTATTTTTGGATTTTAAAGGGAAAACTCGGATCCAACAGAAAAGGATGAAGTTGCTTTCTCCCCCCCCCCCCCCGACTGCCCACCCTTCCACATTAATTCAAAAAGTGAGCTAGCCACCACAGCATCTGTAAGCCGACCCACCTCCATGAGTTAAAAAGAATATGGCAAGCTCTCATTCCCCTGGGGATCTTTTTCAGGGCTTCAAAGTGAACAGCTCCTGGTGCTGGGGGGAAAAACCCACTCTAAGGAAAGCTAGTGAGATATGCATTCCTAGAAAACTCTTAACTGGAAACGGATCCCTAGGATACAGCATTTATTTATGGATACAGACCTTGGAAATACTATTTTTACACAAAGCACAGATCTTGGAAATATTATTTTTACAACACTTTCCAAAGTTCTCCTGCCTCCAAGACCACTGGGGTATTCTGGGAGTTGCAGTCCAAAGGATCAACTTATTTGAGGTCTTTATCCCACAGCCAGACCATGATTTTGCCCTGCTTAATAGAGATGGGCACGACTTGAAATTTTTTCCCCCGAAGTTGTCGTTAGTCGGGCCAGTTCCGTTTCGGGTCGTTTCCGTTTTTCGCGAAAATTCGCAAAAATTAGTCGGTTCGTTTTTTCGTTTTTTTGTTTTCGTTAGTACTGTTTTTTTTTAGGGGGGTAGCGGGCTTCTGTGGGGTGGGTGTCTCCTCTGGCCCGCTATAAAGGGAAAGCGGGCTCCTGGAGGCACCCGTGGGTGCCTCCTATCCTCACCCACTAGGAAGGGGAAGCAGGCTCCAAGAGACCCCTCAACATGGGGTTCTCCCCTCCTCACCTGCTGCTGCAAAATGCATGCATAGCCATATGGATATGCATACCAGTTGCAGACAGTGAGACTAGTGATGGCAGTGAACCCAGAGCCATAGGTGATGCCTAAGGCACTCGCACCACCATGTCTCACAAAGAAGGGAATTGTACTTGCGTGATATCAGCTGGCGAGACGGAACTAGAGGCTGTTTGTCCATCAAAATGTGTTCTACCACTGAACTACACCACTTCCTCATTACAACTACAACAACAACATGCTGTCAAGTTGGTTCCAACTTATGGAGACCCTTTTCCAGGGTTTTCTTGGTATAAAACACTCAGAAGTGGTTCACCATTACCACCTTCTTGAGGCACCCTGGGACTGTACAGTCCACCCAAGTTGGTTCTTTTTCCTTGAATCAGCAGGGAATCAAACACCCATGATCTGGTTCTTCAGCTACATATCTCACTTAGGGCATTTATACACGACCCCTAAACTCCAGGGCAAATGGCTCCCAGCTCTGGAGCTTAAAAATGTTTACCCACCAGCTCCGGAGTTAACAGGAAATTAAGTGCGACCCCACCCACTTTAGCGCATCCCAGCGCACCTTTCAGGTACCTGCTTTTTGGAGGTGAATATTATTTGATCCGGTGTAAGGATAGTGAGTGCGGGGCTCTCCTTGCTTCTGTTTGTTGTTTTTTGGCTCCCGCCCCTTTAAGAGCTACTTTTACAGAGACGAGAGGCAGAACGAGGTGAGCGGCATGCTTTTCTTTCTCTTTTTCTCCCTCCCCTCATGCAGCCAGCAGCCAGGAAGTGCAGAGGGGGGTGGGGACACAGGAAGAGCGACGAACCCCTAAGATCTCTGGTCCGAATTTAAGTGACCAGCGAATCTTAGGGGTCGTGTAAAAAGGCTAACTGAGTGATCCATCCAGCTTTGCTATCCAGACAACATCTTTCCCCATTTGAATAGGCCTTTAAAGGTAAGTGAGATATTTCAGGGTTTGTTTCTACCATTTCTCCTCCAGCAAGTTTCCATAAAGATTTGCACCCAACTCTCCTGAGTGTCAGTCTGGCACATGATCCACCATATCATACAAGTTATCACAATGTCCAGCTGCTAAAAGTAAAAAGTCCTACAGCCAAGAACCTAAGAAACTCAGGCTGTAGTCCCATGGGCAATCTGAATCAATCCCAGCACAGAATTTTAAAAAAATCAGGTTCAAGTCATGTGATATTTAAACCAGTGGCCCCATTAATGTGGACTGCATGGAAATCAAATTTTGTCCAGTGATTTGGTTTTGTCATCTACGCCATGGAAATCAGATCATTGCCTCTCTGTTTTAGGACCCTGTTGTCCTCACCTGGATGACTGAGAATATTCACAGACATAACCCACATACATCAATTTCACCCTCGCATCAAGAAACAGAACTCGAAACCTTCCTAAGAATTTGACTCCTTCCCACAAAACTCAGTGCAAAGCAATTGCTTTGGCAGAATGTCAGTACATTTTAGCGCTCAACTAAAAGAGTTCATTTGTTGACAGATTTAGACAATTGTGCAGTTGAAGGTGAAGAAGTCACGTTTGCCCTGATCCAACTTGCTCTTATGCTATGTCTCCTCCAAGTACCACCGACAAATAGAAATAGGGAAGTGAATAAGTGGTGCTAAGACAGTAAACATTTCTTTCCACAGCTGCCAGCAACTGAACACCTTCTACGGAGACTCCGCTCCCTAAAAATCTCACACATGCTATCTGCCCTGCAAAAGGCAGAGGACCTTCTCTGGTGATAGCATTGCAGCTCTTGTTGGCACCCAGTACCTGGAAAAGTTACTTATTGGATTGCAACTCTCTGAATAAGGTCACTGGCCATCTTGAGTGAGGAATTCTGGGAGGTATAATCCAATGAAGTAACTTTTCTAAGCTCTGTTGGCATTCGTGTTGCAATGGCTTCAGGCCAGCTCTGTCTGCTCTTAGAGCACCCTTGCTGATCGTGTTTGCCCATATGAAAAGAATTAAAGGTTGCTCCCCTCCCCTGCTTTTTTTCATGTTGCTATTTCCCTTCCAAGCTGGCACGTTCAGAATGTATGCTCCGTATATGCTTTATATGTAACCAAGGGGTGGAAAGCTTTGAATGGATACTCATACATTTTTAAAGACTTCATTTGTGTCCCTCCCCCATTTTTGTTCATTGAAAGCATTCCTCTGATGCCCACAAATATTTGGCAGGAGTCACACATTAGATGACAAAGAATCGTGTCAAATAGACTCCCTGTATGGCATTCATTGTTTACATAAAGTGCAAACAATAGGGGAATGCTCACCCCGAAAGCAAAACGGCTGATCTTTGAACCCAGAGCAACTTTGACTGTTTTGGGAGACCTTTCCATCTTATGTGGGGTGGGGTCAGAATTAACTACAGTGGCACCAACAAAGATAATACAAAATAAATCGACACCTATTAACTTGCTCTCTATATAACAGCGTTTTTCAACCACTGAGTCCCTGTGCATCAAAAGTGAAGAGATGTTGCCTGTGTGCCGTGGGATAAGTGAAAAAATTTTTAAAGAAATTCAACCACGAATCAATCCTGATTACAGCTGGGAGGCGCTATAAATAGCCCAAGGGCCAGCTATGGCTCCTCCCCCCTGAGGGGGGGCGGCGCTGGTGTCACTTCCTCCCCAGCCGGACCTGGCCCTGCTCATTCTCTGGGTGTTTGCCCTGTGCAAAGAGCCGCCGCCGCGATTGAGCTTGCGAGTAACCCCCCCCTGATTACCCTGGAACTACCACCCTTTGGGAGCTACCAATGGACTGAGCTGCCCGATAACCCGCCAACACGAGCATTTACCCCACCCAGAACAAACCACCAGGTGAGGGGAAATAGAGGAGGGGCCCTGGGCCCCAGAGCACAAAACAAATAGGAGGGGATGGAGGAGGCCTCCGCCGGGCCTGGGCTGAGGATTTTTCCGGGGGGGGTCTACTGGCACGGCTGGAAACCGGGAGGGGGACGGCCGGCCTTTAGAGTGGGAGGGGAAGAGCTGTCTCTGAGGGGCCCCGCGATGGGTTCCTTGAAGTCTTGCCCCACACTTTCTGTCTTGGGTGCCCTTTCTCTCTCTCTGTCTTTTCTTTCTTTCCCCCCCCACCTCTCTCTTTCCATTCGTACCCTTTTCCCTCTTCATAGAAACATTCCTTTCTAGCCTGCAATGTGTATGTCAGCAGCCTGCCTACTTAATTAAAACTGTAAACCGCCCAGAGACTCCTTGAAGTGGTATAAGGCGGTATACAAGCAGAAGTTTCTGCCTTCTTTCCTGCCTCTTCCTTCATCCTCCTCCCCATCCTGTCGCTGGAGAGCTGAAGGCATCTGCCTTGGCCACAGTGTGGAGAGCAAGATGGGCTTTTGTGTCCCTTTGTGTTCCTGAGAGTCAATGCCCCTTCTCAGTTCTCCATTGGACACACCCCATGCAGGG
This sequence comes from Phrynocephalus guinanensis, assembly GCA_037367245.1. NCBI lineage: Eukaryota > Metazoa > Chordata > Lepidosauria > Squamata > Agamidae > Phrynocephalus > Phrynocephalus guinanensis. Next base: position 17,807,389 of record CM074748.1, read on the forward strand.
CAAAATGTCTTTAAAAAAACAACACAGTTAATTGGGAACTTTCTTTCCAGAGAGCACTTGATTGCCCTGGCCCCTCTGTCCTGCGTCTCCCTGCAATAGATCGCGAACCTTTTTAGAGACTGATAAAGGCACAGAGTTAATTTTTTTTCCACATTTTCTAATGGTGCCTTTCCCTCGTGATTTTTTTCAAGAAACAAGTGTGCCTTTGCCCAAAAAAGGTTGAAAAACACTGCTCTATATAACTGATGGTTTGCATGTGTCCCTGTGCATCAAAAGGGAAGAAATTATTGTTTGCAAGATAAGTGCATAAGAGAAATCAATCACGAATCAATCCTGATTATCATTTCACCATGGGGCCCATCTCTGCTGACTTGTCAACAAATAGTGAGGGGGGGGTGCTGTTCTTTTGCTGCCAAAGCCTGTGTTTTCTCTGGGATGTTCTGTTCAAAGAGTTGGAAGCAATGAGTTGCGAGTAACATGATTACCTGGAACTACTTGCTTTGGGAGTAATGAGCTGCATAACCATTTATTCATTTACTGAACTTTCATACCACACATGTAACTAATAGCTACCCTGGGCAGTTTACAAAACAAATAGATACTGGATTCTCCATGTATACGACAGTATTTTTTCCCTAAAGTTGTGACACTAAAACTTAAGGGGTGTTGTATATGTGGAAGTAATCCTTTCCCAAGGGGTGGAGGTGGAGGAGAACCCACACTGACTTTGCTGTTTCCTCTCCTTTCGGTGTCCTGAAGAATCCTTTGTGCTTTGCTTTTGCAAGGACCAGAGCTTTCTTTTCATCGGGGAAAGGCTTAGGAGTGGAGCAACCCATTAAGAAGTGCATTTCTGCTCTAAAAAGAAGGGCCCCATCCTGCAAGAGCAAAGCGGAGAGGAGGGCAATCAAGCGTTCCCTGAGAGGAAGAGAAACAGTGAGGCCAGTTTACATTCTCCTCCACCCCATCCCCTACTGTTTACCACCCCCTGTTGTTTTCTTTTCTTTCCAGGAGCACTTGATTGCCCTCCTCTCTGCTTTGTTCTTGCAAGATCGGGCCCTTCTTTTTAGCATGAAAATGCACTTCTTAATGGGTTGTTCCACTCCCAAGCCTTTCCCCACTGAAAAGAAGGTTCTGTTCCTTGCAAAAACAAAGCCCAGAGGAGTATTCAGGACACAGAAAGGAAAGGAGGCAGCATAGGGTAGGGTGGGGTGGAGGCAAATTGAAGGAGGAGTTATTAATTTTGTTAATTTGGGGTCTTAAAAGTGGGGGCGTCTAATATATGGCAGCGTTTTATAGATAGGAACATATGGTAATATCCAAAACGAATAAGCAATTTTAAAAACATAAGCACGGCAACAAACAATTAAACACATCACATCATAACTCAACAGATATCAATGTAAAAAGGGAATCAGTGCAGAAAATTAGTTACAAAGTTGCAGTAAAAGTAAGTGGAAAGTAGTGACAATGTGGCTTTTTAAGGGTGTGGGGGGTAACATTGTCTAGTTCTTTTCCATATTACTTTTAATGGACATTTGTAGCATTTTCAGAGGCATGGGGGGGCAGATGTTTTGTTTTCCAAAAGCAAAGGCCCCATTGAATCTCTGGGGATTTGGTGAATCAATTGCTCCGGTTCCACTGATTTGACGGAGCGTGCTTGGGGTGATGACTTCACAAAGCTCCACAACAGGATTTTAGCCACTGTAGTCTCCTTTGTGTTTTTATAAATATTGAAAAAGGCAACATTTGAGCTGGCCACTAGAGAGACCCAGAGAGCATTCCCTTCCATCTCTGGCCTGTAGGTTGTGGAACAATAGCATGGTACAGCCACCACAGATTCTCCTAGAGTTTGGAGAGGCTGAGGTGACCGAGGTGGAAAGAGGTTGCTTTGGCGTGGCTCGAATTTCTCCCAAGAATCTTCCAGGGCACAGTTTTGAGGGGACCCTTGATTGGTTGCTTTCTGATTTACCAGGAAGGGCAACGAAGCAGAACAAACCAGTAGAGCACTTTTTTTTGGGGGGGGAGGATGAACCGCTTTGGCTTCCTCAATGAACTGCAACAATTGAGACGTACAAAATAATGCAGACCATGAGTAAAATGGATAGAGGGACACTTTTCTCCCTCTCACAATATACCAGAACTAGGGGACATACACTCAAATTGAGGGTTGGGAGAGTGAGAACAGACAAAAGATTATTTATTTTTTACCCAGCGTGTTGTGAATCTGTGGAACTCCCTGCCACAGGAGGTGGTGATGGCATCTGGCCTGGATGCCTTCAAAAAGGGGACTGGAGAGATTCCTGGAGGAAAAGTCCATCACAGGTTGCAAACCTTGATGGGGATGTTTAATCTCTAGACTTAAAACCGGGGTACATTGAGGGCCAGATGCAGGGAAGTGGTATCAGGAGACAGATATCTAGTCTCGTGTGCTCCCAGACATATTTGTTGGAGCCACTGTGAGATCCAGGAAGCTGGACTAGATGGGCCTTTGGCCTGATCCAGCATGGCTCTTCTTATGTTCTTATGTTACTGTTTTCAAGTACCAAGAGCTGGTGTGGGGCTATGGAAGGCAGGGTGTGCCCCCCGGCACAAAAAGAAGGGGGAGGAAACCCAGAAATGTTAAAAACGCATCCAGTGTTCTCTTTGACATTTGCCTTCCAGCGTCATTCAAAAGATTCCTCTCCGCCGCAACAGATGCTGATGCAGCTTCTGAGTCAACGCTGAAAGTGCCAGCCATAACTCTGTTTCATTGCCAAGCCAAGGGAGGGGGTGGAGGAAGAGGGGGGGATTCTCCCAGGTTTTCCTCTTGTGGGCTCTGATTCTTTTCAGAAGAAGACAGCCCAAAGAACAGAGGGGGAAAAGCAGTAGCACAAAAATAAATGACATTGTGACTCTAATGTAATTGACAGTGAACACATTGGGGCACAGTGGTTAAATTGCTGTACTGTGCTCATGACCTGGGATTCAGTTCCAGGTAGCCGGCTCATGGCTCACTCAGCCTTCCATCCTTCCAAGGTTGGTAAAATGAATACCTAGCTCACTGGGGGAGGGGGCAATATGTAGCCTGCATAATTAAATTGCAAACCACCCAGAGAGAGATTTATGCACTATGGGGCAGTATATAAGCAGAACACTTTATACCGTTGGATTTTTTTGCAACGTTGCATGCTGCTTCTAGTAGACATATCTGGGGTGATTTTCTGGGCTGGGATGATTTTCAGTCTATTCTGCAGTAGCCAGTTTTTCCTTCCCTGCCTCTGAATTTGGAGATCCCTGCCACTCTGCTCAGTGTCCCTCACCCCCCCCCCGTGTAGTCTGTTGGAAATAGTGAGTCTGTTGAAGTCAGCTGTTGAAAGCAGTCATGTTTGTTGGATTTGCTGTTCAATCTATTCACAATTGTAAGTAAAGAGCGCATTTTTGTTCTTTATCCCACTAACATCTCAGAGTAAGTTCTGGAGACAGTATGTGTCAGTTGATGAGAAAATTATTTATTTATTTATTTATTTATTTATTTATTTATTTATTTATTTATTTATTTATTTATAGTTATTAGATATTTATCTAGCCCAAAGGTTGTTGTCAAAGGCTGCTGTCAAAGTATGTAAGTGAAAACGTGTACCACAAAGGTTTCTAAACCTTATATCCCTATTAATAATTGGCTTCCAATTTCTATCACTTTTGATGCAGAGCATGCTGGCTGAGAGATAAATGAACTGTAGCCCAACATTTGGGAATTCAAAAGTAGACTTGGTTGCAGTAGTGTCTGGCTTTATTCCATGTTCCTTTTACATCACAGATAGTACTGCTGGCTGCTCTTGAACTGATTGTCACAGGCATTTCACTTGGTGCCTTCCTTTATTCTCATCAGAATGTTGCACAATTTAACATTATGGATATAATGTGAAACACAGATAAAATTAAAACCAAATTAAGATGTTAAGGCAATTAGAGCATCGTTTAACCAGAAGCGGGCTGCTCCAATAGCATTACCTTGGCCATTTGGCTAAATTTTCTGTTATACATCTGGTAGGGCATAAATTGCTTGCACATAATTGCTGCCTTGATTGAATTTCTCCACAGTCACAGGAAGATTGTCCTGTTGCCCTATTTTACTTAATTTTTCTTTGATTTTCCTAGTCTATTAAGTCACTTCAAATGGCCCACCCAGAGTCTTCTTCTGGTGGGAGAAACACTTCAGCATTCATCCATTTGGCAAGGTATGTTGTTTTGGTTTTGCATAGGTTTAGCCTAGTTTCTTCTATATAGAACCCGTGTTTCCCCTATTTTAGCCATTTCCCAGGAGCATGCTAAAGGGACAACTTTCAGGAGGGATTCGCTTGTCCTGGTCCCCACCCCTACCTCAGCAGGGCTGCTATGTTGACAACAGGTGTCAGTGAATTGGGTTGCCAACATTATTAGCCTCTAAGCCCTCCCTGCGCCTTTTGCCAGAAACATCTGATTTCTTGCCACACGCAACCCTTTGTGCCAAGCTTGGAATGGAATGGAGAGGAAACCTTTTGAAACATATGAGCCATTCACCACGAGGAGAGCAAAAGCCCACATTTCGAAAGGACAGCGCAAACGGAAGAAAACCAAAGGAGAAATGAAACAGGCAGGCATCCCTCATGAAGTAGTTGCTGCAGTCTGGGTCAAAATGAGTGGGAACACCGATGCAGGCCTGGCGTTTTGGCCAAAGGGAATCTCTTGTGGAGGGTTTCGTCCCTCCTTATTTTGCTAGTACTCTTGCCCTCTTGCCCTTTTGCCCTTTTTCTGTATCTTCTGTTTTAACTGTTTTAATTGTAAACTGCCCAGAGTTCCGTTCGGAAGATGGCCGGTATAAAAATATAACAAATGAATAAATAAAAAAATAAATTTTCCTGCCACGTCCTTCACGATCAAGAGAGCTACAACGTGCTTCAACTGATGGCCAATTAGGCTATTTTCAGGGTGACCTTTTCCTGCCCTCAGTCTTGCAAAGAAATTGAACTTTTAGCCATCCGTCAGCTCCAATATAGCTTTCTACCGGTAGGGGTCAGATTACTTATTCTACATCACATTGCCCTGCATTGCTTGTTCTTTTTTCCAAAGGGGGATGCTCTCTCCTCCCCCACATTCGGTTGCTCTGAACATGCCTAGCGCTTGCGTCCTGCTGCCATTACGACTATCCTAAGCGTGTTCAGTAGAGAGCAAAACCCCACCGTATTCAGTGTGAGTTACTTCTAAGGAAATGCACTTAACACGGCACCACCTCCCTTGCAAAACTATCCGATATCCTTTCGTTTTCCTGATTTCTTTGTTCTCGCTTTAATAACGACAGACTTTCTGTTTAGGTACACCACCGTTGACACATTTTGCAGAAAGGCAATTATTGTTGTTTTAAAATGTGTCCTTTTAAAGAATGTGAGGGCAGATCTATTTCTCAGAAAGACCACTTGGGGATTCACTCAAACTTTTATGCTTCCGGTCCCCCGTCCCCCACTTGTCTGTTGGGGATAAAAGTTTTGTATTTTGTTTCTTAAAAATAACCTGAGAGGAATACTGTTAAATGGATGGCAGGTGTCCTTTTTTTTTTTTAAGGGAGAGGGCAGTCCTCTCTCTTTCTGAAGCTACCAGACTCCTTTTGGATAGTAACCTCAATTTTAAGGGTCATCTAGTCCAAGTCAGATTTATACATTTTGTGCACTAAGTACTGGAGATTGATTTGGAACATTGAATTTGCTTGTCTACAGCTAACAGCACAAGGACATCCAACAGACCTGCAGGCATGTTGGCATAATAATAATCGGCATAATCTTCTCCTCTCTACTATGATATGTGGCAATTTTGTTTGGAATGAGCATATGGCATTTAATGCGAGGGGTTGACTTTTTAATCTTCTCTTCTGATGCTCCCTCAGTAGCAAGCCCCACCCCCAGGGCCACAACTAGGGGTGTGTGTGTGGGGGAGGCTTGTGCAGAATAGTATTTGTACTATTCCGTACCCCCACTTGCTGGGGGGTGGGGCACAGCATCCATGTTTGTCCTGTATGACATAGACCATAGTTGTGGCTGTGTCCACCCACCAATCCCCTGTGGTGGGACAAAGCAAAGACAACAGCATCTTGTCTACAAAGTGGCCAGCTGTTTTTGTCTGGCTACAGGAAGGTCACAACAGCAAAAGTTCTCCTCCCCAAAAGCACCACCTTTGGCATTCAGAGGTATACTACCTTTACATATGGAGGTTCTGCTCAGCCCTTGTAAGTTGTTGTTGTTGTTGTTTTGTTGTTGTTGTTGTTGTTGTTGTTGTTGTTGTTGTCTTCTTCTTCTTCTTCTTCTTCTTCTTCTTCTTCTTCTTCTTCTTCTTCTTCTTCTTCTTCTTCTTAAAAAAACAAACTACAACTCCCATACTGTCTGAGGAATTCTGAGCTGTGTAGTCCAAAATAAATAAATAAATAAATACAGTAAATAAAACTCTGGCCCCACTTAGCCATCATGGCTGAAGGCCACTGATAAATCTCCCACAGGTTTGTTTAACTATCTTGAGCATTGCCTTAATGAGATACCACCATCCACACATTGGGTGCCAGTGATTTCTGTTTGTCAGTTGTGGTGCATATAATAGTAAAAGCAAAAGCAACTGCACAGTATTATGGCCAATTTGGTACATCTGGCAGGCCACCCAACATGTTCAGTTCTTTAGGTGTTCATCTGAGGACCTCCTCTACACCACAACATAGAATTTAAGAGCTGGAAGGGGCACAAAGGTTCATCTTTAATCCATCCCATTTTTAACAGAGAAATAGCTAAAGCATTTCTGACAGTTTTCCAACCTTTGTTTAAAAACCTCCAATGAGGGCATGCTCCCTTCTGATTTCTCCCCATGGATTCTCCTGGATCACGTTACCCTGAGTCTTCAGGAACCTGTCCTTGGGAATAGGCAGCTAGAGATCTTTCTTGTCAAAGACTACTGAACATTGTGAACTTTGACTAGAGGGCAGATGGAAGGTTAGGGGCGAATATAATGTCTTTAAAGGGCTAGGTGTGCTTCCCCATAACTATAATTTCATCTGGTACTTTAATGCAGGTTGTTCTTTTTTGCACTTTTCATTTTGCCATTGCATTGCACTGTGTCAGAAATTGATTCCTTTTCCTTTGATTTCTCTTATCTTGTGTGTTCGTTTTGTAGACCCCATTCCCTGTTTATCTGATGAGATTCAAATAAATCCCCAGATTAATTGCAGCTGCGCACCTCAGATCATCTTTGGTTACTCCTTTTGCCCACTGGGGCAAATAAAGGCCCTCATTTTTCAAAAGCCTTCTGAAGTAGTCTGTTCTCCTGTCAAAAATCTCTAACCACTAGTAAATTTCTCCTCATGCCACTTTCTGGAGAGAGCTGCATGATGGCTGAAGACCAGGCATTATCGGTGGGGATGAAATGGATCGGATCGACATAAGACTCCTTCTGATAGACTTCCAACTCCTCACCTTATGTCCCAGCTGAGGACTTTTCATTTTTGAAGGAAGCATCCAAGATTTCCAGCACACACAGCCAAGCTGACTGGATTTTCTGTTTGATATTTCATCCTGTTTTCCTGCTTTACAGCTGCAGACACTGACACAGGACTGCGAGTAAGCAACGCTTGGTCCCTTCACTCAAACAACTTCTTTCTTTCTGACAATTGTAGCCACATTCATTTTTAAAAGTATCTCTTGGCCAGTTTTGAAACTTTTAAGCCAAATGTTTGCAACACAATTTAAAAGAAATCAAACAAAAACAAATAGTAACAAAAACAAATTGGACTGGATGCAACGGTTGCCAAAGTTTTTAAAACATGTAACATTTAAGGCCTTACTTTTATTCTTACTCACACCCACATTTTTCCTAGCCCTGGTTCCATCTAGTACCTAAACTGAACTAAAATGTACCTCTTTAAAGAGGATTTGAGGGAGTTAGCAGGCAACTGAGATGTCTGTGTGAGAACTTTTAAAATCTTATCTATCATTTTAAACTAAATGATTTAAAGATTTGTATATATAGTATTGATAATTGATTATTTGGACCTTAAATGGCATTAATAAACTGTTGACCTTAAATTTTCATGCACCACCTTGGGTCTTCACTGGGGGATGATGATGATAATAACAATGATGATGGTGGTGGTGATAACGATGCACAAATTACAAAATTAGACATTATAGAAGGGCAACAGGCAAGTTATATTTTTTGCACTGGTCATCATGCAAAAAAATATAGCTTGCCAACCTCAAAAAAAAACCCCATAGGAACATTAGGAAGAAAAAGTATTAGCAAATGAGGAAGTCAAGAATTTCCAGATCCAAACTGAAAGACACCTTGGACGCAGCATACCAGATACATGAGTAATAGAAGGAAGAAATGTTGGGATCATTGGCATTGCAATTTCAAGGGATGCCAGAATTGAAGATAAAAACTGGAAAAACTAACAAAATATATTTATTTATTTTATTTATTTATTTTTACAACTTATATGCCGCCCACTACCCAAAGGTCTCTGGGCGGCTTACAATAAGGAATTAAAACAGTTAAAACATCAAATATCAATAAATAATTAAAACAACAACAAAACCTTATACTAAAATCATCACACTAAATTTGCCATCAAAGGACCCACAGTCTATGTTGTGTCAGTAAAAAAACTTATGGAACAGGAAGGTTTTTACCTGGCGCCGAAATGTCATCAATGTTGGCGCCAGGCGGATCTCACTTGGGAGGGCATTCCATTGCTTGGGGGCAGTTGCCGAGAAGACCCTGTTCCTACAAGCCATCCCTCTCACCTCCTTGAGGGATGGCTCTTTCAAGAGGCCCCCCTGGCTCAATCTTAATTGCCAGGTAGGTTCATATAGAGACCCCAAAACATCTCACTTGTGGATGAAACATACTTCAGTGGTCACCATAGTCATTGCTTGGGGACAATGCCAGAAAATTTCACACAGAATTATGAGCGTTTGCAGATCCCACAAATAACACCATCAGAGCTACAAAAATGGTATTATTAGGACCTGCGTACATATTTTGCCAATATTTATCAGATACTTGGGCTTTTGGTGAAAACTTGTATCTGGTATGTCATACCCGTCATTTTTTTTTTATAATTTTGATTGACTGTGCCTGGTATTTTTTAATAATAATAGTAATGATAAATGTAATAATAATATCATTTATAGATTGCCATAGCATGAGATTAAAACATGCCGAAAGAAGTGGTGGTTAAATGGTAAACCCAAAACTTGGAAGAGAATTCCATAGTACTGCATACTGTACCATAGTACATTCCATAGTACCTGCGTACTGTATCTTGCATTTTCCATTTCTGGTCCTGAGGGCAAGTCCCCCCCCCTCTCTGCCATTTGCATTTTATTGTTGAGTGGGGCTGCTTGAGAAGGTTATGGCCAACTTCCAATGGGAAATTTATGGCATTGTAACTGCAAGGAGGTGGTGAGCAGCCACTAATTAAAGAGCTCCTGATTGAATCTCTAGTCTCGCACCAACTGAGTGATTCAGCACAGGACCAGGAATTCAGCTGGGGACTTGTTAATTGTAGCTCTTCGCCTCTGAGAGTTATATCACTGCACTTATGCCGGTGTAAATATTCAGTTGGATCCTGACCAATATTTGCCTGAAAAATAAGGGTACATTAAGTATCAGACTTCTGGGCGCACAGAAGAGCATTCCCTTGTCTCCTTTGGAAATATCCTCTGCAGGGTTCCTCAACTCAGAGATGGCCCAAGATAGTTTGCTGCCTGAGGCGTGGGACAACATAGTCGTTCCACCATTCCATATACAGCAGTTAACCGGACTGGCTACTGAATCTGGAATCAGTGAAGGTTGTACGACAATGCTTCCCAGTGGCCTGCAGAAGGACCAGAGATGGGCAAAGTGACACTTGTGACTATGATCCCCAAATGTCTTCAGTGGCATACACGCCTTGTTTTGTGGGTTATTCTGAGAGGTGTAATGTTAAAAGGGTGATAGTGGTTTGCGTTGTTAGAAGAGTCTTGTGGCACAGTGGTTAAAACTGCTGTATTGCAGCTGACACTGCTAGCATGATCTAGGGTTCAATCCCAGACAGCAGGCTCAAGGTTCACTCAGCCTTCCATCCTTCCTAGGTTGGTAAATGAGCACCAAGCTGGCTGGGGGAAGGGACAATGTGTAGCCTGCATATTACTTGTAAACCAGAGAGTGCTTTAAGTGTGATGGGTCAGTATATAAGCCGAACACTTTGCTTTGCTTAATTATCCAGTTGAGCACGATAGTAGTGTAGAGTACTACATGCAAGTTGTGTAACACTCGCATTTTGTTCTCCACTGGAGAAGGATTTTGAGTGGTGGGCTGCCATCTCCAGCAGCTTTTGACCGATGCAGTTGCCTCTCTGACTAAAGATAGTACCAACTCTGCCCCAGAACACTGGCCCAGATCTGGACCGGTCCTGTGTAAAGAGCTGCAGAGCAAATAAGGAATTTGTTCCATTGACGAGTACCAAACATTGTTGGATGGTGGATGTACCGCAGTATAAATACGCTTGTCTGGTTCCTTTCAGCATCTACTGTGATGATCATCATTGTACGTTGTGTTGTTAAAGCCATGGCATGTTGCTTAGTCCACCTGACTCTGTTTCCCAAATGCAATTTCTATTAGCAGGAACAGCCCAATATATTCTGTTGTCTGGAACAAATAGAAAAAACAAAGCGTGCTGCTTATATACCAACCCATCACACTTAAAGCATTCTCTGGGAAGTTTACAAGTAATGATTGCACGCATGAATGCATTCACGTGCATGCATGCACGCACACACACACACACACACACAGAGAGAGAGAGAGAGAGAGAGAGAGAGAGAGAGAGAGAGAGAGAGAGGAGAGAGAGAGAGAGAGAGAGAGAGAGAGAGAGCAACCTGGGTACTCATTTTACTGACCCTGGAAGCATGGAAAGCTGAGTGGACCTTGAGCCGGCTACCTGGAATTGAACCCCAGGTCGTGAGCACAGTCCTAGCCATTTAGCCACTGTGCCATGAGGCTCTGAAACAAGACATCACCCCTCCAGTTCCATACTGGTGGAGAATGATGGTTCCCATTTCATGGTGGGAGTGAAGGCTCCCCAGCCTTGAGTCCCAGCTTTACAGGTGCTATGCAAGGCATCTGGAGATAAGGTTCAGCACCCTGGATAGCTCTCCAGATGACACCAGGCAGATTCATTGCAACAGCCGGGAGAGACTACTGTACTGTACAGTATATTCGTCCAGGTACAAAAGCCAAGAGTCACCAGCTGCACTGGAGACTGAGTTGAAACTGCCAATTGCAGCAGCCTAGCTTAGACGTACAAAGAAGGCTGCATGGAACATTGCTCCCTCCTGCAACTCCTTGTTGCCACCTCTTGGGGTTTGCTGTCTGAGGCCACTGTCTTATTCTGCTAAATGACTGGCCCTGCTTACTGGCATTTATGTCCCAATGAGCAGCACTTTAGAGCACAATTAACCATGGTTATACACAAGACTACTTGGTAATATATGAAGCAATACAGAAAAAGAAAGGTGCAAATTGTATATCGTTTAATAAAGGCTCCCATTCCTAGTTTAATACGGTCTCACTTGTACAAGCAAAGGTGGACAGCCATGGACAGCATCCACCCCCCCAAGGGAATACAGTAAAGTTCTGTAGGGATATTTGCTTCCGACTGATGAGTCTTGCAAACACAAACCCGAGTCAGTCGAAATTCTCCATAGCACAGGAGAATCCTCAGAACCCTAAACCAATTTGGCAAGGGCTTCAGCAGGCTGAGAAGCAATAGCGGCTCTGGCTGCTTCACTTCTCTTGCTCTTTCGGATTCCAAACTCTTAATCACAGCCCTGCTCTTTCTTAGTCCAACTTCTTTAGGCTGGATCACAGTTTCACGAGGGTTGCTCTCATGCTGCTGGTGCTTCGAAGGGTGCTGCTACTTCTCCAAAATCAGAGGGTTGCCGCCTCAAAACCCATGGAAGTATTCCTTTTTAAAAGGCCGAAATGAGCTTCCAGTTCTTTTAAGACTGGGAGATTTGGGATTAATCAAAAGGATATAAAAGCCACATGTGAGGGGTGCGTGTGTCACGGAAATCCAGTCCCCTCTTTAGACTGTTCTGAGTTCTGACCTGAACTTATTTTGAAAATCACGGGGTAACCTTGTATTCCTCCTTATCTAACCTACCTCACAGGGCTGTTGTGAGGATATGTTTTTGCATGTGCATGTGTGCACATGCACCTATTTGTGCATTACAAGACTGGGAATGATACTTGCAAACGTATTGAGCTGTACAAAATAATGCAATAAATAAATGCAATTTCCTGGCAAAGATGAGTTCAAATATGAGTCTCCGCCTTGCCTCACATCAACAGATCTAACCCAGCTTCAGGGGACCCCTTGTCGTGAACCCCCTTGTGGTTCCTCTGGTTTGGTTCGGCTCCTTCATTTTTAGCAGTGACCAAATTCTGAATGGCTAACAATAGTCACCGACAACCCACCCCACCCCATCCCACCCCACAGGTCACGGTACAGAACAGCGAGCAATCTGTTTTTGTGGATCGTGTCAGCCGTTCTTTTCGGGCAAACTCTTATTTGCCCAGACGTGCCAGCACTCATCTGACTCTGGTTTAATGGCCTTCTAGGGCTGTGGAACAATTCTCGAAAGCTCTAAACACACACACACACACACACACACACACACACACACACACACACACACACACACACACACACACACACATCTCTATTGACATGCAAATGAGATGCATAGAGGTTACAGGGGCGAAGCAGACAGGAGCAATACAAATGTCACCCTGCTAGTTTTGGTTAGGCTGAGCTGAATTGTTCTACACACACACACACACACACACACACACACACACACACACACACACACACACACACACACACACACATTTTCATAAGAGAGGGGGAGAGAGAGAAAGACCGAGACAGAGGGGAAGATGAAAGGAAGACAGCCAGAGCGGTACACTCTAGCCGCACCGCACTCCCGTCTCCTTTAGACTGGCTGATCTGTATTCCAGGGAGTTTCCACCACTGCATTTCCTCTGCCACCATCAGCATCTTTGAAGCACCGCGCAGCCCAAGCCGCTGCAAAGCAAATGAAAGGTATTGCTGGCCAACAAACACCCTGTCTTCTTGTGGTGCCATTCCCTCCCATGCTGCTGCCCACCCCCACCACCCCCTTCCCCCACTGCCTTCACATCCACACATGTTGGCGGAGCCTGGAAGTAACACAATGCAAGTGACATTATTGTTCCATGCAACGAGCTTCTTTCTTGTCTAGTAAGGGAGCAACTGCATTTCTCAGTTCCATTTCAAAAGTAACACATGTGGAAGTACTGTTGCTCCCCTCTCCTGCCACCTCAGCCAATCTAGCTGCAAATTTGGCCCAGTTTGTTTATTTATTTGTTTGTTTATGAGTATTTTGACCTTCCCTTTCTCCTTGGAAAAGGTCCCAAGGCAGCTTACAGTAACAAGGCACAACATACACCCCAGAATATTTAAGACATACAGTATTCAAGTTTGAGAACAGGGGATTGAGAGGCAACATTAAAGCTGAAAGAGAATGTGAGCAGCTAAAGAAAAGAATATAAATTCCATGTATTTGTGACAGACGCCCGGATATTTGACTACCCAACACGCACGTACACGTGGTGAAACTACAAACTCTTCTTTGTTCGGTACTGCTGCCACCAATTAGTTATTTAAATTCCTATAGAGATGAAACAGGACTGACGAGGATGGTAACATTGCAAATAACAATTAAAGTTTATTGAAAGTTAAGGTAATACATAAATAAAGGTCTTCTTTAATGTTGCTTGCTTTACTTTTTAGTTACAGATAAATAGATTCAGTCCCTATCGCCCTTAAACAAGTCCTAAACAGTTTCTACATCTCAAACACTGTTTCCCTGCTGCCAACTACTAGTTTTCTCTCTTCTCTTCTCTCTAGTTCTGCAGTTCTCTCTTGACAGTTTACTTGTCACTCCTTATATAGGTAAGGGGTGTGTGGTGGCTCAGTGGACTAAGGCTCTGAAAACTGTCGACTGCAAAGTCGGCAGCTCGGCAGTTCGAATCCCGGGTGCCACACCGTGGAGCAAGCTTCCGCTGATAACCCCAGCTCCTGCCAACCTAGCAGTTTGAAAGCATATAAATGCAAGTAGATAAATAGGTAAAGCAGTAAAAAGCGGGAAGGTAAAACAGTATATTTCCTTGCAGCCATGCCGGCCCCATGGCCATGGACTTGCATACCGCTGAATAAGGAGACGAGCACCGCCCCTAGAGTCAGACATGACTAGCACACACGTGTGTGTGGGACCTTTACCTTATATAGGTACCAGCCCCGCCCACATTCAGTGGATTGGTTACCTATTTACATATTCATGACCATGCCTGCAAGGGTTCCGTCACAGTATTCATGTGTTGACCATCTAAAACAGTGGTTCTCAACCTGTGGGTCCCCAGAGGTTCCTGGACTGCAACTCCCAGAAGTCTTCCTCACTAGCTGAGCTAGTGTTATGACCTAAAAGTTATGAGGGATGGGAACTAAAGAGTATAAATTCCATATATTCATGTATGGTCGACCATCTAAAAGGTATGAGGGATGAGAACTATTAATTGATAACATAGTGTCAATGTAATCACACAAGAACAGAAATAAACACACTGTCAGGGCCGGCGTGTCCATTAAGGCGAACTAGGCAGTTGCCTAGGGCGCCAAAATGGAGAGGGCGCTGGCCAGCCTGCTGCCCCCCCCCCCCCCCCCCACTGCTGGCCACCGCCGTCCGTCACCTTCCGCCCCCGCCCCCATCGCCGCCCACCCCTGTGTCATCCACCCCCCACCTGTCGCCCTCCCCCACCATCCGCCGCCCCCTGGCCCCTTGCCTAGGGCACACACAAAAGAAAACCTAGCACCAGCCCTGCACACAGTTATAAGTGGTTATGAACACAAAGTCTGTGTCGCCATGTATGATTTGCCAGCTTCCAGCAGTTTTTCAACTGATTTCTCTACTCCTGATGGCAGCTGACGCTTCCCTGCCCTGCCCCTTTGTCTAAGCGGGCCATCAGCCACGAGGATGGGGACTGGAAGATCAGTGGAGAAGCTGCTGGAAGCTAGCAAACTGGGCCAAGTTAGTGGCTGTGGAGGCGGCTCCTGCCTTTACAAACCACTTTGTGCCCATTTCTAAATTGAGACTCGATGGCTGGGTTGCAGAAACACAAAACATATTGACAAACACTGAACAAAACAAAATACTGTGGTACCTCTTCTTATGAGTTTAATCCATTCCGAATGCATGCTCATAAGTCGAACAACTCATAAGTAGAGAAGCAGTATCTAAAAAAATAAAAACAAACACATTTAAACATTGGGAAAAATTGTAAGTAGAGCAGACCGCATCTAAAATTTGTAAGGCAGCAGTTAAAATGCCAATGGTTTTCCGCTCTTAAGTCAAATTGCTCGTAAGTAGAGCCGGTTCTAAGTAGAGGTACCACTGTATATTGGCCAGATTCTTACTGGAAACTTATGCTTGCATAAAGAAAATCAAATTAGTTACAGCAGCAAATTCCTGTTCATTAATAAGGTGCTGGCTGCATTCCTGTAAGTGTGCTGGACTACAAAACTAGTTGTACACCCAGTTATACAACCAGCACCTCATTAATAAGCAGATATTAGCCACCAAGACGTACATATTTCCCACTGCAAACGTAGAAACCGCTACTAGGATTCTGGCCACGCCTGAAGTACAAATCTGGTTTAAAGTAGTGGTTCCCAAATGTTTTTGGGAACCAAAACATTTAACCACGCCTGAAGTACAAATCTGGTTTAAAATAGTGGTTCCCAAATGTTTTTGACTTGCAGCTTCCTTGGTTTACCGGCCACTGGCCACAGGTCTCCCACTATGGGTTGGGGGGGGAGTGAGGCCCAAGTAGCACTTTCGAATATTCTCTGGTGCCCTTGCTTGGTTTGAGTGCCACGATACACACTCTGGGAACCACTGAATTAAGACAAAGCTTAAATTAATAAGGGCTTGTGAGGAACATCCCAATAGCTTTCTAATACATGAAACAGCATTAAATTACAAGATCATACTACATATTGATTTACTTGCAATAAAGGAAACAGCACATCCATTTTTTCTCTGTGTAATAAATCCAACTTTTCCTGCCTGTTTGCCATTGAATTATGTTGTCATTTTCTTACATGCAATCTTACTAAAATCTTATTCCATGCAACAACAGAAGGATGATGAAATTGAAATAGTAAAGATTATTGCAATATCATAAAGAAGCAGCTGCTAATAATACTGTATTTTCGATCTATAAGGCACTACCTTTTATTAGATGCCCCCACTTTTTAGACCCCCGAATAATAAAATTAATAAATCCTCCTTGAGGTCTCCTCCACCCCCACCAACCACCACTATTACCTTTAATTTCCCCATTCTAAACACCCCTCTCTGCTTTGGGGTTTTTTGTTTGTTTGTTTGTTTTGCAGAATCAGCAACCCATTAAGAAATGTCTCAGGAAGAAAAGAAAAAACAATGTCTTCAAGAAAAGGCATTTCCTAATGGGCTGCTGAATCCCTACTGGAGCCTGATCCTTCAAAAAATAAACTCACCAAAGCTGAGAGGAGTGCTTAGAATGAGGAAATGAAAGAAAACAGCAGGGGTGGTGGGGGTGGAGAACTCAAGGAAAGACGGAGCCCATCATGCAAAAAACAAACTACAGAGGGGAAAAGCAAGGTGAGTTTGGGTTCTCCTCCACCCACCCACTCTGAAAGGCTTACTTCTGTGTATACCACCACACCCCTTAATTTTTGGCATCATGATTTTAGAAAAAAACTAGTGTGGTATGCACAGAAAAATACGGTACTTCACCCACTACAGCAGAGGCTTATATGAGAGTTCCCAAACCTTCCTTTCTACTTCAGCCAAACTTCAATAATCTCTTCTGGGTTTTTTTTTAACAAGACCTTTTAGGAAAATGGTTGTACCAAATTTAGTTCTGGGCACCCCAGTTAAGAAGGATGTAGACCACAAATGGACCATGTTCAGCTCTGGAGTCAAATCTGGCTGAATCTGTCCCCCCATGCCTCCAGATATGCCTCTGATCCTGGCCTTCTGGACCTCCAGATGGTCTGGCTCCTTTCTCATAGTGGTAAGAGAGCACTGACAACACAGCCCTCTGCCCATTTTGAAGTGACTCTCCTATGGGTCATTATTGGTAGGAAGAAGGCCAAGCTTTGATCCTCTGGTCCCATCTGCTACTGAAATGTATCCCTTGAGGTCCTTTCTGCAACTGGACGTTGCTTTGCCAATGCAGACAAACTGGAGTGATGGCCAGAAGAACAGCCACCTGGCCGATCTCCTTTGCTTTGTCTTCCTGCATGGAGGAGGGGGTTGGACTGGATGGCCTTGTAGCCCCCTTCTAACTTCACTGCAGTAGGAGGAGCTGCTGACTCTGGTTTCAGAGGGTGAGGGAATCTATTTGAGGATAAGTCTTGGCGATTTTGCAAACAGCATTGGAAAGTGCAGAGATGGCCCAACTCCCAGACATAAGAACCTAGGAACATAGGAAGGGCCATGCTGGATCAGGCCAAAGGCCCATCTAGTCCAGCTTCCTGTATACACGGTGGCTCCACCAAATGCATCTGGGAGCGCACAAGACTAGATTTCTTGTCTCCTGATACCACTCCCCTGCATCTGGCCTTTGAAGTATCCTGGTTTTAAGCCTGGAGATGACCCGTCTCCATCATGGTTTGTAACCTGTGATGGACTTTTCCTCCAGGAATCTGTCCAATCCGCTTTTGAAGACATCCAGGCCAGATGCCATCACCACATCCTGTGGCATGGAGTTTCATAGACTAACAACAAGCTGGGCAAAAAAAAAAATCTTTTGTCAGACAAGAAGACAGCATGGGGGTTATTCCACCCATGCTTTTAAATCAGTGGTTCTCAACCTTTGGGTCCCCAGATGTTCCTGGAATGCAATTCCCAGAAGTCTTCATCACTAGGTGAGCTGGCCAGGATTTCTGGGAGTTGCAGTCCAGGAACATCTGGGGACCCACAGGTAGAGAGAACCACTGTTTTTAATTGATGAAACCTGCCCATAGCCCTTTCCCCAGAAAGGATTAAAACCAGAGTGAGATTGCAAAGACAAGGAACCCTACATCTCTTGAAGTGAACCCCCAAACCTACCCCAACCTTCAACTGCGTTCACAAAGATGAACTCTGTCATGGGATGTACTGTGAATGAGAGAGATCGCTCTCAACATCTGGCTATGATGATTTTGGGGGCTCTTATTAATTCACACACATTAAGTCCTGCAATGTCCAGCCTGAGGTGGAGTCTTGCAGGACCCAACCCTCGGACTGTTGGAGAGGTTTTTGGTTATCTTTCTTAGCAAGTATCACCCACCTTCACTTTCAGATTCAGTCCAAGAACCTTAGGAGAGGCGTTCCTTCCCTTTTTTAAATTGTAGTCTTTCATTAATAAATTTGCAAAGGGGGCAATTTGTATAAGGGTATACAATCCAGGACCTGTGTTTCTTACATTCTTCCACTCCACCCCTGCAGGTGTCTTTGTTAACAAAAACACAGCATGGGCATCCATGTTACATCTGGCTTATGCCAGACAAAACTCCTTAGTCTTTTAAGATGTCACAAGCCTCTTTTTTGTGTCTGTGTCTGGAAAATGTCCCGCTTTGGAGCGTGCAAAATCCAGGGCTTGAGGCAGAGCAGCAAACGGTGCTCCCAACCTACCCAAGTCAGGAGGCGTCACATTTAATGCGGCCAAACTGGCTATTTCAGCACGATGCAAAAATAAATAACGAAAATCCCTTAAGGGTCTATTTTACGGACCCGCCGCCCACGAAAGCCAAGGCTTTGTTGTGGGAGGTGGGCTTCGCTACTCCCGGCGGCCCTGCCCGAATCCCGGCTTGTTTCTTTTGCTTCCCGTAGGAAACAGCAAGGTGGCCCACCCGGCGCGCCCCTCCGTGGCTTGGTTCTCGTGCCACCGGTGGCAGCGGCGGGGTGGGGTGGGGTGGGGTGGGGGCAGAGATCGGCACTCCCGCGCCCTCCGTCCGGCTCGGGGGGGGGGGACGAGACGGTTTTCCCACCCAGAATCCTCCACGCCCGCTCCCGGTTCCAAAGGGAGGGGAGTGGGAGACGCCGCCGCCGTTGCCAGCATCTCTGGGGCCGCGCGCAAGACAAAGCCGGCATCTGCCCGCGGCGGCAGTTTTGGGGAGCCTTCTAGCCGGTCGGGGGCTTCTCGGCAACCCCTCTCCGGTGGTGCCCGGCAGGCTCAGCTCTCTCTTATCCTTGCTGCGACTCGGGCGCCCCTGTCTGCCTGCCTGCCGCCCCGTCCCGCCCCCCCCCCCCGCCTTCCCTCTCCACGCGTCTCCGGTGCGCGCTCCGCCCCTCCGCGTTGCTGCTGCTGCTGCTGCTGCTGCTGCTGCTGCTGTTGCCGCTGCTGCTCCTGCTGCCGTTTGCCGCCGCTGCCCGTCCTCGGTTGGCGGCAGGAGCCGGAGGCTTTCCGCGGCCGCGGCGCCTCGACCCGAGAGCCTCCACCCCAGAGCCTCCACCCCGCACCCCCCGCGCGCGCCTCGCCGCCCTCCAGCCGAGCCGTGCGCCCCCAGCCGTGCGCCCTCGCCGCCCCGCCGAGATGGCTGAGAAAGCCGGGCGCCGCCTGCGACTCCTCGTCCTTCTCCTCGCCGTGCTCAGCGGGAGAGGTAAGCCGGATCGGGACCCCCCCCCCCCGCGCGCCCCTGTCCCCTGTCCCCCGGGCCCGCCCCGGCCCGCCGCTCTCCTGCAAACGGGCAAGGGTTTGTGTGTGTGTGTGGGGGGGGGTTCCCTTCTGATCCCTCCCGGCTGGCCCTTTGTGCTCGCCTTCGCCGGCTTATTCTTCTCACGTCCCCATGCTTGGGAGTGGGGGGGGGAGAGAGAAAGGGGTCTGGGTGTAGGGGGGGCAGCGGCGGGGGCGCGCGCGGGGTGTGCAGTTATGTGCCATTCCTTGTCTGGGTTGGGCTGTCTGCATCATTGCGCATGAGCTCCCCTGCGCGCCCCCACCTACCCGCCCCGCGGCGTGGTGGCTGGATGCGGCCCGGCCTCGCCGCTGGGCGTGCGCGTTTGTGTGTGTGTGAGAGAGCGAGCTCGTGGAGTAGACCCAGCTGAGATCCATCTCCTCCTGGATGAAAAAGACGCGGAGGCGCGCAAAGGCGCTTAGGGCAGGAGGGAAACGTCGGCGGGCCCGAGGGCTTCCTCCCTAGTGGGGAGGCAGCGCCTTCCTCGCCGCCACCCCCTTCCCTCGCCCTCACCTCCATTGTGGCTAGCAGCGTGTAATGCCTAAGAAGCATAAAAAGAATGGGCGATCTGGACACGGCGGGTGGGGAAGGAGGGCGAGCCGAGGGGCGGTGGCCGCTCAGTCGCCAGATTTCCCGCACCGGCGAGAAGGGGGCTCTTTGCCGGCTGGAAACCCTCTGAGAAGGGCGGGGGTGGGGGCAAGCGAGCATAGGTGGGGCGAGGTGGCGGGGAGGTGTGACAAATCAGTCGAGACCATGGTGGTGAGGAATGTATCCAGACCTGATGCAGAACCTGCAACGGGGCGGGGGGGGGCGGCTTTTGTCTCTTTGATTCTCCTGTGCCCTACGGTGCCTGCAGGCTCCTCTCTCTCTAGCGCTCTCTCTCTCTCTCTCTCTGCGTTTTTGCTTGTGCCAGACCTGAGCTTAGGAGGCTAGCAAGATTGTCTTATAGCCTTTGGGGAAGGTAAAAAGAGGAAACAGGATTTTGTCTCTGGCTTCAAATCCTCCATCGCCCAGAGAACAATAGGAGATCCACCATGAAGCTGGGATGTGACCCTCATAGTCTTAGGTGGATGGGCTTTTCTGAGTGAAGAAGACCCCCATGTTTTGCTGCCCCCAAGGTCCAAGTGGAGCATCATCCACAGGCAATATGATTTCAGTGAAATGAGCTTCTCAGCTCCCGCTTCTATGTTGATCTCCTTTCTCTTGCATTTCCTATTGCTTTCGGCCTTAGAAGTTGAGAGAGGCCAAGACACTTAGACTTGCAACCTTCCTTATTTTAAATAATTGAGGCTGATGCACATGAAAAATGCCTGAGCAGTGGTGCAATCTCTAGTATCCTTGCAATCACAGAACTAGAGTGCATTTGAGGATCTGTAATTGACCTGATCCGGCCCTGCATCAGTCTCCTCCAGTTTACCAAATATGTTTCTCTAAATCATCCATGTTGAGTTTTTTCTTGGCATAAGCAAGAGCTCCGCTGGATTGGCTACCTGGTTAAAAAGCATTTTTGGGTTGTGTTCTTAATCCAAAGCAAAAGAAAGTCCTTATGCTATGTTAGGGCCAGGCAAAGAATGAGGGTGTGTGTGTACAAGAAGTACTTACGATGATGATGATGATGATGATGATGATGATGATGATGATGATGATGATGATGATGATGATGATGAATGCAATAATTCTGGTGAGAAAGGTTCACTTTTTGCTTAAAGGCAGAAACAGCTTTAAGAAGGAGGATATTGTAAGCAGAAGGTGCATGGCTGAATGTAGTTACAGTGGACCCTTGTATAACAAACGGTTGGTATAAGATTAAATCTGTACAACATAAAAAAATTCCAGAGATAGGGGAAATTTGCTTAACAGAATCACATATGGGGCGAATCCATACAACATAAAAATGGTCGCGATTAGGGATTAATCCATTTTCAATGCATTCCTATAGAAAATTTGCTTAACATGATTTCATTTGGAACGAATTAATTCCTTTATACAAGGTACCACTGTATTTGTTTTTGCTATGTACATATGTAAAATAGTACACAGTGCTCTGCAGATTGAAGGCAGCTTTTGGCCTGGTTGCAGTTCTTAGGCTAACAGAGAAATCACTCCTGGCATTTTTCCTAACACCACCCTCTTGTAGAGAGAGAGAGTAATGACCAAGGTGAAAAAGGTAAAGATTCACACACACACGCGCCGCTGCCGCACATGCGTGCTAATTGTCTCCGACTCTAGGGGCCGTTGCTCCTTTCTGTATTCAAGCCAAAGAGCCAGTGTGGAGACCAAAGTAGGGTCACTTGAATTGTGCTCAATGTGCCAGATGAGAGCTGTCTGGATAACTCAGTGAGTTAGGTTCTTTGGCTATGGAGCCAGAGGCTGGGAGTTTTATAACCTCACTCTGCAGCCCATGATGCTGCACGCTGGTCCCAGGGTCCCCCCCCCCCCGAAGAAGTGAATACTAAGCCACTTCTGAATACTCTCTACCTAGAAAACCCAGAAACAAGTTGCCATGAGTCGGATTTCACTAGACAGCACACAATTATTATCAGCAAAATGAAGATGGAGGATTAGATTCAAGATCCTCATGCCCTGTTCTCCCCCCCCCCAAAAAAATCTGGATGTAGATCCTCTGCTGTAGTGAAAACCAACTGACAGTGGTTCCTTTTTTTTTTTTTGCTCTGTTCTGAAATTCCTCCTGGTTGACCATTTGTCGGTGGGTGACCCCATTATCTGTCGCTGTCCCATCGTCTGTTTCTCTCCTTTTCTTGACCTGTAACCACGTTCCCCAACAGGGCACCCTCCAGGAGGGTTGGGTAGGATTCGAACATCATCCCCAGGGAGTCTCCTAAGAAATTCTGCCCCACTGGTTCCACCTCATGCTTCTATACCAGTTGTGAGTTGGTGTGCCTGATGTTTTGAATGACAGCAGGTGTTGACCAATGGCCAATGCTTTTTTAAAATTAAAATTTGTATTTTTTTATTGATGATCCACTTAAGATAATACATACCATCCAAGCTTATTATACAAACAACACTGACTAACACATCAAATTAAACACGCTTATACTATCCAACAGCCCAATCCATATTCTGCTTTATCCAATTTATTTTTTTGTATAACATCTGAGGTTAATAGAGGTTGCCATATATTCAGAAATGTATTGTGTTTTCTCTCTCCCCTGTATAGTTTAAACCTACTAGTCAGTTTTTCCATAACTGCAACTTCCCATATTCGGTTTACAAATGTTGTGAGTGAGAGATCCTGGGCATATTTCCAATTGCGAGTAAATTCCATTGTAGCCACGCCTATAAGAATTGCTATTAATTCTTTATTAGCTACTTTTTCATTTTCCTCAATAAATAATTAGAATAATAATAACATTTCATTTGGAACTATTTTCTTTTTAGTTCAATTCTCTATCCAGTTAATTACCTTATTCCAAAATGTCTCTATATTTGGGCATGCCAACCACATACAGTATGTTCTAAAGAACCTTTACACTCGCAATTGCGCCAACATGTGTCAGAGACTTTTCTGTTAATTTTATGCAATGTTGTGGGGAAGAAGTACCATCGTTGTACTATCTTTAAAACTGCTTCCTTAGCTTTTGATGAGATCGATTTATAAGGGTACCCCATGGCTCCCCCATGCTGTGGAGAGCACAAGAACAGTTAAAAAAATAAAATGAAGGAATTATCAGAATGTCATAAGAAAAGTCAATCAAAGGAAATTTTAATGGAGCTAAAAAGAATTAGATCCGAATGAGAGGCTTGAGACCCAAAGGTCTCTGGGCGACTTAACATTCAAAGAAGAATTAAAACAGTTAAAACATTAAAATGTCAATAAATAATTAAAACAATATTAAAAATATTACACTAAAATTACCATCAGGACCCACAATCTATATTATGTTTATACCTGGCGCCGAAATGTCATCAGTGTTGGCACCAGGCGGATCTCACTTGGGAGGGCATTCCATAGCTTGGGAGCAGCTGCCGAGAAGGCCCTATGTCTACAAGCCATCCCTCTCACCTCCTTGAGGGACGGCTCTTTCAAGAGGGCCCCCTGGCTCAAACTTAATTGTCAGGTAGGTTCATATGGAAGGAGGTGGCCCTTCAAGTATCTAGGTCCTAAGCCAGTGATGGCGAACCTTTTAGAGACCGAGTGCCCAAACTGCAATTCAAAACCCACTCATTTTTCCACAAAGTGCCAATACAGTAATTTAACCTGTATACAGGTGGCTATGAAGGGGTGATGTCAGGTACCCACAGAAAGGGCTCTGAGTGCCACCTTTGGCACCCGTGCCATAGGTTCGCCATCACTGTCCTAAGCCATTTAGGGCTTTATATATCAGAACAAGCACTTTGAATTGGGCTCAGGCAGCAACTGGTAACCAATGCAGGTTACGCAGAATCGGCAGCCCCACCACTTACCAGCTGCACCGCACGATTCTGGGCCAGTTGCAATCACCAGACCATCTTGAAAGGCTGCCCCATGTAGAGTGCATTGCAGTAATCAATATGGGATGCTACCAGTGCACGCGTAACTGTCAAGAGGCTGTGCTCGTCCAGGTAGGGGCGCAGCTGGTATATTTTCCGCAGCTGAAGAAAGGCACCTCTGGTCACCGAGTCCACCTGGGCTTCCAGAGTTAGACCGGGGTCCAGAAGCACCCCCAAGCTGCAGGACACAGGAAGCTGCCTTGCCTGACTGGTGACCAAAGCTGTAACTCCTGTCATCCTCAGAACGATGGGACTTGCGGTGGAATCCATTTCTAGGGCATCTAGCAACTAATTACAACTTTTAATGTAGGTAGAGAGCAAGTCCCCATTCTTGCATATCAGTATGACTTCAATCTAAGAACTTAAGGGGCAATGATTGTTCCATTCCGGCAGGCCCTTGGCACCCAGTCTTGCTTCAGAGAAAGGCATTTTAATAGAGTGTTGTTGTTTTAGCTTGCTTTGCACTGAGTACTTTTCAAGTGTTTTGTTTCAATTGGGCGTGTGCTTTAACGTTGCCCCTTGTATGTTTTTATTTGCATTGGTCTACAGATTGCTTTGTGAGCAGCCTGTTAGGTGGGGATACAGATCAGATGGACAATAAATGAATAAACCTTCTTCAGGGATTCAGACAGGATGGCCTCCCAGCTCTGCCTGGAGATGCAGAGGCACAGCCAAAGATCTTTCAAGCTCTTTAGCTACCAAGCTCTACAGCCTTTCCTCTAATGATTTCACTCTTCTGCCCAACTGGAATACGGTCTCTGTTAACATCTCTGCAGGCTAGTATGAGAGGTGAAGAATGGAGGACCTCTTGATAGACATCACAGTTGGTGCTGGCCTTCTTTTTGAGCCGCTGTGACCAAACACACTTGACTGCACAACCACTTCAACTTCACTCAACATAAGAACATAAGAAGAGCCATGCTGGATCAGGCCAAAGGCCCATCTAGTCCAGCTTCCTGTATCTCACAGTGGCCCCACCAGATGCATCTCGGAGCACACAAGACTAGATTTCTTGTCTCCTGATACCACTCCCCTGCATCTGGTCCTTGAAGTACCCCGGTTTTAAGCCTGGAGATGACACATCTCCATCATGGTTTGTAACCTGGGATGGACTTTTCCTTCAGGAATCTGTCCAATCCCCCTTTGAAGGCATCCAGGCCAGATGCCATCACCACATCCTGTGGCAGGGAGTTCCTCAGACTAACAATGTGCTGGGTGAAAAAATATTTACTTTCGACTGTTCTTACTCTCCCAGCCCTCAATTTGAGTGTATGTCCCCTAGTTCTGAAATTTTGTGAGAGGGAGAAGAGCGTCCCTCTATCCACGTTACTCATGCCCTGCATTATTTTGTACGTCTCAATCATATGTTTGAAGCAGGGGCATTGTTTTGCAAATGGATCCACCCACCCTATTTACTGGGTAGATTTTGTATTTATCAGATTACATGGGTTGTTAGAAGGTAGACTCCCCTCTACTCTCCACACCTGGAAAACAAAAGGCTAGATAATATGCAGGGAGAAAAATTGTACAGATAGCCATGGAATCTCAGGAATTTGCCAGTTTTCCATCTTCTTAATTAATATATTTCTGGATTATCTCTGGATACACAGGAGCTACTAGAAATTAATACCAACTTTGGTGCCAATCATTTTAAAAATGAACAAAATTTGTGTCTTCTTTTGGTCTTTGCATAGTTTTTCTGTTTCTGCACAAACTTGCAATGCACAAACTTCCCAAAAAGAAAGCCTTTTTAATATCAGAATTTATTTTGAAGTACAGTATGCAGAAAGCAACAGGAAGTGGATACAGAGATATAACTGTAATAAGGAAAGTTAATTAAACTAATGGCAGCTGGGGCATCTCTTGAACACTTATAAAACTTACCTCCTGCAATTCCACTTACAAATAGAATTACACGCAGCTCACAGTGGATCAAATGTAAAATTCACATAACTGAAATATAGCAGCTCATAAAGCACATGCATTAGACATCCCCATAACACACTGAGGAGAGTACTGACTGGTTTGAACTGAAAAGTAAGGATAAAATGTAAAAGAAATGCTTCCATTTTGCTCAGCCTAATTCTATGTGTTGAACAAGTCCCCTGAAGTTGTTAGATCACAAAAACACATAAGAAAAGCTTCCTGCATCACACCAGGCATGCGTGGCTGCATGCAAAAAGTGTCTTGGAATCCTGTGTCCTAGGAACAGGTAAGAGAAGACAAGAACTCGTATTATTCAAGGTAGAGGAGACATTCCCTGTGGTTTCTTCACACACTGACTCCTGATGAAAAATACATCTATATCTGTCTAACTGCCCGGACGTATGCATGTTAGTTGCAGAGGCAACTGAGCGGCTGATTGTTTCCAGTCCAAGCTGGAAGGGTAGAACGGAGAAAACAAAATATCAACCCCAGAGGTGGGAAATACTTGCATGGTTCTGGATGGCAATGAACTAGTTTCCCATCATTCCTCACTTTTGGACCGGGAGCTGGTAGTAATTTGTGTCCCAAAAATATCACATTGCCCAGACTTGATCTGCTTAAAGAGGAATGTGTTGTCAGAAAGAGCCTTCCATCTTTGTGTTTTGACGGTGCCAGGGGAGGGGTTGTGCAGGACGCTGGGGCAACAAAACAATGGGTAGAGTTGGGCATAGCTTCCAGTTTTGCCTGAATCAGCAGCTGATGCTCATGCCATCTGCTCTGAAAGGAGAAGTTAGACGAACCTGGTTTTTGTCTCTGCAGCAGAGAACCACACAGAATCTGCTACCGCAGCTGTAATACTAATAGGAGCGTGGTTTTGTTTTCCTGAATTGCATAAGGAGAAGAGCAAGAATGGTTCATTGACTGTACTTGCCTCTGTTGCTTTCCCATCACTAGTTCTCTTTCGTTTATTTTTTATTGATAAGAAAGCTTCTGTCCCCCTTTTCTGCTTACTAACACAGTGGCTAGGATGGCTGAAAACCCACTAGTCGCCATTACCTCCTGCCCAGCAAACCAAGGTGGGGGTGTTATCTGGGGAATGTGTTCCATTAATGGATGTGGCCAAAAACAATATAAGGTGGTGGCGGGAACACCTGTGGAGATAAAATCCTCACTCTCAGTGTATTAAGCCTTGAAGGGCACATTTCTGTCTTTCTGGATGGGAGGAAACCCAGACAAAATGTCTTTTCCTCCAGTGATTTCAACTTACAGTTCATGGTCCGTCTACCTTTTGCATCGTCACAACAAGGTGGAACAGAGAGAGAGAGAGAGACTAAACCTGTGTTTCCAGAGGTTTTGCAATGCATTGGCTAGTCTGTATCCAGTCAAACAATTGTGCCTCTGCCCAGCAATTGGAGGTTGGGACCTCAGGAAGGGAAAGATGGAGGTCCAGGACCTGAAGTTCCCCCTACCAGCCTTAGAGGTCTATTTGGTGTGATTCTCTGAATGAACAGCCACACCCATCCTTACTATTCCCTGCTGGACCAGTTGCAATGTCTGAAGGTTCTTCAAAGGAAGTCCCATGCAGGACAGACTCCAGTAGTCCAGTCTGGATGCCACCAAAGCATACACTACTGTCACTTGGTTTGCCCATGGAGGGGGCATCGTTGCTGCACTGGTCCAAATTGGGCAGAGGCATTAACCATCTCTGAACCATGAGGAGAGGCAGCCTACCTATCATCTTATGGTGTTCCTATTGACTCAGGGAGTCAATCCTGTAAGCTCCTCAGGGTTTCCCATTGGCCACTGAGGGTGTATGAATCCTTCAGTGTATGAATATCAGTGGAGCTAGTCATGTGAAGGTGGTTTAGGAAGCAGCTTTAAAACCCAAGTGTACTTTCTCAGCCTGAGAGATGGCCCTGATTTCATATATGCCTTTTGGGGTGGAGGTGGGGATTCCTTCCAGTATTGGGTGGGGCTCAAGATAGAAAGTGGGTACCAAAAAGCAGTTTAGTCTAAAGCTCTTATTGCCAGTAATATACTGTAGCCTTAGGAGAGACATTTCAAAATTCTGGAGTGAAAACAAAAATCCACCCAAGATCTGGGATTTGTCCAGATGTGTCATGTTAAAGGGCAGTCCACTAAGACCTAGAGAGCTGGATTAGGGCCAAAGGAGAGATGGGTTTCACCATAATCCATAAACACTCACACCTCTACCTAAAATTCTGGCATCCTCCCACCTACACCTTCTTTCCTAACTGGAGTGGCAGCGCATCCCACTTCCATTGCTTATCATCTTATTTTAAGTCAACAAGGGCAAATTACTGTGTTCAGTAATTAGGACCGAAGTCAACCAAGTCTGTTTCTAACTGCATAGCAGAGCCACTGGATTGACACTTCACCTGGACATCTTGCTGCTGTATTTATAGCACAGTGTGACCCTGGCTTCCCAGGACAAACACTGTGTGATGCAAGAAAACAGAGCAAGGAGTTATATTTATAGAATGTTCAACTTCTGCTCTTGGGCGTCTCAGGCAGAGCAATTTGCTCACTTAAATTCAAAGCGGAGAAATGGACTGGCTTGCAAATAAGCATGCAGAAGATAACAGAGTACAAATTTATTTTATGATGCCTGACTGTACATGCTTATATCAGTCATTTATCATCAGTAAAGGTGAGGGAGGCAGTGTGGTGTAGTGGGTAGGATATCAGACTAAGAGACAGACCTGGGTTCACGTTCCTGCTCAGACTTCAAAACTCTATCATCTTGCATACCGCACCCTATGGATCCCTCCACAAGTCAAAAGTGGCTGACTATCTTTACAGAATTTTACTCTCTTCCTTTCTTGCTTAGACACTGGCTCTGTCTGCAATCATGAGCACATGTGGGGCTCTTTAAGACTGCCTGCATGGGGACTGTTTTGGATGCAACACAACCTGGGTGTTTAACATTGCCAACATTTCTCAAGGATTCAAATGCCATTCAACATAAAGGTCCTTTTCAGTGGAAGTTGTTGCTAATACTTTTAAAACATGTTTTGTTTTAAAAATTGATGTTTTTAAAACTGATTTTTTAAATGCTGCAATCTCTTTGGTACTATGCATTGTGTATTTGTAAAGGCCTGTGGTCATAAACAATAAAGTTTTTGATTGATTGACCTCCCCTGTCAGAATGGCCACAGTGATGGCCATTCTTTGGTAGGAGGGAAACAACGAGAAAACCAGCAGAACCTTGTGCTGATCTCTGCTTGTAAAGCCAGTGTGCCATGGTCGAGAGCTTTGAGCTAGAGAGACCTGGATTTAAATTCCAAAGCTCCCTCAGTACAAAACCATGTCAGCTTTCGGAGTAGAAAGGGTTAGCAGGATGGGAGAAAGTGAAGGCAAACACAGAGGGTTGGGTCCTCATGTTGTTACAGGAAGTAATGCAGACAAAGAATGGGCAAGTTGAAATGTTTGTGCATCTTACCTTAGAGAATGTAATGTCCCATTGCCATCCAAAAGCTGCACAGTTTCTCCAATAGCATGCAGACAAGCATGCAGGTGTCTTGAGCCCCCTGATTGGGTGAATGGTAGGCTATAGATGGAATTAAATAAATAAACAAGGACATAGGATCCCTCCTCCTTTTTGCACCTGCCACAATGACGGGGCTCTCTCGAAAGCTTGCCAAGTTGTCTAGGATAACTGAATTGGATGGGGTCTATAAGACCATTGAATCCAACTCTGCTCAATGGAAGAACTCAAATCAGAATGGATCTGTCAAGTGGTGGTCCAGTTTTCTCTACAATGCCTCCAGCCTTGGAACCCTCACGGTGATTGGTTCCGTTGCTGTACTGCTCTAACGGTTAAGAAGGTTTTTCTTTGTATCCTTTTTGTGCCTTTGGGTTTGCCCTTGTTATCTTGGAATTTGTTTTAAGCTGTACGGTTTGTCTCGTCGGACGTCTATCTTGTGGTTAATATGTTCTAGGGTTGTCTTTATGTTTAGCAGACTGGAGATGGGTAGCAAGAATTCAATATCATAGTCGTTTTATTGGAAAAATAGGTTGCTAGTGCTTATAGAGAGAGCCTGTATGATATAGTGCAGTGGTTCCCAGTCTTGGGTTCCCCAGATGGTCTTTGACAACAGCTCTCATAAATCCTGGCCAGCACAGCTAGTGGTGAATGTTTTGGGGAGTTTTGGGCCAAGAACAATTGGAGACACAAGGCTGGGGACTCCCTCCTTTATGTGCTGGAACAGAAGTCAGAAGATCCAATGTACAGATATCAATTGAGTCTTGATGACGTTGGCCCTGTCTCTGTCAGACTCTCTTTACCATACAGAGTATTGTGGAAACAATGTTGATTGGAAGAGAGGAGTAGTATATGTTGCCTTCACCTTACTGAATTAAAAGCAGGGTAAAATCTGACTAATAAAGCATGTCTGCAAAGGTAAACATCATGAAGAAGTCTGATGCATGTCCCAAAAGCTTAGGAGTTGAGCAGAAAAACTGGGGCATTTGCTGGGAACTGAGTCATTGGCATCTCCACGAACTCTTTCATTTTCCAAAGCAGTTCAAGACCATCTGCAAAGGACTGGAGGTTGTAAATAACAGGAAAATCCAGTTACACATTTATACTGGCAGAAGGCAAACAAGACAACATAAAGGGGCTTCTTGCTGCTATTTAATGAAGTCTCACTGGAATTTTTGGACAAGCATGCCTGAAAATCCAAGCAGGGCCCCCTTAATTGCTGGGTAGAAGCCACTTCAAGTTACACTGTTTGTCTTCTGCAGATGTAACTGGATTTTGCCCATTATTTTCAATCTCCAATGTTTCTGTTGCAGGAGTTAACTAGCCAATAAGCTTGGATGCTTCAAACAGGAGCTCTGTGACATCTCTTTTCCAAGGCTCCCTCTTAACAATCTGGAAGGTCTGTGAGAAAGATTTGCCAGCCATCTCCCAAAAAAGGACAATTTCTTATTGAGTTCTTGAGTCCACTTTCCCCTCTTCTTGGGAGCTTCCCAAGCACCGAGAGAGCAGCGGTGAGGCTGGTTTAGAGGTTCTGTCAGCTCTAGGTTCTCCCCTAAATACATCCATGAAGCCATTTGGCTTCGGGGAGTGTGCTTCACCTTTTAGTCTGGACTTTGCAGGAGCTGTCCAAGAGCCTCGTGGCGCAGTGGTTAAATGCCTGTACTGCAGGTAAAACTGTGCTCACGACCTGGGTTCAATCCCCGGTAGCAGGCTCAAGGTTCACTCAGCCTTCCATCCTTCCGAGGTCGGTAAAATGAGTACCCAGCTTGCTGGGGGGGGCAATGTGTAGCCTGCACACTGTAATCAAAATTGTAAACCGCCCAGAGACTACTTGTAGTGGTATGGGGCGGTATATAAGCAGAACACTTTGTTTTTTTTTTTTTTTGCTTTTTCTGAAGCTTATTTCGAGAATAATTTCAAACGCTGCAATACTTCCTATGAAACTGGTCCCCCCAAATGGAGACCACCCACCTTCCCTACATGAATCCCAGGATCTGATCAACTTGGCTTGTTTCTGCACCCATTGTATAATTCTGAGAATTAAGATGATTTCTTGTCCTTTGTCAGGCTTAATATATCTGGAGATGCAGGGCTTGTAGTTAAAGTCCAGCTGCATAGTTGTGATGAGTTGTCTCAATTTTTATAGCTATTTGACTCTCATATTGTTAACATACTCCAGAGGAGTCCTCAGCATAGAGGCAGATACAGTGTTACCTCTACTTATGAGTTTAATCCATTCCGAATGCATGCTCATAAATTGAACAACTCGTAAGTAGACCAGCCGTATCTTCTAAATTAAAAATTAGGGGGGGAATTGTAAGTAGAGCAGACCACATCTAAAATTAGTAAGGTAGCAGTTAAAACGCTAATGATTTTCCACTTAAGTCAAATTGCTCATAAGTAGAGGGGCTCATATGTAGAGGCACCACTGTACAGTATAGTTAATTTCACAGTAGAACTGAACATATTTTACACAGTAGAACTGAACATCTTTTACATGTTTTTAGTCCATATGATTTGGCCAATTTTTAATAATTAACTGAAATGTGTAGGTCTCATTTTGAAGGAGAGCTTTAAAGCTGAAATCCTGTTCTGCTCCTTTGGAGATAGGAGATTTGGAAGGGAGGGGTGGAATTTGGAACTGTTACTTTTACTTGAAGGTGACAATTTGTAACAGTGTTGAAATGAAATGATATTTTTCAGCAGCGACAAATTGACTCTTAGTGTGGCCACATTTACTGCCAACCAGTAAAGAATAGTTGCCTTTTAACTTAAGGGTGTTTTTAAAATGCAGGTTTCCCACCAAATGATGTTTTTCTGATACACCTTGAAGAAGACCCAAGATAATGCAACAATTTAATAAGCAAAATGTTCCATTCATTATTACAAAGAATGG
The DNA here is from genome assembly GCA_037367245.1 of Phrynocephalus guinanensis. Lineage (NCBI taxonomy): Eukaryota > Metazoa > Chordata > Lepidosauria > Squamata > Agamidae > Phrynocephalus > Phrynocephalus guinanensis. Next base: position 17,840,047 of record CM074748.1, read on the forward strand.
TCATTTTTTAAAATAATTTTCTTCTGCAAATCTTCTTGAACACAAGGTTCAAGCGAAATTGTTTCTAATACTGTATTAAAGGAATAATCTTCATTTCCCTGTCACATTAATTGCAATCAGTTTTTTAAAAAAACAGTCATGTTAAAAAAATCAATCACATGTTAACATGTGATTGGAGTATATTGATATTGATGCAGATCCAGAGGGTGGGAGTTGAATTCCCCTCTGGGCTGGACTCTGTGATCCATAGGGTCCGTTGTAGTTCTAAGATTATTATTACAGTATCATCAAGTCTTCAGGAGCCACATTTTCATTTAGTTGGAACTGAATAGGGAACTAGTATAGTTTAGCTCTCAGCTAATTTTTTGCCAGAGGCACTTCAGATTTCTGGACTGGGAAACAAACTGTTAAACAGAGATGGCTCTTCCATCCAAAATGATGCTGTCACAGAGACCAAGGAGAGGAGCGCTGAGAAACCACAGGTGGATGGAACTGACAATTGAGAGAGCTGGATTAACTCCTAGGCCAGTGTTGGCGAAGCTATGGCACAGGTGCCAAAGGTAGTCCTCGGAGCCCTTTCTGTGGGCACCTGACATCGCCCTTTCACAGCCACTTGTATTCAGGTTAATTTATTTATTTATTTTTATATTTATATTTCTATCCTGCCAGATTTTCCCAAAAGGGAACTCAAGGCAGTTAAGCAGATATAAAAATTCCATAATACAATCACAAAGGAATAGTAATCGGTTCCAAAAGATGAACATAAAAATGATAAGCCAACCAACAGCGGAACCCAAAATTTAAAAGAAAAAAAAACTAAACAAACAATCAAGGATAATAATACTAATAATGATACTAAAGTAAGATGGCAAAAGAAAAACGGGTGGACATGGAAAACTCAAATCCCTACTCAAAAAATAAATTGCTGTATTGGCACTTTGCAAAAAAAAATATTAGTGGGTTCGCCATCACTGTCCTAGGGTCTGAATTCAGGCTCCACCCCTGGTTCAACCCCTGGTTCCTCTCATGCAGCCCTGACCACGAGCAGTTGCAAAGCTTAGGTTTCCCCTGCGAAGCAGCGAGGAAGGACAGGCCCCACCTGCCTACCCAAAGAGATCCCTGCATCTTGCATTCCCCTATAGCTAGCTGGCTACTTCCTCCCTCAAAGGAGGATGTGGAAACGTCAGCGGACTCTGTGCCCTGCCCTCCCTTTGCCCCCGTGCATCATTGCAGAGAGCACGAGGGACAGCCTTGCCTGGTGAGAGGGATTACGGAGCAACAGCTGGGCCATCGGTCTTGGCAAGGGACCCTACGCAAGACTTGCAAGGGTGCAGTCTTGGTGGAAAGAGAGGGAGAGAGAGAGAGAAGGCCTTCCTTATTGAAACAAAAGAGGCAGCCGGCAGTTTCTGTGGCTGCAGTCTGCTCTGCCGCCCTCCTTCTGAAGTGTCCCAGGGAGCTGGCTGCCTTTTGCAAAGAAAGCATGCCTAAGTGAGACACTTTGAAGATGTCAGGCTCTCCCCTCCATACACACTTTATCCCCCACCCCACCCCTGGCTGTCACTGCAAAGCATATATTGGAGAGAACGGTGGCAGAGGGGGACAGGGAAGTGAGACAACCCCGCCTTGTGCAACTGGGTCAACACTCCTTTCCTAGATCCCCCCCTTTTCCTTTTGATAAGGTCAGCCCATTATTGCATGTTGCACATTCCCTAAGAAGGTAGACATGCAAAGCAGATTACAGATCTCACACCCTTCTGCCTCCTCTTAACCCAGGGCCTGCTACAAACTGCTGTTCGGCGATAAGGAACGTTACCCATCCTGGCCTTAGGAAGGAAATGCGGCTCCTTGGAAATTTGTTGGCCAGTAGCCTTCTGCTATGGGGGCGTGGTGGCTCAGCGGACTAAGGCTCTGAAAACTGTCAGCTGCAAAGTCAGCAGCTCGGTGGTTCGAATCCCAGGTGCCACGCAGTGGATCGAGCTCCCGCTGATAACCCCAGCTCCTGCCAACCTAGCAGTTTGAAAGCATGTAAATGCTAGTAGGTAAATAGGTACTGCCGTAAGAAGTGGGGAGGTAAAAAACAGTGTTTCCTTGCAGCCATGCCGGCCACGTGGCCACAGACTTGCACAATGGTGGCTCTTCGGCTTGAATATGGAGATGAGCACCACCCCCAGAGTTGGACATGACTAGCACGCATGTGTGGGGGAAACCTTTACCTTCTCCTAGCCTTCTGCTAGCAGACCCCCTGACTCAGTGGGATTCACAAAGATAAGAGCCTACCTTTCAGTAGCTGGTTCAATGAAGCCCCTCTTAGTAATAATTGTATGCCATCAAGTTAGTTCTGACTGATGGCAACTCTTTTCTAGGTTTTCTAGGTAGGGAATACTGAGAAATGGTTTACTGTCCCCTACCTCTGCGGTTGTAGCTGCCTAGATGCCCTATAAGCACGTCCGATCTCACCTGATTTCAGAAGCTAAGCAGGGTCAGCCCTGGCTAGTACTTGGAGGGGAGACCACCAGGGAATACCAGGTGCTCTAGGCTCCATGGAGGTTTCTTGGCAGGAATACTGGAGTGGTTTGCCAGTTCCTAGTCCAGGCACCTACACCACCTGCTAATGGTCACCCATCCAAGTACTAACCAGGCCTGACCCTGCTTAGCTTCCAAAATCAGCTGAGATCGGATGTGCTTAGGCCATCTAGGCAGCTTAAGAAAATAAAAAGTATCATGTCCTGGATGTTTAGGGTATAGAAGCTATAGCAATAGAAATTGGGTGAAACCAAAAGAAAAAGAAAGAAAACAGTGACTTTGTACTGATTTTGGAGAAGTAGTCTGACAAAGGAAAATGGGATGTACGATGTAATGCAACGTATACAATGCCTCTAGTGCTGGAGCACTCGCCAGCTCTCCAGTGTTGTTCCATTGTGTTATTGCTCTTAACTGTTCCAGAATTGTACTGCTCTTAACAGTTAAGAATTTTTTCCCCTGAAACTCAGGCTAAATCTGGCTTCCTGTAGCCTGAGTCCATGATTCTGTGTTCTTCACCTTGGGTTGATCAAGAACAAACCCTCCCCCTCCGTGTTCGTGACTGCTTCACAAGTATTTGAAAAGTGCCATCACATAACCTCTCAGTCTTCTTTTCCCAAGGCTTTGTAGTAAATTCTTTGGGAAACATCAGCTAATTCTTGGGCAAGGGGCATGCTTCCCATTTGTTTCTGCTTCAGCCATTCTGAGACTAGGCAGGCATTATGTGTGAGGGTCAATACATGCATCATTTACCAGGTGATTGATATTCCAAGATGCCTCCAGGGAGACAGTACAAACCAGTTTGTAAGCAAGGTCCACACTCCCTTTGTTTCAAAGCAAAATGTTGGTTTGTTTATAAGTTTTGGCTACTGGTGCACAGCACGGGTGTGTGTGTGCAACACAATTTGCCTTTAAACCATGCTGCATGGGAAGATGATTGGAGCTGTTTGGTGCTTACAGCAGACCAGCCTGCTCATTTCCTTATTTTTTTTTAAAAGGCACATCCCTCTGCCACACTGCATTTTTAAAAAAGTAGTACCTCATAGCCATACTGCACTCCTGAAATTCAGTGGTCTGAGTGACTCCCTAGTTGGTTTAGGACTGGTTAGTCCTCATGGAACTTGTAGCTTTTGAATCTGGGTAAGGGATTTTCTGAAGATTTGCTCCTTCAGGGCATGGCTTCAGTTGACTGGAAAAGGTTTGATCAAGTTAATTGAAGACAATTAATTGAAGCAAGCAAATTAATTATTCCAGGCAATTGACCTGCTTCCTTTCCCTCTCAGCTGATAGAAGAAATAGCAAAGTCCGGATTACTCTGGGCCAAAGTCTTAGCAGCGTAGGGCGGGGCTCGTCGTCAGCAGCGGGAGCAGTGAGGAAGAGTTTGCTCAGTGGACATTTGGTGGGACGTGCCGTGGGTCAGGTTGCGAAAGGGCCAGGTTGGAAATAATGGGTGCTGGAGGAAGCAATGCAGGAGCCAAACCGATCATCCTTAGCAAGAGAGGTAAAGTTTGGGGAAAGCTGGTGGGTGGGGAAAGAGCAAGGGTACGGTTGGAAGAGAAACAAATGTCATGACACGAGTCTGAAGGGGATTGTCCTTTGGACCTAGTCCCCTTTCTCCATGGCTATCTCTCTCCTCCCTCCCTGCCACCCCGCATTTTCACTGTACAGTCAGATGTAGGAAGCTGGCATGTACTACATCACTTTTGGCCCATCTGGTTCAGTATCACCAGCTTTGACTGCCAGCTACAGCCCTGCAAGACTCTTTCTAAGCCATACCTGGGGCTGGCAGCCTCTCTGACATGGTACGCCCGCTGCTTCTCTTGCATAGAGGATGTGAAGGCAATGTGTAGTTCAGAAAACTGGCATGCCAACTTGGATGCGCTGTTGTATGATTAACTGTATGTACTGTATATAGCTGGAATAAGATTTCCATTAGAGATATGAGTGTTTCGTTTTGGAAGGGGTCAGGTTCCGAAACAAAACACTGCCGTTTGGAACCGGGACTGACCCTCTGGAACTAAAACAACTACTGACTTACCAGCTTTTGGGTTGCGTGGGTTGAAACTCCAATGAGGAAGCTGCCTCTGACGCCTCATCTTTCCCTCTCTCTGGCGCTGACTAATCAGGAGCTGTGCAAGGACATGCATTGTCTTGCCTCCCTGTCTGATTGGCCCGCGCCAGGGAGAAGGTTTTTATCCACCTTGGCTTGAACCCTCTAATTTCTAAAAGAAAAAGCAATCATCCTTGGAAGTGCTGGAGAAATTCCTGGCTGTCTCTCTGTACAGTTCACTGGAATTCCACCACTTTGATTGACTGAAGCACCGTCTCTAGCTACAGAGGGTTGGCGCATCTCCTCCTGTGCAGCTGGCAGCCCTGATACATGTTGAAGTTTTAATTGATAAGACTCCGTCTCTTGGCTTAAAAGGAGCTGCCGTGCTTTGCGTCCTATGTAGGGCTGTCAGAACTGACTGTCACTGCCGCCTCCGCAGATGGCTTGCCTGTCTTGTCAGCCACAAAATGAAAAATAAACTGGAAGGAGTGGTACGAAAAGCGGAGGTTACGGGTCACCAGCGAGACAAATGAGAAGACTTCTCTGGAACAGTGTGGGAATCTAAAGGCACAGACTCCCAGTTGCTTCCAGATGTCATGCAATCGCAACATAGTCCATTTGTTTTTCTGTTGCAACAATTATTTTTAAAATGGCAGTTTCTCAACAAAAAAGAAATTCTTAGATTGTGTTAAAATGCTTTAAATATACAGTTGGACCCCAGTATCTGCTGGGGATTGGTTCCAAGCCTTCCTGTGGATAATGAAAACTGTGGATAAGAAAGAATGCCAAAATGTTCTCCAAAACTGCTGTTTGTGACTTGCTTTACAGCTGCTCTTTTGCAACAGTAGCTTGCTTTACAGCTGCTGTTTGTGATGGTAGCTTGCTTTACGGCTGCTGTTTCATGACAGTAGCTTGCTTTACAGCTGCTCTTTGTGACAGTAGCTTGCTTTGCGGCTGCTGAATTATTTATTTATTTTTCCTCTGCCAATCTTGGATAACTGAACCAGTAGATAATGAATCAGTGGATATGGGGATCCTACTGTACTCCTGGTTGTTTTAGTATATTGGGAACATGCTAGATCCTTTTAATGTGATGTTATTGATTGCCTCTCACCTGGAGACCTGTCAATAAAATGCAGAGATAATTTAAAGAGAAATAATTCAGTAAATAAATCAAAAGAAAAATAGCCTTGGCTTTGTTCACTTATTAGCTACTGTTGCTACTGTTGCAGAAGCCTTTGCTGTGCTTTCCTGGTATGGATGAATGTTGCAGAGAGGAGAGGTTTTATAGATGTGTGAGAGAGCTTACATTGAAATGAGCATGAAATTTATGATTTGCTTTAATGGCTTGATTTTCTTATTTGGACCACATGGACCATGGCTCAGATTATAAGAACATGACGTATTGTTGGTTCTGGGATTCCCATTTCTATCCTGCCTTTCCACTGCTAGGTAGTACAGACACTGGCTGGCAGTCAAAAAGCAAGTTTTTTAAAAAGGAAGAAACATATAAAATTAAATGCATCAGAGAGGCCAGAATCCTATAGGTGTTTGTTGAGAGATGGAGAAAATAAGGGATCGTGGTTTCGGTAGCTCTTCTAGAAAAGCAGTCTCTTAGGTCCATGCCTAGGATAATCCGGCAGAGAGGAAGGGGAGAAACTGCCCACTGGTAATTGGAAGGCAGGAAATATCTGTGCCTTATCTCTGTGAGAAAGGGAGCTTCAAGGCCGGATTGATCTCACTACAGAGTTAATTGGCAGAATGTTTTCAGCTGAGTGAAGGAGTAGGGGGAAGGAGTTACTCTCTTATTTCTGAAAGTTTGGGGAAACTCAATGCCAAATGGGCAGGTTTTCTGTAAGGGTCTGGAAATGATATTTGGGTAGAAAAAAGGTGACAGAAGTTACTTAGTTTAGCCTAGTTATCTCTTAAGGAACACTGTGCTCACCTGCTGCTCTGCTACCTGAATCGTCCTCTGTCCATCCTCTGTAACTATCTTGAATTTATTTGAGGCTGTATTGGCATAGATAATCTAGCTTTCTTATTGTCTTGCTGGAATGTTCTGTAATTGTTCTTGCCTCAAACCTTTTGATGACTTATTTTGCTCCACAGGATTTTTGACTCTTGTGCAACTGGAAGTTTTGGAAGTTTTGCTGTTTTAGATTCTTTTCACTACTGTTAATAAAATATAAAATTTTATAGCTGCTTCATTTTTGTGGGCCAAGGGGTTTGCTGGTACTGAGCCCACATGCTTTATGGGTATTTTTGGCATTCCTACTTTGCAGGGCTGGCATCCAAAGCACTTGACATGAGCATTTTGGTAACTCCCCAGAAGTGTTGCTTAGTTAGACTGGACTAAAGTGTTAAGAGAGGACCAGGCAAGAAGATTTCTCCCATCTATGAGCACATTTTCACCCTCCCTAATTTTACTCACACCAGGACAGCGAGGGTAGTGTGGCTGTGTGGTTAGTGTGGGTCTTTCTGACCTGGAATAACCTTGATGGGGTTGACATTGGCTAATTGACTAAATATGTCCAGGCATATCTCAGCTCTGCAGTCATGACCAGATGCACAGCCAAGACACGACTACACACTCGATCAATTAGCCAAAATTAGCTACATCAAGTCATGCAACCAGTCAGAACGAAACAGGAGCATAAATGTATTATGGAATAGTGAGGAGAAGATCTGGGCCTCATGAGGATACATCAGCTGCTCCACAATTTGGTGCAAGATCATTAACAAAGAGTGCCTTGGCAGGCAAATCTGTGCTGGCATTGGAGGCCAGTGGTTGTGGTAGTCCCTGGGATTAGCTTTCAACTAAAAGCCATGCCAAGGTCAGATGAGATAAGCTCTTCAGATAAAAATGAGGTTCTGCAAACCAAATAGCCTTGGTTTCCAGCCAGCGATAACACACACTCATGCAAACTAGGTGACACTCGCAGAGCAAACAGAACAGCAAAGAGTAAAGATTACTAAAGCGTAATCTTTACCTCCTTTTCTAGTTGCCACTGATCCCAACAGTGCTTCCTTACCCCCCTCCACTTAAAATATTTCAAGCCCTTTGTCCCACCGGAAAGATCTTGGCTGCAGGCCGTTGAGTTGCTCCTGACACATCTGCTGCACAGACGCAGAGCAGGCAAACAGTCGTGAGCTGCTCAAAACGTCCACCCGTCCTCTCTCTCTAGAGGTGAGGTTGTTCTGGTGAGGCAGGTCAACTCTCTCCCCTATACCAGAATGTGATCTTATTAAAAGGAGGATGCTGATTGGACCTGGTGCTCTTCGGAACTCCACACTTAGTCCCCGAAATGATTGATAAAAGAATTAGCTACCCGCAGAGTCCTTTGCTTATTTAATTTATAAATATTATGTGATCATTTAAAACCAAAATCAGTAAATATACAAATGCTTTAAAAAGGATCAAACAAACGCCGCATTAAAACATGGTGAACAAAAGCAGGAGTTTGATGAGTCACCAGTTTTTTCTAGTTCCAACTTGGACAGAGCTGGAAATGTTACATTTTAGGACTGCGACATCGAGGGTCTCCAGGCCAACCAGGTCTCCCCTACCTCTGGTTCTAAGATGCAACATTGTACATAGCATTTTTTCCCAAACAAAGTGGGAGGGCTTTTTGCTTCAAACAGATAAACATTGAGTGGGCTGAAGGATCTTTGATGGTTACTTCACGTCCCTCTCATCGCGGTTCGTTGTCCCACTTGGGACTGGTACGAAAAAAGGTTACTCCATGTCCATTGCGTGACGGCGGGAGTTTGTCCTACCCACACCCTCTGAACCGGGAACAGAGTGATGAGACATACCTCTCCCTGGCCTCGGGAATTGTCTTGGTTCTTGTTTCGAGACAAGTACCCATGAAGTAACGCTTGTCACGCAACACACGCATTCTCCATCTAGTGGCAGGAGTGTGAAGTTGCATTCTCCAGTACAATCCCAGTGGCGTAAACAATGCATCACAGAGAGGGAAGAAGGCATGAAACTGGGAGTTTTGCTGCTTAACGCATGAAAGGCAAAGTTGCAGAGATTTGAAATATCGAAAAACAGAACCCAGGGCCAAAAAAAAAAAAGGTAAACGAAGCCAGGAAAATTCAGTAATTGTCACAAAACAAGGACGTGAAGTAACAGTTGTCATGATACCATCAATCATGCCTGTGGGTAAATCGAAACAGGGGCAGAAACGGGACAAGACCATGTGACCACGAACGTTATCATGAAACGAATGTAATTCGGAGCGAGGAATGACGTGAAGTAACTGTCTTCGTCGCCTTCCAGGGTCTGGGAGACCTGTCTGCCCCCAGATTGCAGAAAATGCCAGTTGTGTTGCAGAACAATAGACTTTGGGCCTCATCACTAAAACCCCCTCCCAGAAAACAAAGCAAAATAAACCCATCAAGTTCTGTAAGCCTACAGGGACCAGCTCTTAGGACCAGCTCTTAGGACATCCATGCAGTGAGAAACCTCTGATTGTGTTGATGCATAGCATGCCAGTACTTGTAAATGCCTTTTTGCAAATACTCCTTTGTTAGGCAAATCACAGCTTAATGGACCTGCAACTGAACATCATTATGGGATGGTGCTGTTCAGGGCTTAAGCCAGCCAGCCAGAAATGCCCTCTACCAAGACATCCCATTTAATTCCGTTGTCTCCTCTCTCAATTCCTCTTTCAACGTGCGTCAGAATACTGTTGTTGTGAGATGTACACTTGGAATATTTGGGAGGGAGGGAGGGAGGACCTTTCCAGCTGCCTTTTCCCTGAAAAGATACAGTATGTTTTCACTGTTAGTTTCCATCACTCATAATATTTATATGGAATTTTACTCTCTTTTTAACTGCTCACGTTCTCTTGTGGCTTTAATGTAAAGTTGTCTTTTAATGCTATCAAAGCAAAAAGGGGGTTGAGCCGCGTGGCCATCACAAAACACAATTGCAAAAATAGGTTACTGGCAATATCTTTAAAGTATCTATAAAGGTATCACCTCTGACCTATCTTTTAATACTGTAAGATGACCCTCAGTTCCCTGTTCTCAATACTTGAACATATCTTAATTGTACTGGACTGCATATTGTCCCTCATTACTGTAAGCCACCTTGGGTCCTTTTCCAAGGAGAAAGGCAGGATAAAAATACTCTAAAACAATATATAGAATTTCTTTTAATAATAATTTCATCATCATCATCATCATCATCATCATCATCATCATCATCATCATTCTAGAGTATATATTGCTTTTTTCTGGATTGGTATCTGCAGAAGTTTTCTGTTAGAACCCAGAACACTTGACTGTTGCCTCATCATTGGGAACAAAACCTTTGGTGTCTTGCTGGTAATAAATCTGCATGTAGTTTTGAATGAGATGCCCATCAAAGCAGCTGCCAGGTACGTGTTGCCAAGAGAGACAGATCCTGCAGACTTGGGTTCTGCAGCTGACTTCAAGGGAGGTGGCAGAACGAAGAATTGTGTACATATCAGATGGAACCAAAATGTGCATAGCAGGATGAACAGTCAGTGACCAAATTTTAAGACCTAATGTTTGAGGCAGGGTGGCCCCCTTCCTTGCTTCCCTCACCGTGAGTGAAGTGTTTGCACTTTTAAAATATGAGCGCATGACCCCCCCAAAGGGATAAAGCCCCGCAGGAGTGTGACAAAGCAACTCTTGGCCGTTATGATAAAGGAGCAGAGAGCGAGTGTCTTTTCTGGAATTAGACGTGCCTAGATAGCTTCCTTAAGCTGCCTATATGCCCTAAGCACACCCGGTCTCATCTGATTTTGGAAGCTAAAGATTTCGGGCCTGGTTAGTACTTGGATGGGAGACCACCAGGGAATACCAGGTGTTGTAGGCGCCTGGAGTAGGAACTGGCAAACAACTCCAGTATTCCTGCCAAGAAAACTCCATGGACATGGAGTCACGAAAAGTCAGTCGGTCACAACTGTAACGACACAACACACAGAGAGAGAGAGAGCTTCCTCAGAGAATGTCCTAGTTTTCTGCAATGTACCTTCTAACCTTCACTTGAGGGATGCCTCTATCATGATAAATAAAATGATGTCTGTCAGGGCTGTAAGTTTCAATCCCATTAAGACACCTGAAACATGATGTACCTACAAAAGGGGACCCTGGGGACAGGGGGAAGGAGTTTTCTTTTTTTATATATATATGTAAGAATAGAATACTGTGGGGCTTTGTGGGACAGAGTAGCACTCAGACATTTTGAAAACCTGTTTTTCTCTCAGCTGTGTGAATCCCGCTCTGAAATGCATCATGTATGTATTCCATGACCGCTGGAAAACCTGTGATGTGTGTCCGTAGGATCGAATATCATATTGACCCAAGGGCTGTATTATTGATCCATAAAAGCTTTGCCATGTCTCTCTTAACCTCCACAGTCGAGATGGAGATGTTGTTAGCTTCAATTAATGGGCTATGTATTATTTATCACTGCTGATTTCCAGGAAATTGCTGCTTAATCCCCCCCCCCCCCAAGTCTCCCACCCACTTAGAAATGATTCTGTTCTGCTCAGCATCATTGTGACAGAAAGGGGAACATTGCCACGGTATACTGGAGCCACGTGTCCCTTATGAGTGGAACAAGAAGCTCACCAGAAGGACTATAGGCACCATAAAAGTGTTCTGCTTATATACCACCCCATACCACTACAAGTAGTCTCTGGGTGGTTTACAATTTTAATTACAGTGTGCAGGCTACACATTGCCTCCCCCAGCAAGCTGGGTACTCATTTTACCGACCTCGGAAGGATGGAAGGCTGAGTGAACCTTGAGCCTGCTACCAGGGATTGAACCCAGGTCGTGAGCACAGTTTTACCTGCAGTACAGGCATTTAACCACTGCGCCACGAGGCTCAGCACATTATTTGGACTTTTAACCTGATGGGGTGCTGGCATTTCTTTAACAGATATATTTGGATTGTATTTCTTTAAACATTTATGTTTTTTTTTATTGTGGTTGGCTGTTAATGTGCAGCCAGGTGAATTAATGACCTCCAATCGATCTTATCATTAGTAGAGATGGGCACGACTTGAAAAAATTTTTTTTCGAGTTGTCGTTAGTCAGGCCGGTTCCGTTTCGGCTCGTTTCTGTTTTTCGCGAAAATTCGCAAAAATTGGTTCGTTTTTTCATTTTTTCGTTGTCGTTAGTACTGGTTTTTTTGGGGGGGGAGCGGGCTCCTGGAGGCACCTCTCTGGGGTGGGTGCCTCCTCTGGCCCGCTATAAGGGAAAGTGGGCTCCTGGAGGCACCCGTGGGTGCCTCCTATCCTCACCCACTAGGAAGGGGAAGCAGGCTCCAAGAGACCCCTCAACATGGGGGTCTCCCCTCCTCACCTGCTGCTGCTGCAAAATGCTATGCAATAGCCATATGGATATTGCATAACAGAATGTGCAGACAGTGACTGTGAAGACTAGTGGATGGCACTGAACCCAGAGCCATAGTGAGATGCCTAACTAAGGCTCTCGCACCACCATGTCTCACACAGAAGGGAATTGTACTTGCTGCATGTAGTGCAATGCAAGCAAGTAGATCTGGCTTTATGGTGGGTTAGTGCAAGGGCTAGGGTTAGGCTAGTGACGGGTAAGGTTACGGTGGGCTAGTGGGTTGCACCTCTGGGTGCCTCTCTGACCTACTAAGAAGACAGTCTGTGACGTATGGGTATGGAGTCAAGGGTTAGGGTTAGGGTTAGGGGGGCTAGGGCAGGTTTTAGGGGGCTTTTTGGCACATCCCAGAAGTCTCCATGGCCAAGTGGCCATGCGATTGGTGGGATGGCTCCAAAAATTTGCATGGTCGTCCACTCCCACATGGCTGGCCACTCGGCCAGCCCATCATTGCGCAGGTGTAAATAAAATAAAATAAAATAAAATCAATGGAGGACAGAGGAGGAGAGGAGAGAGATTTTGTTGCAAGAAAAAACCCACTGCTACTGTGAAAAATCTGGCAGTTTATAAATTTTCCCGTGTTTCTGTTGTGCTTGTGTGTTTTTGGACCACGATTTCAAAAACAATATTGCGTTCGCCGCCCCAGTTTGGATCCCCCGCCTGCACCGCATGGCATGGCGATGGCGACTCGTGAGTCCGGCTGCCCAGGACGTGGGGGGAGGCGGGACCCCCCCTCCAGAAACCACCCCTCCGGTAGGTGCCCTGCGCCCTTAGTCAAGCAGGCATTTTTCCGCCTGCTTTTTTGGCCCGGGAATGGGTGGGGGGAGAGTTTAAAAGTTTTTTCCTGTGCCGTCCGTGCCGCTTGCTTGCGCTTTAATTGCGGCGGCCGGCGAGACTGGGCTTTTTGCTGGCTGGCTGCGAGCCTGCGGCGAGTGGCGCGAGTCCCACCAGAGCAGCCCAGGACGGGGGATGGGGGGGAGGCCGGGGACCTCCAGAAACAACCCCTCTGGTAGGTGCCCTGAGGCACGGCAGGCATTTTTCCGCCTGCTTTTCGGCCGGGAACCGGGTTTTTTTTTACTTTTAAAAACTTTTTTTCTGTGCCGCGTGGCATTGCGCGATCGCGTGATGCAAGGAACGAGCACGACAAATCAGACCAAAATTGTTCGTTCGTCGGTTCGAGCTCGAAGTCTGGTGGAGTAATTCCCGTTTCCGTTTCCGTAGAGTAACGGAACCGAGTAACGGAAACGGAGACGGGAATACCGCTAAGTCGTGCCCATCTCTAATCATTAGCTTTGCACATGTCTTGTCATTGAAAGGTTGTGGGTTCCTTTCTTGAGTCACTCTATCTCTTATTGAATGTTCCCCTCTTCCTACGCCTTTCTAATTTTCCTATCTCTGTCTGTCCGTCTGTCTGTCTAACATATTTCTATACACTACTGCCAACTAATGGGTAAGGTAAAGGTCCCCCCCCGCACATGCGTGCTAGTCGTGTCCGACTCTAGGGGCGGTGCTCATCTCTGTATTCAATCCAAGGAGCCAATGTTGTGCAAGTCCATGGCCACGTGGCTGGCTTGGCTGCAAGGAAACACTGTTTTACCTCCCCGCTTTTAATGGCGGCACCTATTTATCTACTTGCATTGACATGCTTTCGACCTGCTAGGTTGGCAGGAGCTGGGGTTTTCAGTGGAGCTCACTCTACTGCATGGCACCCGGGATTCGAACTGCTGAGCTGCCGACTTTGTAGCCGACATTTTTTCGCAGCCTTAGTCCACTGAGCCACCATGCTCCTAATAGTACACACCACGCCTACGAATAGTACACGGTATAAAACAAACATCAGACTAATATAAGCTGGGTGTTCAGATGGTGAAGTGAATGCAAGCAGCAACACTTGGGGGGCATATTCAGAAGAGGCTGCCACACATGCTTCTTAATAGATATGATTCTTCAGCAGCTTCTTGAAGTTTTGGAAAGAGGTGGCTGGGCATAGCTCCATTGTCAGATGATTCCGGAGAGCTGGTGCCACCACCGAGAAGGCCTGGCCTCTTGTCAAAGATTCTCTGGCTTCCTTTGCCATGGCCACTCATAGGGCCATGGTCTGAGAGGATCTGGTGGCATCGGCAGATGACTTTGAAGAGAGGCACTCCAACATGGAGTACTTTCTTGTAATTTGACCCAAGTCAATGTTTGCTTCCTCTTCCGTGTGCCAAGCTTTGAGGTAGCCAACTAGGGCTGCTGTTTCACCTGTCAGTCTTCATTCTTCAAATTAAATAAGTCTTGTTCCCTAAATCGTTTTCCCCCCCATAAGGTTTAGTTTTCAAAATCTTTACCGTCCTGGCCATTCTGCAGACATTCTCGTTTGTTAATACCGTCCATCATATTTGGTGAGTGGGACCATAGATAATGTGTCAGATGAACTGGGAAGGAGTGGCACTATCACTTACCTTGATCTGGAGACAATGTCTGAATTTCTTGTTGCTTAGCCTAATAATAGTCACAGCTGAAGTAGCCCCATTTAAATCAGTATGGAGAAGCTGATGCACCAGATTCCCACCAATTCAATGGAGTGTCACTGGTGTGGCTTTACTATGCTAAGTAACAGGGTTTGATCCCATATTTCTGTTGATCCCATCTAGAATTGTTTAGAATATTTAGTGTTAATGACTTGGTTACCTTGAGATAGCTTTCTATGCATACCCATGGACTGTGGGCATTAGTATTCAAGTTTGCCTAATTAACAAACTGATATTAGTTATCATAGAATTTTTCTGAACTATATTCATGCCACATTGCTTATAAAATTTCTATGTTCATTTCATCCCCCGTAAGCTGGTGTTTTTCTTGCTCATTCTAAGATGATCTTTTTGTAATTAATTGCATTCCTTGCATGGGTCACCAACCTGAGAAATAGGCACTCATCATTTCTTTCACAAATTGCAAACAGGCCCATAACCTGTTTGTTTGTTTGTTTGTTTGTTTGTTTGTTTGTTTGTTTGTTTGTTTATTTATTTATTTATTTTTATTTATTTATTTATTTATTTAATTTTTTTACCCCAACTTTCTCCTTGGAAAAGGGCCCAAGGCGGCTTACAGTAATGAGGGACAATATACAGTCCAGTACCTTTAAGACATATTCAGGTTTGAGAACAAGGAATTAAGGTGCATCTTACAGCAATAAAAGGCATCATTAAAGCTAAAAGAGAACGTGAGTAGTTAAAGAACAGAGTCAAAATTCCATTATGAGGGATGTCAGTAACATTGAGAACACTGGTGTGTTTATGAAGTCAGTCAATGCAATCATGTATGGTGGATCGTGGATCATCTAAAAGTTATGAGGGATGGAAATTAACATTGAAAACATAGTCTCAATGCAATCTCACAAGGAGAGATAGAAACACAAAGTTGTAAGTGCCTATAAACACAAAGTCTGTGAAGTCATGTATGGTAGTTCATATAAAGACACATAATAGGTAGTCCATCATTCAGGGAAAGCTGGCCTGAAGAGAAAGGTCTTTGCCTGTTTCCGGAATGACAACAGAGATGAGGCAGCCCTGGCCTCCAGTGGGAGGGAGTTCCAGAGTCTGGGTGCAGCAGCTGAGAAGGCCCTTTCATGGGCTCCCATGAGACGTACCTGTTAGGTTCTTTTCCTCTGGATTTTTGGCAGGAGGGTACTGCAGGCAGAAGATAAGACAGGTGCAGTTCAGTTGGCAAAAGCAGGCAAGGGGAAGCAGTCAGGTTTTTATCACTTCTTCTTTCGCCCATGCAATTAGGACAGGCTGCACCAGGGGCTGTTTTTTGCCCAGTCCTTAAAGGGGTGACCTTGTTTCTATGGGGGTGGTGGTCCTCTGGTCTGTATTTCTTTGGGTTTGCCCAGTTCATCCATCAAGTAAGGCTGTGGAGAGTACTTTTGCAGATGAAAGGGTGGTCTTAAGCAGGGGAAGGGAGCCTTGCCACTTCTGTCTTTCCACATCTGGCCATGTGTTGTGTTTTGCCACTTCAAGCAAATGTTATTTCTGTGGTGGCCTCAGTTTGTGTATTGAAGAAGGGGAGGAAGAAAGTTACAGGCAGTCATAAATCAGGCTATGCGGGGGGTGGGGTGGGGGTGGGTTAACCTGTTCATTCCTTGGACGCTGCATCTGAGAAAGTGGGATTGAACTGTAAAAAGAAATCACACACAATCACAGGGGCGTGCAATTGACCGTTAGTGTTTCGCCTCTCTCATTCCTCTAACTGAGAACACAGCCATGTGAAAGCTCATGCTCAGACACAAAACCCTGCTTCTTGGCGGGACGGTCCTGTGACTATCACAAAGCGACTCCTGGCTGGAAGGTTCGGCTGCTTTTGGCACATTCACAAAATCCCGGTTGAGATGAATGGGTGGTTTTTTCGTAACAGCAGGGGCTGTGGGATCACAGCCGACTGACACTCCACAGTGTATGAGATCATGTGGAACTTTTGGCTCAGAAGATCTTTGTGTGGTTTCAATTTGAAGGGTGCAGGAGTATTTAAAGCTTTGATATTTATGTATACTGTTACAGCCCGTTCTGGTCCGGTAGTTAAGAGCGCCAGATGGAGGTGCTGCCTTAAAACTCCATTCTCAGCGTCAGTGCCTGGTGGACCAGTCACAACTTCTCAGTCTGGCCCCATCTCTCCTGGTGGTGTGGGAGGTGGGATGCCGTGGGTGCTCCTTTGAGTTCCATTTAGAATGGATGGGACACAAATAACGGAGTTGGACTAAATTCAAGCCATTCCTGTTCCCACGTGCTTAGAGGGAAGCTCTTTTCTTCTCCCTTAGTTTTTGTTTCTTTGCTTTGCTTTGCTTTGCCCCCCCCAAAAAAAGTAGACACTCTTGTTTGGTGTAGGGTCTACATATGAGCAGATCTCCCTTTTCGTTTTATTTTTCAGTCCATCCATCCACTAGGGCAGTGTTGGCAAACCTATGGCACAGGTGCCAAAGGTGGTACTCGGAGCCCTTTCTGTGGGCACCCAACATTGCCCCTTCACAGCCACCTGTATTCAGGTTAAATTGCTGCATTGGCACTTTAGTGGGTTTTGAATTGCAGTTTGGGCACTCAGTCTCTAAAAGGTTCGCCATCACTGCACTAGGGGATCTGGGAATGACGTACCTTGAGTGTGGAAGGGTTTCCAGTTTATGGTCTATCAGGGAGCGGGAGAACTTGAGTAAACTCTAATACAAAAATATGGCATGTTTGATGTTGCGTCAATAACTTCTCCATCGTTCTTGGTATTCCTTACCTGTCAGATAGTAATGTTAATAAGTTGTCTTCGATTCCATCTTTATGTACAGTAGCTGTGTTTTATAATTTTAGAGCTTTCCGTTGGAATTGCTGTTGCCTTAAAGTTGCCTTTGACTCATTTATTTATTTCTTTTCATTTCATTTTTAAATCTTTTTGCCTTGCCTTTCTCCTTTAAAAGGATCAAAGGTGGCTTAAATCATTACAAGACAGTAGTTAAAAGCTAACAATAGCAAGTATGTAAGTGGCAAGCAAAAACGAAACACCAGCAACAACACATTGAAAGCAGTGAGGAATAATGATTGAGAGGGATGTCTTGTAGACACAGGGCCTTCTCGGCAGCTGCTCCCAAGCTATGCAATGCCCTCCCAAGTGAGATTCTCCTGGCACCAACATTGATGACATTTCAGCACCAAGTAAAAACCTTCCTGCTCCAGAAGTTTTTTAATTGACCCAATATAGATTGTGGGTCCTCTGATGGCAATTTTAGTGTAATGATTTTAGTGTAAGGTTTTGATTATTGTTTTTATTATTTATTGTTATTCTATGTTTTAACTGTTTTAATTTTTTTATATTGTAAAACCTTTGGGTAGCGGGCAGCATATAAGTTGTAAAAATAAAATAAAATAAAATAAAATAAAATAAATAAATAAATAAATAAATAAATTTAACCCCCCCCCCCCGAGGTAGCCAGTCACTAAAGGAAAGCTGGCCTGAAGTGAAAGGTCTTTGCCTGCTTGCGGAAGGGCAGCCAGGCCTCCAGTGGGAGGGAGTTCCAAAGTCTGCGATCAGCAACAGAGAAGGCCCTCTCCTGTGTCCCTACCAAGAGGACTTGTAAGGTGATTCGTGGTGAACCTTATGAATGAATAACATCCAGAGTGTCATATCCTGTTCTTGTAAACTCAAGATTGCAGCTTCCTTTAGGAAATCAACCCATCTCACATTTAGTCTTACTCTTCTCCTACTGTGTTAAGATATAGAGCCGTGCACTTATATACCCAGAATTTTGCCCTGCATGTGACTTTTGGTATGCAGGAAGCATTTGTTTCCATCTGCTCAAATGGATACAGGCACACAATGAGAGAGAAAAACACACAATCTGCTATTATGTATCCAGCTTTGGTTTGGGTTCCTAAATTTTCTTGTGTCTTGTTCTCCCATTCTTTCAGAGCAAAAGTGGTTTCAAAGTAGCTTTATGTTGCAACCATGATACACCCCGTGTGAGGCCTTCAATTTGTTTTTTTTCCACATTATTTCCTTTCTGCTCGGCTTTTTCTTTTGGGGGGGGAGTAACATTCTTCGCCGTTGTATTTACAAACGTGTTTTGTTGGGCTGCACGTGTTTAATGTGCTTTCTGTCTACAACATCTGTAAGCAAAGAAATGTAACCCAAAGCAAGATTGCACAAGCCTCGGCTCAGTGAGATTTATTCATCCCAGGTAACTGTATCTGAGAGTGCAAGCCAGCTACCAAAGGAAAGATAATATTTCCATAACATTATGGGCTCATGGCTAGAGGATGGGCTGATGTGGGGGGGAGAGAGGTAGGCTCACATTCCTGATCAGATGTAAGGCTTGTGGTTAACTTTGGAGATGTTTTTGACCAGAATCCTCCTTGATTGGTGTTTGCATAAGTTAGTGTGGCTGGTCAGTGTGGTATCCATGGCCATCTCCATGGGATCATTATCAACAGTTTCACTTACTGAGGGGGGTCTGAAAATATTTAAAATCTTTTTTAAAAAATTAAAGGCTGTAATGACTAGAAGTGACCACTAGAGGAAACCAGAGGCAATGTTCTACATGGAGGGTTTATAGATGGGCACGAACTGGAAATCTGCCGAGACGCCATAAGCACATCTGATCTCGCCTGATTTCGGAAGCTAAGCAGGGTCGGCCTTGGTTAGTACTTGGATGGGAGACCACCAGGGAATACCAGGTAGTGTAGGCGCCTGAAGTAGGAACTGGCAAACCACTCCAGTATTCCTGCCAGGAAAAACTCCATGGACATGGGGTCACGAAGAGTTGGTCACATCTGTAACGACACAACACACACACACACACACACACACACACACACACACACACACAAAGTTGGAAAATGGGTGGTTTGTGAAGGTTCATTATTGACAAAACCACCACAACTTGTTTGCCAATTTCTGCCCGGAGAGGCCCCTGCTTGCCCTTCCCACCACGTGCCTGTCCCTTTCCCACTGTGCCTGCTGCGTGCCAACCTGCTTCTGCTGCCTCAAAATCTGTGCCCACATGTGCCCAGCACTGGGTCCTTCTCCTAGCAGGGAAGCCAGGCCTGCTGCTTCTGAAGGTGACAGGGGCGGAGGGTTCATGCCCACCTCCAGGGCTCTCTGTTCACAGTTTTCAGCATCCAGGGGGGCACGGGTGGGGTGTGGAAGGGAATCACTCATGGGTACCCTGGTCCTACTGCAAACAACTGGGTGCTGATGATGCATGTCTTGGTCCTGGGCCTCCCAGTTGAACTTAAGCAGCTGGGGGTTAATCCATTGCGGGTTATGCAGACCTTGCTGCCTGAACAGCGGTAGGATTCAGAGCAATTCTTGTGCACGGCCCTGAACAACAGAGAAGAGGACCTGGCCTGGAGCTCCTTGGAAGAAAACCACAGATGTAACTAAGCCTGCAAGAGGCTAAAATTGTTGGCTGTTGTTCTTCAAATCCCCTGGCTTGTCAGTGGGGGACAGCAAGAAGGCCTTGACGCCCCAGATTGGCTGTTTGCTTGCCTATGAGCGCCTTTTTGTCCCGCCCCTGCCCCCATGAAGTCGTAACTGATTTGTAGTGACCCTAATAGGGTTTTCAAGGCAAGTGAGATATTTAAGGTGTGGTTGGACCAGTTCCTCTTCACCAGTGAGTTCCCACGGCCAAGAGGGGATTCGAACCCTGTGTTCCAGAGTCCCAAATCCATCACTTGTCCTGCTAGACCACAGTGCTGTCCTTGAGGGAGGAGAAAAGACCATTTTGATCATTCTGGGCCACTTACACAAGAAATAGTCTTGTGGAACCTAAATGTCTCTACACATCTTAATGGGCATAAGCGTCCGTCCGTCCGTCTATCCATCCATCTGTCTGTCTGTCTGTTCGTCCATCCATCCATCCATCCATCCATCCATCCATCCATCCATCCGTCTGTCTGTCTGTCTGTTAATTTGTATATTAATTTATTTTGCTTTTAGACTGCCCATTTGGCAATTAGGCCACGCTGGTCGGTTTACAGTACCAAAGCATAGATATACAGAATAAAATTAATAAACTACAAATGAAGAAGAAATTTATACAACTCACGTTTTAACATGAACAACCAAGTACAAACACATTAAAACAAGATAAAATGCCGTAATGCAGTAGGCAGGAACACTTCATTGTTGTCTAGTGCTTACTCTGCCATCTTAGTTCACAGGCTGCTTGCTGTGAAGTCCCTCCATCTCTCTCTCTCTCTCTCTCTCTCTCTCTCTCTCTCTCTCTCTCTCTCTCTCTCTCTCTCTCTCTCTCTCCCCCCCCAAAAGAACTGCAGAATATAAATTAAAAGCGATCCTCTACCTATAAAGCCCCCCCCCCCCGATCTGTGATGCTGGCACACCTGAGTTCTTGCCAATAGCTCCTTGCCACAGCTGCATTATCCGGTGTTAAAAGCTGCCTTAATTGCATCACCTTGGAGTATAATGAATCAGCGTCTCTAACATTTATTTAATCATGGAGAGACAGGAAAGGAAAAAGAAAGAAAAAAAGGAAGAAATCTCCCTTGAATATGAATAAGAACTTAGCGTTGCTGCTGCGCCCTCCCCTTTGGCTGGGTTTAAATTTTTTTATTGATCCTAGAATGAGAAGCAGACCAGCAGAGAGGGGGGGGCGTGTCCGTTTTCCATTCTCATCAGGTAGAGGTTCTACAGTTTTTCTCGCCAGCTTATGAGTAATTCCCATCATTGATGTGTTTTAATTTCACAGGGAGGCAGTATACTGCAAAGGACTAGGGCTCTGACGATTTAGGGCTGGTGGGCCATTTCAGATCCGTACTTAGGCAGAAACACAATGAGGTGCCCTCTGGGGAAATCCAGCATTTTCCTACCTGTTCTAGTGGGGCAACTAGGGGTGGTGGTGGGTGGCTGGGAGACCAACTTAGGGCATTGGACCCAGAAATGTTCCTTTGTCTGAACAGAAGCCCCTGTCAGGTTGGGACCATGTTTATTATAGGGAAAAGAACAAACATAAGAACATGTCTGTGAAGATTCTCAGTCATCCAGGTGAGTTTATCTGGAAGTTGAGTCATGGCTACTGGACTTCTTTTTTGAGAGACAGAAACGTTTCGCTGTTCATCCAAACAGCTTCATCGGTGAACAGGTAGGAACCGATGAACCGATGAAGCTGTTTGGATGAACAGCGAAACGTTTCTATCTCTCAAAAAAGAAGTCCAGTAGCTATGACTCAACTTCCAGATAAACATAAGAACATAAGGAGAGCCATGCTGGATCAGGCCAAAGGCCCATCTAGTCCAGCTTCCTGGATCTCACAGTGGCCCCACCAGATGCCTCTGGGAGCGCACGAGACTAGATATCTGTCTCCTGATACTACTCCCCTGCATCTAGCCCTTGAAGTACCCTGGTTTTAAGCCTGGAGATGACACATCTCCATCATGGCTTCTAGCCTGTGATGGACATTTCCTCCAGGAATCTGTCCAATCCCCTTTTGAAGGCATCCCCTCTGATTCTGATGAGTCAGAGGGGACAGGCACAGGAACCAACCAGGAGCATCTCCTTGAAATCTTGGGAAGGACTTTGCAGGCCCAAGAGAAGTCGGTAAGGCAGCTAGTCAGCACTCCATTGCTTGTGAAGCAAAGCATGGTGAGGCCATGGGAAAAGGAGAATGATCAATCCTTGTTGGTGTCTGGATCAGGATGATTGGCATGTCCAATTCAAGCAAGCATGTCCTGAACGAGGGACTACCTACTATGTGACCTTTGTATGGATCATCATGCATGACTGCATTGACTGCTTTCATACAAACACCAGCATTTTCCATTTTTACGTTCTACCCCCATAATGGATTTTTTTTTCTTTTTGCTTGCTCTTTGTAGCTCTAATGTTACCTTTTAATGTTCTAAGATGCCTCTCCTAATTCCTTGTTCTTAACTTGAAATGTGTCTTAAATGTTCTGGGCTGTATATTGTCCCTCATTATTGTAAGTCACCTTGGGTCCTTTTCCAAGGACAAAGGCAGGGTAAAAAATATTCAAAATAAATAAATAAAATAATAAATATGTCCCGTGTAAGCCCCTCTAACCGCCAGAGGAGATGAGGAATGGAGCATTGTTGTCATGTGCCTTCAAAGTTACTTTCTCATTTAAGGGTGACCCAATGAATATGTGATCCCACATCTCCGAGAGGTCTCATCATTAATGGCCCTGTACAGCTCTTCCAACCTCAAGCCCATGGCTTCCTTTAGGGAGTCAATTCATCTCAAATTGGGTCTTCCTCATTTCCTGCTGCCTCCAACTTTTTTATGTGGCATCGTCCTCTTCCCCGTCGAGTCTTGTCCTTCCTGTGTCCCCAAATGAGGCATAGATGCCCCCAAACCTTGTGAAATAGCTTGAAAACCTCCAGACCGGTTTGCATGCTGCCCAGGTGGTTTGTTTTTATGTCCAGTCTCCATGGACGGCCAGGATTTGGTGCCAAAGGGAGATGGGATTCCTTCTCTAGTTGACCTCTATGTGTAGACATTTAAAGGTGCCTCTGGTTCTTGTTCTTTCCCTTCTCCTCTTGCCCCCATTGAAATGCTGACACTGGTCTCCCACCAGCCACCGGTGGCTTCTCTCATTGTGGCTACTCTTCTCAGCTGAGTCTTAAATTTATTTATGGACACAGCAAAATCCATTTAATGGCTGGGATCAAAGGAAGGCTGTTGGAAGGTTGTGCCGGTGCTGCCTTCCTTAGCCAACCAAAGGATATGAATGACTGCTCGACTGTATTGGGATGGACGTCTTGAAAGTAGAGAGTAAACATAACCGAGCGCGTGGAAAGGGGAGGAGGAAGGGGTCTGAGTTGAAAGTTTGTCCTTCGCAACCCACTGGAAGCCTGGTACGAGCAGGGACTGTTTTAGGAAAAATGCAGGATGGTGGTGGTGGTGGTGGTGGTGGTTAACAGTGGTACCTTGTATAAAGGAATTAATTCCTTCTAAATGAAATTATGTTGATCAAATTTTCCTTTATACAAATTTCCCATAGGAATGCATTGAAAACCGAGTAATCCCTAATCGCAACCATTTTTATGGTGTACGGATTCGCCCCCTAGACGATTCTGTTAAGCAAATTTCCCCTCTCTCCGGAATTTTTATGTTGTACAGATTTTATGTTATAGAAACTGTTTGTTATACGAGAGTCCACTGTATTATTATTATTATTATTATTATTATTATTATTATTATTATTATTATTATTATTATTATTATTATTATTATTATTATTATTATTATTATTATTATTATTTACAGTGGTACCTTGTATAAAGAAATTAATTCCTTCCAAATGAAATTATGTTAAGCAAACTTTCCTTTATACAAATTTCCCATAGGAATGCATTGAAAACGGAGTAATCCCTAATTGCGACCATTTTTATGGTGTACGGATTTGCCCCATAGACAATTCTGTTAAGCAAATTTCCCCTCTCTCCAGAATTTTTATGTTGTACCAATTTTATGTTATAGAAACCGTTTGTTAAACGAGAGTCCACTGTATTTATTATTATTATTATTATTATTATTATTATTATTATTATTATTATTATTATTATTATTATTATTATTATTATTATTATTATTATTATTACAATAAGCATACCTTCTATGCATCTCTCCCGTGTTTTGTGAAAGCGTTGTGGGTTTTTGTTGCAGCTTTAAAAAATAATTATCCGTTGAAAGGAGCTAGCTTTTATGAAGCTCGGTGTGGCTGGCGGTTTCCTTTCTTCTGCCGTTTTCAGTGCAAATATAAAAATGCCTTCCTTCATCTCAGAACATGTTTTGCGAGAAGGTGTGCTTGGGTGGGTGTTTCTCTCCTTTTGAGCCTCCCTCCTTCCGTTTTGTTTTGTCAAAAGCTGTGCCAATATTTTGCTGTGTTTTCCCTCTCCTGTCCCCAAACATATAATAACCGGGAAGGCATCTGCCGATGAGTGGCAGATTGAGAGATGGATCGGGAAGAGGCTGCTGTGTGAGACGGGAGCGGCGCTCCCGTATTTATAATGCATCCATTAAGAAAGGCAAAGGGGTAGCTGAAGCGCTGACTTGCCCTGCAATTTGGCTGTGACAGGATTCTGTTGAGAAAGGACTTGGAAGCCGATTTTGGGAATGCACAGAGTGCAGTGTTTGGTAATAAATTCTTTAAAAAAAAACCCACCTTCCTTGTAGGTCAATTCGCAAAGTGAAACCCATGTAATTCTATGTCCCTAGGATATGCGGATGAATTTGACTTCAATTTAGAAGATGCGCTGACTGATGATATTTCAACAAAGAGACGTAAGTCAGCCATATGTGTGTGTGTGTGTGTGTGTGTGTGTGTGTGTGTGTGTGTGTGTGTGTGTGTGTGAGGGAGATAGGGAGGGAGGGAGGGAGAGCAGTGGTTGGCTTGCATGTTGTTTTCGTATACAGAGGGTCTTTCCGCAAATGCTCTGTAGCTAAAAAGAGTTGGGGTGCCTGGTTGTAGGACCAAGAGCCAGGCTTTGAATCTCCCCACTCTGCCTTCTCCTTGGAAGAGGGGTTGGTTGAGATCACCCACAACGTGGGGCTTAGTTGCATGCCCTACCATTTGTGTAGCCTTGTGCAAAACTTCATAGGTCCCAGTGTGCCCCTGGAAGACATGTGTCCTCCAGTTCTGAGCACCGTGTGCACAGAATACCTTTAGGAGAGCCGCCATAAGTTAGAATTACTGGATGGCACCTCCTCCTCACCTTTATTAAAATCCTTTATACCTATCCTGGATGTTAAAGCTAGACAACATATTGAGTGCATGCAACCACCTGACGTGCGTCCGTTGCAAGTTAATATCAATTTAATTGATACTGGTTAGAAAACCCTTTTGCTTGTATACACCTGCATAAGGAGAATCATGTCTTGGCAGCCAATTGCCGCACATTAACAAGGTGCTTCAGAACGTAACACCACAAGATCTGGGAGTCTTGGTGGACCACAAATTGAACATGACTCAGCAGTGTGAGGTGGCGGCCAGGAAAGCCAATGCGATTCTTGGTTGCATCAACAGAATCATAATGTCTAGATCAAAAGAAGTGATAGTACCACTCTATTCTGCTCTGGTCAGACCCTACCTGGAGTACTGTGTCCAGTTCTGTGCACCTCAATTTAAAAAGGATGTTGACAACTTCGAGCAGGTACAGAGGAGGGCGACCAGGATGGCTGAAGGTATGGAAGAAATGTCTTACGAGGAACGGCTTAGGGAGCTGGGAATGTTTAGCCTTTCAAAAAGAAGGCTGGGGGGGGATATGATAGCTATGTTTAAATATTTGAAAGGATGTCATATTGAAGAGGGAACAGGTTTGTTTTCCATGGCTTCAGAGACTAGGACTCAGGGCAATGGTTTCAAACTCCAGGGAGAGGGATTCCATTTGAACATTCGGAAGAACTTCATGACGGTTAGAGCTGTTCGGCAGTGGAATATGCTGCCACAAAGGAAGGTGGTGGAATCTCCTCCTTTGGAGGTTTTTAAGCAGAGGCTGGATGGCCATCTGTCAGAAATACTGTGATGGGGGTTGTACTGGATGGCCCTTGAGGTCTCTTCCAACTCTATGATTCTATTCATCTATGATTCTCATGCAGGAGGAGTGAGTTGTTGCCACGATTTAGGCAATTTCTTTTGAGCAGGCTTCAAGTGTCAGTAGGATTCAGCCCCCCATGGTGGCTTTAAGACTTGAGAATTAAGAAAGAGGGTTTGTGTGGCGCATGCTTCTTTTTCCACAGGTAGTGTCAGGGATGCCGTTGGGTGCTCTTTCAAAGCGCCATGAAGTCTGTCTCTTACGTGTTGGAATGGTTATGGAATGAGGGGTGTTTTGTTAATGAAAGGTGGAGGATGGTGACCACAGACTCACTTTCCTCCTGTTTTTATTTTATTATTATTTTGGGGTTTTTTAGGAAGTACAAAAACTGCCTTCATCCCATAAGCTCCATGTAATACTTTTAAGGCTCAGGAGTAGAGAGACATGGGGTGCCATTAGAGACAAACAGATTTATTACAGCCTGGGTGTTTGTGGACTGAAGCGTTCACTTCCTCGGATGTGTGGATTGCGATTCTTAGAGCTTACGTGAAGCTCTAGAATTGGGTGTAAAAGACTGAACCTCCTTTGGAAATGGTTGCAGTAGTTTTATGGTGGCAGATCTATGCATACTTCCTTGAGAATAAGACCTGTAGAACTTGCCCGCATTGTTTCTGAGCTAAGCTGGATAGGTTTGCATGCAAGATTCAATAAACCTAATTTGGTCCTAATTAAGACTTTCTTTTCTCCTTCTTTTGTCTCATCACAGCTACTCACAAGCCACCTAAAATTCCTTCTGGTGGTACAGGTAAGATGTTTGTCAACTATTTCAGATCAAGACTGGTTCTCTCTCTCTCTCTCCCCCCCCCCCACCTCTCTCTGTTTCATACCATCTGTTCTGTTTTCTGCTGAAGAAGCACCTTTGTTCTACATGGTTTAGTATTATATAGCTTAGCAGGTTTAGAATTGTAACTTCTGGCAGGGGGAGGGTTGTTCAGAATTCCATTGAGTATTTGCATCACTGTAAATGTAGTGGTGTAACTCAGGGGATTTCCTGGAAGTTGAGTCATGGCAACTGGACTTCCACGGGAGCCCCATGGCACAGTCGTTAAATGCCTGTCCTACAGGTAAAACTGCTCACAACCTGGGGTTCAATCCCAGGTAGCAGGCTCATGGTTGACTCAGCCTTCCATCCTTCCGAAGTTGGTTAAATGAGTACCCAGCTTGCTGTATATTGTAATTTAAAAAACTGCAAACTGCCCAGAGAGTACTTGAAGTGGTGTTGGGTGGTATATAAGCAGAACGCTTTGCTTTTTTTGCTTTGCTTCTTTTCTTCAGGGATCGAAACGTTTTGCTGCTCTTCCAAAGCTTCGTCAGTCTGAGGAAAGTTAGTAGTTTATAGTTCACCTTGATTTCACATCACCCTGATCTGAATAGGCTCATAAGTTGGACAATGGCCTGAATGGGCTCCTAGCTGGGCAACGGCCTGGGGTGCATGAAAGTCCCACCTATGCAACCCTTCCCAGGACAGATTAAGTATGGGTCATTAGCTATGGCCTTGCTGGTGGACGTGTGAAGTGCTTCTGATTTGTCTGGGGATCCATGAAAGAGCAGCTTGATAAATAGCAGACAGATTGTGCCTGACGAAGCTGCTTGGATGAGTAGCGAAACATTTCAATCTCTCAAGAACAGAAGTCCAGTTGCCATGATTAATCTTCCAGATAACCTTACCTGGATGACTGAGAATCTTCACAGACATCTTAGACGGTTGAATGGCTACTAGTTTACAAGTCTCTTACAGAATTCCCTGTTGCAGTCAGTCAGTCAGTCAGTCAGTCAGTCAGTCAGTCAGTCAGCCAGTCAGCCAGTCAGCCTATCTATCTATCTATCTATCTATCTATCTATCTATCTATCTATCTATCTATCTATCTATCTATCTATCTATCTATCTATCTATCTATCTATCTTAAAATAGGTTAGGAAATCAGAGACATCTGTTAGACGCTGGTGAGACCAGAATTAATTCACAAGTCATCTGTTGTTTTGAAATTTGGTACTGTTAGGTACAGTAAGGGAGGCTTATGCTTGGAATTTAGGGCAGAAAGATGATTCTGCATAAGAAAATGGGAGTAGGGAATAAATACCATGGTTGCTAGTGACACCAAAACTGCCACATTGCTCCATCAGCACCTAGCCTACCTCGCTTAACTTCAGAGGACCTCTGGATGCAACTGGTTGTTGATGTGGAAGGTCAACCGTGGGAGAAACAGACCATGTTCTTCCATGGAGACACTCAGAAACTCTTAAGTGTATGGAATGGTGCAATTGATTTAAACTCAACCTCCCCGCTCCTTAGACCCCACGCAACCTCTGGGCTGATGTGGGTCACATCAAGGGATGAAGAGAAGATAGGTGAGAATATACTGTTGTAGCCTTGGAGGATCAATGGATTAGCCATTCTGGCACCTGCTGGCTTGATAATAACAACACACACACACACACACACACCTCATGGAATCCCACAGTACGATCTGGGTAAAGGTGTTCAATTTATCCCAATATAAACTCAAGAGACACAGTACATATTTGTAGTACCCTTCACACGAGCACTTTGTCATTCATAGTTTTATCCTCCACTTCCCTTCTCGACCTGACTTCAGTTGCTGGTTCACATCTCGAAGCCTACAAACTCCTGTGCTGAATACATTCAGCTGCGGTAAATCCACACTCTTACCGGGTGGTTCAGCATGGGGTGAAGGCTTCTGGGAACTGCAGACCAAGATTGCTGGGCCACCTAAGTATGGGAGCCACCGCTCTAACCAGAATCCAGTTGAGTTTTACTGCACGCGCGAGGCCAGGAGTTTCCCCCTCTCCTCCATCTGTGTCACACAAGTGAATGCACAAGCCAGGGGTGACCACTACGTGTGATGAACAGATGGAGAAGCAACTCTCAAAGCATTTGAATGAATCTCACAATGAATCACACAAGCCAAAAGGATTCAGGCCCCTGACCTTACAATAATAATAAAAAAGGTGCTCTGCACCCTGGATTGTCAAATTCTGGATATTGTGTAACATTTGCCACCAAGGACAGGGGTTTAAAAAAAACTCTCTTCAAAATAGGCCTTTTGTAGTTATTGTTGTTGATAAACATGTCAGCCATGTTATTCATTGAGGATAACATGGACACACATGAGAAAACAGAATCTCTTGTGTTTTAGTGCTGCCTGGCTAGTTTTCAGAACACCTCTTTTCATTCTGCTGCTCAAGCCTTCCTCATAGGGTGTTGGCTACAATAAAATGAGATAAGCCCATGTGAGATGCAGTGGGGTCCTCCGAAATGGTTGGGATGCTAGAGATGCAAACACAATAAAGGAAAGGAAGTACTGTAATCAGCATAGTTTGTCCCATGCATGTTTATGTGTTGTATTTCCTGGACAGAAGACATTGACCTGCTGGATTTCGATACCCCGCCAGAGAGAACAACAAAACCAGCTAAGGGAACTGTGGGACCCTACACACGGAAACAAGGTGAGCGGTGGGTTCCTGGTTATGTTTTGTACCGAAGGCATCCCAAACGTCCTAGGTTCCTGCGTAGCCGTCCAAAATCCTTCATGCAGCGAAGGACCATGAAGGCCCATTGTTGCTTCATGGTCATTTCTTTGTCTGCCTGTCTGTTTGCTTTCTCCCATAGCTGGGACTCAGGAGTGTGTGCAACGATAAATCCATGCAGCATTGCATTTATCCCTGTTGGATTTCATTCTTCCGTCTTCAACCCAGTGTCCAAGCCTATCTAGATCATTTTGAATTTTGTTTCCCTCTTCCAGGGCTATTCCATTGAATTTTATGTCACCTGAAAATTTGATTAGTGTTCTCTGCACCCCTTGATCCAGGTACCATTAATAAAAATGTTGAAGAGCACTGGTCCCAAGACTGAGCCCTGGGGTACCCCACTTGGTACCTCCTCCCGGTTTGAGAAGGAACCATTTATCATCACCCTCTGAGTGGAATTCTGTAGCCAGCGGTGTATCCACCTGACACTTGCTCTGGCTAGCCACAACCCAGTTAGCTTGCTAACCAGAATATGTATCAGTCTTTCAGGAAGGTTACCTGATCACAAATGAGTTCAGATTTGCCTGGCAGGATTTGTTCTTGACAAATCCATGTTGGCTTCTCATTACTGCTGCATTGTTTCTTCAGTGCTTGCATAGCAGCCGCTTCATTATCTGTTCTACAATGTTCCTCGGGCTTCATGTCTAGTCTGGTCTATCCTTCCCAGGTTCCTCCTTTTTGCCCTTTTTGAAGATAGGGACGGGAGTAGCCCTCCTCCAGTCCTCTGGTACTTCACTCATTTCCCCTGATTTTAAAGAAAAATGTATTTATTGATTTATGTTTATATTTCTATACCCCCCCCCCATCTTCGAATGGAACTCAGGGCAGTTCACATCAGTTATAATACAACAATGACAACAAAATCAAGTAAAAAGCAAAAAAGATATAAAAAAATAAAAATAAATAAAATTAAAAAAACTAGAATTATGGCTTGAGCAAGAAGAATGCATTCCATTAGAACAAGCAGGCTCTAGAGGAGGAAGAGCGACAATGGAGCACTGTCTGATAGTCCAACAATTAATTGAAAAATATGCCTCTAAAGGCCCAATCTCCCTATATGCTGCATTTATAGATCTGAAGGCCGCCTTTGACTCTATCTCAAGGCAGAGGTTATGGCAAAAACTAGGCTCTTCTAGCATTGATAAAAGACTTCTTACCTTATCCAAGCCCTCCATCAGGAAACATACCTTAAAGTAAGATGTAACCCACAAGGCTTACTAACAAATTCTATCAAAACCTCCAAGGGAGTCAGGCAAGGCTGCCTGTTGGCCCCCACATTGTTCATCTATTATATAAGCAATATGGTGAAGCATATGAGTGACTTAAAATTTCACCCACCAAAGCTTGCTTCACGGCACCTCCCAATACTGATTTATGCTGATGATACTGTTATTCTGTTGAGGTCTCCAGTAGGTCTCCAAAGGGCCTTGGATAGCTTCACAGCTTACTGTGATAAAAAAAACACTTGACTATTAATAGTGATAAAACAAAAGTGATGGCCTTCGGCAGACGGCCAAAAATAAGATCTTGGCTAATAAAAGGGAAGAAAGTTGAGCAAGTGCATAAATTCACCTATCTGGGGGTGATCGTGCAAGAATCTGGGGCTAACAATGCACACTGTAATTGGAGAGCTGAGAAGGCTGAGCAGTCTGCTAATGCTATTGTGAGATTCTTCCGAACAAAGGGAGGTCTCTTTGTTCCAGCAGCATTAAGGCTGTACCAACATAAAGTCGTAGCTCAGCTCCTATATGGCACCTATACAGGAATATCTCTGGCTGATCTGGCTGTGTTAGAGAAGGTACAATCCAAGTTCTTTCCTTCTATCTTACAAGTCCCTCCAGGTGTTTCCAACGCTTTGAGACGATTAGAATTGGGTCAAATGGAACTAGAAGCCAGAATACTTATTGCCTCTCTTTGTCAGTGGCTTAAGAGCTTCTCAGACCAAAAAGGCCTTCTCCCTTTAATAAACCAAGAAAGACCCTTTTCAACCTAGGTGGATACAAACTTTAAAAAGAAAATTAGAATCTATGGGGCTCTCAATAGATGACCTATTGGTTCAGAGTACTACACAGGCCAAAGCACTTATTAAACAAAGGATCCAAGACATTGAGCGCCAACGAGATATAGCACAATCCCCTTTGTTTAGGGCTCCTATGGAGACCAGATATGTTATGAGAATGGCCAACTATCTCTTACAGCTGGAAGAGCCTGCTTACCAGAGAGCCATTACTTTAGCCCGCTGTTCAGTTATTCCTTCAATGGTTTTAGAAGGGAGATATAAGAAAATTCTCTATGAAGATAGACGCTGCATGTGCTCCCAAAGGGAGGTGGAATCTATGGTACATAAGTTTTTTGTTGTCCTCTTCACAACCTTTATAGAGAGAGATTCATTCACCCATGCTCAGATAGACTTACAGTAGACCCAAACGAGATGGGTCTGGAAAGACTTTTAAGTGATGAAAACTCTTTTATTACCAAACAAATAGCCAAATTCTGCTTATACCTGATTAAATTCCATTCTAGGAAGGCGGGCTAGTTTTAACTAGAAAATTCTCTACTTTCTTTTACTGGCTTAGTTTCCTTTTTCGTTTTAATATTTCTATGTATATTGTTATAATCTACACTGTTTTTTTTAACTACACAATTTTGCAATCATGGTTTAATGACTTTTAATGACTTTTATGGTTTTATACCGCAATAAAAACCTGACTGACTGAATAAAAAGTAAAAAAAAATTAAAAATAAAAATAAGAAGCAGCATAGATGGTGGCTAGTATATCACAAAAGAAAAAGAAAAACTAATGGTCGCCAAATGCCTCTTTAAAAAGCAATGTTTTAAGAGCTTTTTTAAAGGCCAGCAGGGGTGGTGCCAGGCACAGCTCACTACGAAGATGGTTCCAAAGCGAGGGGCCAGTCACAGAGAAGGCCCGGTTTTGGGTGACCAATTTCCTGGCCTCCCTGGACCGTGGTTTGTAGTTTGCATTGAAGCTTTTTAGGAGAGAATTGTCACTGCTTCCAACACCCTATACATTTCAGAATTCGTTCGGATAGAGTCATGAGAGTAAAGATGGAATTAGACTGCTCGAACTACTACCTCCCTGATAACACCCAAGATTATTTATTATTTAGTTATTAGTATTTTACCGCGCCTTTCTCCTTGGAAAAGGACCTCAGGCAGCTTACAGTAATAAGGGACACTATATAGCCCAGAATATTTAAGACGTATTCAAGATTAAGAACGGGGAATTAGAAGGGGCATCTTACAACATTAAAAGGTAACATTAAAGCTAAAAGAGCACATAAACAGTTAAAAGGAAAAATTTCCATTACGAGGGATGTAAACTAACAAGGAAAACACAAGTGTTTGCATCTGAACGGCATGTATAAACTTGCATCAATTTCTTTCTACTCTTGCGCCCCAGCCTTTGGATTGGTAAGAGTAATGTTTCTTTCCCTTCTTGGCGTTTCAGACGATGGCCATTGGAATGTCCAGCACACGACCACTACCAAGCAGCCCAAAACGACTAAGCCGCCTCCCAAAAAGATCCCAGGTAAATACCCAAGTCTTTGGGCTATATGAGATCTTAAGGGCAACAGCTGTGAGTCATATATCTAAGGATACATCTACTTCCAAGTAAAGGTGTTCTCCAGGAAAATGATCTGTCTGTTGCTTCAAGGCTTTTACTAGTGCAGATCCACAAACACTGCAAATCCAAAATCCCACTTTTACTAGCTTACTGAGCCCCGTGGTGCAGTGGATAAATGCCTGTACTGCAGCTGAAACTGTGCTCACGACCTGGGGTTCAATCCAAGGTGGCAGGCTTATGGTTGAGTCAGCCTTCCACCCTCCCGAGGTCAGTAAAATGAGTACCCAGCATGCTGAGTGGGGGGGGGGGGGGGGCAATGTGTAGCCTGCATACTGTAATCCACCCAGATACTACTTGACATGGTGTGTGTGCGTGTTGCATCATTACAGTCATGACCGACTCTTTGTGACCCCATGTCTAGGTTGTGGGGTGGTATATAAGCAGAACACTTTGCTTTAATATATGGTTTTTAAATTATGTACAAAAAGGGAATGCCATTCTATTAGTCTTTTGGCTTGATCTTTAAGCAAGAGCCTTGTGGTGTGGAAGTGGAGACAATGTGAGGGATGCTTCTTGATCCTTCCTAGAGAGGTAAAACTTCCAGGAAAAAATGGGAAAAAATGGGTGTGGGCAAACCTGTTTCTCCATCTCACCCTTTCTATTTTTTCTCCCCCTTTCCCCCCATGGCTCCAAAATTTCCAGAAATCTTTCATCTCTAATTCCTTATCCTGTGTTTCATCACAGCCCTTGGCTCCTGTTTTCCCTCCATGGGATAACAGGAGCTACACACTCAAATGTTTGTAATATTGTCAAGTCTTCAGCTCACTGAATGACAGGAGGTGGGTGTTTGTCTTTCCAGTGTTGAGATATTCTAGTCAGTAAAATGACACAATGTTTCCTGGTAGTTCATGCATCATGTAATGCAACATCTGTGCAAAAATGTGATGTTTATACTGTATCAGCTGGGCCAAGATACGGCTGAATGAATTGGATATGGCCTTCAAAATATTGCAAGGCTATACAGGGAAGTCTTAGTTATATCGTATCTCCTTCTTTGTGTATACTCATGGATGTCATTTGAAGGACAGAGCCTTCACAGAGGAAATAAGTAAGCATTTTGGCATAGCAGATCCCACAGGTAATTTTGCTGCTCTTTTGTAGCCAAAGATCCAATGGATTTCGACTTATCGGATGCCTTGGATGACCAGAACGATGGGCAAGGTGGTGGAATGCCGAACGTAAACCCAGGCGGTCGAGGTACGTTGAGGAATCCGCTTTCCGTTCAGCCTGGTTGGGTGTCTGTGTCCCCCTCTCTGCCAGTGGAGATGGTTTAGGGCAGGGGAGGGGAGCCTTTGTCCTTCCAGACGTCTTGGGTCACAACTCCCACATCCCTTTGTGGCTGGCAGTAGAGGCTCGTTGTGGGCCAAAACATCTGGAGGGCCAAAGGTTCCCCACTCCTGGTTTAGGGAGGAGAGGAACCCCACCACTTGGGTAGCGGACGGAGGGGGTAGACCAGGCATGTCCAAACTTCGGCTCTCCAGATGTTTTGGACCACCACTCCCAGAATTCCAAGCCTTTGTTTCCAATGGCAAAGGACTGTGGGAGTTGTGGTTCAAAACATCTGGCGGGCCGAAGTTTGGACAAGCCTGGGGTAGACGGAAGGGAGCTATTTTTCAGGGTCCAACTTGTGACAAAATATTGTCACAAAGCTGCAGCTAAGTGTTGCCGTGAAGAGGGCTCCTTTTCTATCCTCCAGTCAGTTAGCTATGCTTTCTTATGAGAGTCCGACCTCCCCCCCCCCCCCCCGATCAAACAGTGTCTCATAGCCACCGAATATGCAAAGACCTCCTTGGCCTGTTCCCTTACACCCAGGATTCTTCATCTTTTGCCCAATATGCCCCATGCTTCCACCATCTCATGGTCCACCCTCTTGGTTTTTTGCATGGATGATTTTTAGCTGCATAAGGTGTGTATAGGTGTGTGTGTGTGTGTGGGGGGGGTGATGGAAGGAGGGGAGTTGATAATGTGGGCACCTCACACTGAGGTGCAGGTTGCTCGGGCTGATGGGCTTTTGGCCCCACGTTCAAGTTGCCCATCCAGATAAATTTGTTAGGCTTCCAATTTTTCATCTCCATGTCCATCCAGAGGGAACCAAAACGTGCATTGCTAGGGTGTTGATGTTACTGCTTCCAATTTGTACCCTTTTTTAAAAAAATGTTTCATTTGCTTTCGACATAATTGCAAACACTAAATCAATTGCTATTTTCTGTGGTCAGTTAATGAATAAAGAATCCTGTTCCAGGCTCCAAAGATAGAGGTGGAAGAGATGGCAAATGGGGTAAGGAGTCTTGGATTGGCTCCCAGCTGATAATTCTTTCTCTCTCTCTCTTTCCCCTCCCCATTACAAACCCTTGTTTTCTGCCATTCCTTCCGTCTAAGCACTTAAAATCCCTCTTGTCAGCAAATGGCCTTGGATCACTTTGTTTGTTGAACACGTCTACTAATCTGTCCCTGTTAATCAGCCTTGTCTGTCTTTCTTACCCTGATTCCAAACTCCCCCACCACCACCACCCAAATTTTTGCAACTTTGCTCATGTCTATGACTTAGTCATGGCATCAGGGACTTGCAAGGGACCCTCGTGATCAACTGGTCACCCCTCGGCTCAGTGCAGGATCTGTAGTCCTGGATACAAAGATTGCAGGCCCGCCAATATTGGATCCTTGCATGGTGGTTGTTTGCCCTGACACCTACTAACGTTATGATGCCTTGACAATCTGTTAAATCTGCCACCGGGGACTTGAAAGCAGATGATATAGCACTGTTGAAAATTTTAGAGCTAGGCGCTTGTACTGGACTTGATAAAGGAGTCTAGTGTGTGTGCGTGTTTCTCCCTTGCCTCCAGGGGTGTAAATTTGGAGCTGCATATCATGTCCCCATACCCATGTCCTTTGAGAAGAGTCCAAAAGGGTGGGTAGCTGGATCCACAAAAAAGGATCAGGTCTTTTGTAATGCTAATGGCTTTCCATTGCCTCTTCAAGACAAAACTGCTCTCCATTTCTATAGGGTCCCCCAGGGATTGGTTGTACAGTTCCTGGGAAAATGGTTTCCCCTCCCTACTACTAAGAAGATTGCACCTGTGTTCAGAGAGAACAGGGAAGCTTGAGAACTGGGTGGCAGGGGATGTACCGGTAGCAGTCTCTGTGGATCTGCGTGTATCAGATCTGTGTGATACCTGGGGAGCCAACCCTGGCTCCATTACAGCAGTAAGCACTTCCCAGTGGTTTGCTTTAAGAGCTGCTTCCAATTAGGCCAGTCATACACTCATAGAAACTCCATGGACATGGGATCACGAAGAGTTGGTCATGACTGTAACGACACAAGAATCAGGAGGAATCTTGGGAGGCAGTCTCATGAAATTAGTTTGCACTCTTGTTCCTGCCCTAAAATTCCATGAGAGCGGCCAGGTTATAATTGTTCTAAAACAAATAGATAAAATAGTCCAGTCCCAACAAATCCTTCCATTGGTGGAATTCCGCCCTCTAAGTCAGTGTTTTTCAACCACTGTTCCGCGGCACAGTAGTGTGCCGCGAGATGTTGCCTGGTGTGCCGTGGGAAAAATTCTCCCTACACCAGCAATGCCCCCCCCCCGCATCCCGCTCACGACCAAGGCAGCGGTGTGGCACCGGCGAGCCGGAGGAAGGTGGGGCGTCTAGAAAGAAGCCGGCTGCCGCAAGGCTTCCTTGGGAGATGTAGTTCCTCCCGCAGGTCTGAGATGCGGTCCTGGGGAGGAGAGCGGACTACCTTTCCCGGCGTGCTTTGCGCACCGGTGAGGAAAGGCTGGCCGTGGGTGGGGAAGGAGAAGAAATAAGGGAGGAGGAGGAGGAGGAGACTGGAATAGCGAGAGAGTGAGAGAGAGCCGGGAGACCCGTGCAGGCACATTGCGGCAAAGGGCGCTCCAGAAGCCGCTCTTAAAGGTTCTTGGGGTTGGTTCCCCCTCCTCACTCACTGAACCCCCCTCCCTCCCTCCCCCGCCTCGCGCACTCGCTGTTTGCCTCCCGAGGGGGGGACACGCGCCCCTGCCGAGCCAGGTACGAGCGTGCGTGCGCACCCCTCTTTTAAGGGTGGGGAGCAGGTGGCCGTTGACAATGGTCATTTTTTGTGGGGGGGGGTAAATAAAGGGGAGGACGTGGGAGGCTGAGGAGGGATTCCTAGGACCTAGGGAGGAGACAGGGATGGGGGGTCCCTTCCGGGCCCTGTGGCTGCCTGGCTGGAAGGAGGCGGGGGGGGGGGGGAGAGAAGGGAGGCTTATACTGGAAGGGGTAAAAGATGGGGGTTGGGGGGTCGTATATGAAGAGCCTCCCCCAGCTCCACCTTCCTGGGTTTGCAAGTTCCTCTGAAAAAAAGTGCCAGGAGGAGGGAGGGGGAAGGTGAGGGCAGGCGGATATTTTGATAGGGATGCCTTGGGAGGGCCTGGGCTGGAGGATGGATTTGTTGTTGTTTTTTGGGGGGGGGGTGAGAAGTGTGTTTGTGTGTGAGAGATAGGCACAGAGTTAAATTTTTTAACATTTTCTAATGGTGGTGTGCCTCGTGATTTTTTTCATGAAACAAGTGTGCCTTTGCCCAAAAAAGGTTGAAAAACACTGCTCTAAGTATCCACTGTGGCACCATTTGGATTGGACTCTTTTATTTACCTATTTTAGATCATTGATTTAGATGACTGCCCCGTTTCTGCTTGCAATTGCACCCCTCTCCGGAGGAATCCGTTCCGCTTCCAAATTCTTCTTGCCCTCAGGGTGTTCATTCAAATGTTTATTCCAAATCTATTTGGCCTGGGTCTGAACCTGAGGAGAAGCACAATACACACTTGCTCCCTCTTCCGTGGGACAGCCCCCTTGCTCTGACTGTCGGTGTTATTCTAAGGGTCTAACACTGGCCAGCCACAGGGAACAAACAGGGAGCAGGGTTTGGCCCTGGGTGTTCCCACAACCCATCTATATCCCTTCAAGCTTATTCTCTTGCTCCTGGGTTTTCATGATGCCACGTGAGAAAATGCTCTAGTGACAGCAGCTCCGCTTTAGTTGAGCTTAGCTGTTATAGAGAGACTTTGTTCTTACCTTTTGGCCCTGCAGGCTTTCTGGATTCTCAACTCCCAGAATTTCTGACTGTTGGGGTATTTTGGACGACGAAAGTCGGCTACTCTTCTTGCAATGGTCTCGCCTGTCAAGGATGCAGAAACTCTCTCCTCTGTTTTTGCTGCTGTCTTAGACTGAAGGCGAAGAGCCCGTGGCCCTCTAGAGCTTGTCGGACTCCAGTTCCCATCATCCCTGCCCACCATAGTGGAGCAGCCAGTGGTCCTTGCCCTCCAACAGCACTGTTGCCAGCATGGCCCTGAACGATCGGGACACAGCGACAAAACCTGAGCGCGTTCTTTGTAGGTGTCGAAATGAGATGGTACCATCCTGGGTTCTAACAGAATGGACTGCTGTAGCAGGGAGGAAGCTCTTTCATATTTAAAAATAAATGATCTGTTCAGGGGCAAGAACCCAAAACAACACACAAGACAGGGATCCAACAGGCCAAGGATGGGTCTCCCAGTTCTGCTAATTTCTGTTCTGGTTTTGTAAGTGGGAACACTGACCAGTCCAACGTGGTAGACTCTAGTTGGACATCTCATTCTGCTTACCTGTTTTTGACCTGACTGAAGGATCTGGTGCCAATGTGTGCGGCAACCCGGCAACCTTTGGTCCATCCTTGGCTATTAATATAGTTTGCAAGATTTACAAGCCATTTTGGATGCTAGATTTGCAGCCGGTTGACACTCAAACATGTTCCTGTGAGCAGAAAGACCCACCTGACCGCGTCTGAAATTTGTAAGGCAGCTGTTAAAACACCAATGATTTTCCGCTCTGAAGTCGCATTGCTCGTAAGCTGAGCCGTTCGTAAATAGAGGTACCACTGTATTTTTAATGGGGCATAATGTTGGATTAGGGCTATACTCTTTTCCTAATCAGTATGTGACTTACTAAGAGCTCATCTGGATATGATACTTGAAAACACTCTTCTTTTGCCCATGGTAAACAAACCAAAATTAAATGTATTTTTTGATTTTCAGATCTATCGGATTCTGACTTGGAGGATATCCTCGATCAATATGAGCCGGACAAGAAGAAGGGTAGGTTTTCTCTTATTGAATAGCTGAAAGGCTTTCAGGATGTTTGATATCTCCCTGAACAAAATGGTGTTCTGTTCCTAAAGCATCTTAAACTATGCTTTAGTTAAGGGTTTGGCACTGCAGCCTCCTTATGCATCCTCTGCTGTTTGCCTCCCAACCCAAGGAATTTGATGTTTTTTTTAAGATTCCATTGCTGTCAGTTGGTGAGGCAGAGAGGAAGGTCTTTGGGACAGAATTTCAGCTACCTGTAATTTGCAATGTGCTGTTGTTTGTTTTGACTGAATAGTAGTCTCACTATGTTTAGTGGTTGCTACTCCCCAGGTAATTGTGCATATGCAGGATCACAGCCTCTTGAAAGCCCATAAGCCAAGCATGTCCAAACTTCGGCCCTCCTGATGTTTTGGACCACAATTCCCTGAACTCTTAAGTTTGGATTACCAATGACAAAGGACTGTGGGAGTTGCGGTCCAAAACATCTGGAGGGCCGAAGTTTGGACATGCCTGCCATAATCACTTCTATTCTGGTTTCTTAGAATTTACTGTAGGATGCTATATTTCTGAGCACATGCATTCTTCATTTTAGTTAGCTTGCCAGTGCATATGTATATTCAAAAGGTTAATGAAAATGTCTTGGGCATACCT
Source organism: Phrynocephalus guinanensis (assembly GCA_037367245.1). Lineage (NCBI taxonomy): Eukaryota > Metazoa > Chordata > Lepidosauria > Squamata > Agamidae > Phrynocephalus > Phrynocephalus guinanensis. The sequence continues at coordinate 17,880,053 of CM074748.1, forward strand.
GTGAAGAGGTTGTTTTTGGGATCAGGGTCTGCTTGAGCTCAGATATTTTCAACTACATTTTAGAAAGTCTGCCTTCACCCTCTACTCTTTGGGGGGGTAGGATGCTTCCTGCTTTCATGTTCCAAATAAATGATGAACCAGGGCACCCCGCCCCAAGTGGGAAAAGGATGCATAGTGATATGCTTGAAGTCTCTCTGAACCTGTCTTAAGAGTTTGCACTGGGTTTGAATAGTTTGTCATGGCAATTAGACGGAGACAGAGGATTCAGGGGATGGTGAAGATTCTAGTTGGAATTTTACAAGAAATCTCTGGGAGGTGCGGAACTGTTTCCAAAGTGAAATCAGCACCTTGGCTAGCACCTCTGAAATTCAGACTAAAATTCAGCCACAGATGAACAACTCTGGGGGATCAGCCAGACGCTTCTCAATTTAACATTGAGGTCATGTTTGCTTTCTACTAACTGGCAGGGATTCTCTAGCCCTTGGGGTGGGAATCGTTCCCCAGGTCTATGTGGGGATCCTAGTGATGAACTTGAGGCCTTCAGCCCACAAAATATGTGCTCTGCTTTCTAACCTGCTGCTCTTCCCAGACTTACAAATGAAGGATCAAATTAGCACTTCCAGACCTTGTTAGAACATCAGTGCTGGTGCCCTCTGAGCTATTCTGATTTTAGGTTATTTAAACCATGGGGGCCTTCATGGATGTTCCAGATGCCTTTGACTCCTCTAATGGGGCTGATTGACGCTGCTAGTAAGGAGGGGTTTGCCTGCTTCAAGTCAGAAGGGTGTGAAATCTTTGTCCAACTGCTGTTCAGCTGCCTGTATGAATCCTGCATACTTGAAAAGGGTGTGACTGGGGAAAGTCTGGGTATAAGGAACAGATGAGCATGGGAGAATGCCTTTCCAGTGTTACCTGTGTATTTTCCATGCATTTCCCCCGTTGTCTGTTAACTTACCAGCATCTTCTCTTCTGCAAATAGTACCCACCCCAAAGTTGTTGCTTTTTAAAAATAATTTTAAACACACACAACCTTGTGGCTCTTCCAGGACTCCAAATGGAAATACCTAATGGTAGAATGGTGGAAAGTAGTCATAGACCCTCTGCTCTGATTCTATAAGAACACAACTTTTGCCTGTAATCACAGAGGTGGCAAGTCAGTTTCCCCAATTGAGCTCAGAGAGATCTAGCAATGGCAGCATTCATCTCTCCAGCATGGCTGCTAATGGACGTAACAACAGACTCATGTAGGGCTTGGGAATGAAGAGAAATTCCCTTTGGGGAAGCTCTATCACCTATTGGTTTTTTTTCTTTTTCTTTTAATTTGTTTTTTTAAATATTTATTTATTTATTTTCTGGGCAAGGGACATTATAAGGAACAAATTAGGAAATAGGTATGATTGAAATAGGGTTAGAAAGGAAGGGTAGGGGTAAGGGAAAATAGGGGGTGCAGGTTTGGCAAGGCACATTACAATTCTTCAGTTTCATATTTCATATATATACATATCAGTTAGGACTTATATAGCTAGTATATATTACACAAAGGTTCTAGCTGTTGACATGTTTCAAATACAAACTTAATTATCTTTTTTTTTCTTTAACCACAAATAGAACTTTCCCCAACTTTCCTGATGTTTGTTTCCGTGGTGTTCCTAACCATTCCGACAGTTTGTCCATTTCTGCTGTTTCGAGGATTTTTGCTATCAACTCTTGTTCTTCTGGGATTACTGGTTCTTTCCAGTGTTTTGCATAAATAACTCTTGCTGCTGTTATAATGTGTATGGCTAAATACACTTTCTGTTGGTCCAGTTTACCTGGCATTATATTTAACAAGAAAAATTCTGGTTTTAATTCTATAGAATTTCCAAGAACTTCTTCCAGAATCTGCCTTATTTTACTCCAAAATATTTGTGCTTTTTTACATAGCCACCACATGTGATAAAATGAGCCTTCTTTTTGTTTACATTTCCAACATAGAGTTGATATATGGGCATTCATTTTAGCTAGCTTTGTCGGCGTCATATACCACCTATAAAACATTTTTTATATATTCTCTTTAAATACAACTGATTTAGTGAGCTTTATATTGGTTTTCCACATTTTCCCCATTGTTCCAATTCTATATTATAACCTAAATTTTGTGCCCATTTAACCATACATTCTTTCACTGTTTCTGGTTATGAAAGCAGAAATAGTGATCACCTATTGTTGTAGCGTTTGTTGTTGTGTCAATGGTGATTTTTGCTTGGCTGAATGTAGAATGTGAAACCAGTCCTGTACTGTGGAACAACGGCTGTCAAAAAGGACTTAGATCCTTAAGGTTTTGACAGGGAAAGATTTGTGTTCGCCCACGCTCCTCTCCTCCCTTGATGGCTCCCCAGGGATCCTCAAATGGAGTTGGCTATACCAACGTGCACCATGTGTGACATCTCAGGGGTACTGCCGTTGGGCAGAGGCACAGGTCTGTGTGGCAGTGAGGGATGCGGCCCTTTCTGCTTGACAGCCTCTACGCAGTGGTTCTCAAACTGTGGGTCCCCAGATGTTCCTGGACTGCAACTCCCAGAAACCGCTTCCAGCACAGCAAGTGGCAGAGGCTTCTGGGAGTTGCAGTCCAGGAACATCTGGGGACCCACAGGTTGGGGACCGCTGCGTCTACTGCAACCTCTCCAGACATGGAGGCTGCAGCCATGGGTGAAGATCTGCCTGGTTCATTCAGGAGGTGGCTTCACCTAAGCCTGCCCTAGGCCTTACAAAGCTTCTCCTGAGCAACGCAGGGTCTGTGCTCTCTGATTCATGAGGAATGGAACGGAAGCAAAGGAAGGAGGAATCCAGGTGAGACAAGGAATCCCACCTGGCTCTCTGATCGCTAAAAGTGACAGCAGGACATGCTGTAGATCCGGTCTGTGTTGGGAAGACAGCAGGCATGTGGGAGATACTCCCTTATTCAAGGATGGGTTTCCCCACATCCGCTGAGGGCATGATTTAAGCTAGAGGGCTACCAGTTCTATTTAGCTTGCTGTATACTACCTAGAGCTGCCTAGATGCCCCTAAGCACATCCAATCTCTCCTAATTTTGGAAGCTAAGCAGGGTCGGCCCTGGTTAGTACTTGGATGGGAGACCACCAGGGAATACCAGGTGCTGTAGGCGCCTGGAGTAGGAACTGGCAAACCACTCCAGTATTCCTGCCAAGAAAACTCCATGGACATGGGGTCACGAAGAGTCAGTCATGACTGTAATGACACAACACACACACATACTACCAAGCTGCAATGACTAGGCTGAAGCAGGTTAGGCTTATCCAAGTCTAGAGAAAGGAGGACATCATGCTAACCCCAGTCTATGGGCCTGGGGCTTGTTAAACTCTTGGTCCCACCCTCTCCTTGCAGTCATTGTGCACCTACTTTTGTTTGACGGACCTCAGGAGGGCAAAAAGGTAGAACTCATTGCCTGAATTGCATCATAAGGAGAATTACCAGGTCCAAAGGAACTGAAGGATTTGCCAGATCTCAGTTCTACCTGTGCCTTCTGCCCAGAAATAGGCCACTTGTGCCAAGAAAGACCAGGCTCTTCTGTGGCCAGATCAATGCAGCAGTGTAACTCTGCAAGAAGGCATGGGACTTGCCCCTATCCCCAGCAGAACCTGGTGCAAATGGGGCATTGGCAAGTGCGCGCTCATACCGAGGGGCAGCCGATGCCCTTCTCTGTAATTGGTACTCCAGACTTCAGGGTGCCTTTAGCAATTTAGTTCAGCTTAATTCCATGCAACGGATGACTTACTGACCTAGATAAAGCACTTTTTAGGGAAGAAAATATAGTAGGCATCCCTTCAGCAGAGCATAAACCATTTTTGGAGCTGATCATTCCTTGAGCTTTATCAAAGCATCTCCGATCAGCCGCATGCCAGACAGGCCTCTTGCTTTGAAACCACCCCAGCGTTTTTCCAATAGTGGCGGAGGGGGGGAGTGAGGAGGAGGAGAGAGGGAAGAAAAAACGGCGGCTTATGCTGCGGAGTGCAGAAATGTGCAGACAAAGCCTCCAGCCGCTGCAAACCGCACCCACATCTTGACTGCGCAGAGCGCTAAATTTATAATCAATCTCATTTATTGCTCAATGCAGTGCTACCGAGGCAGCTGCTGGTTAATTAATACAAGGGCTAGCAGAGAGAGGGAGAGAGCGAGCATGTGCGCGGTGGGGTGTGTGCGTCGACCAAAGCTGCAGATGCAGGGTTTCAGCCCCTTCTCTCCAACTTTCTTCGTCAACGTATTAAAAGATAATTAAAATGGCCCCAGGATTTCTTCACATCCCATGTTCTTGAGAGGCTTTTATGAGGAGAGAGGGAGAAAGGAAGGAAGGATGGAAGAACAATATGTGGGTTAGCGGACACAATTCCCCCCCCCCCGGCACCACCCAATTTGTCCTTGCTTTCAACTCAGGGGTGCAGATCAGCCATTGCTTGACAAGCGTGCTTGTGATGGTGGTGGAGGCAGGAGGTGACCTGTGCCAGTGCTGTGAAAGTCCGTGTGTCGTTTACTGGAAAAAGCAGCACTTGGCAAGAATTTAGCATTCTCTTTGTGGACCTTTCTGTTGCACCATTTCCCCCCAGTGAATTTGTCCATAAAAACCATTTCAAGAAAGGGCGCAAAGAGGAAAAACTCTGGGTTTGTCAACTAGCTCCAGGAAAAGTGCCCCTGGCAGCTAGCTGTGTGGAGAAAGGAGTCCAAGCATCCCTGTCCGGTGTGTTGCTTAAGAGGCAGTCATGCTGTTTGCAAAGCTGAAAACCCTTTGCATTTGGCAGGTGAACTTGGATCTGGAAGGCCAAGTCCGAAGAGTTCTTGCCACTGGCAGCAGACAGTATGAGTTAAGTTCAAACAGCAGCACACAGGAGTGTACCTGCTAATAAAGGAAAGTTGAAAACTGAAATTTTGCCAATTAAAAAACATAACTCCTGGATAAACCATGCAAACCGAGGCAAACCACATGCTTACTTTATATAAAGCAAAGCAAAAAGCAACATGTTCTGCTTATGTATTGCCCCATAGTGCTTAATGGGCTGCCTAGATGCCTTAAGCACATCCAATCTCACCTGATTTCAGAAGCTAAGCAGGGCCGGGCCTGGTTAGTACTTGGATGGGAGACCACCAGGGAATGCCAGGTGCTGTAGGCACTTGTAGTAGGAACTGGCAAGCCATTCCAGTATTCCTGCCTAGAAAAACTCCATGGACATGGGGTCATGGAGAGTCGGTCACGACTGTAACGACACATCATAGGGCTTAATGCACTACTCTCTGGGCAGTTTACAATTTAATTGTGCAGGGTACACATTGTCCACCCCACCCCCAGTGATCTGGGCACCCATTTTACTGTTCTCAGAAGGATGGAAGGCTGAATGTACCTTGAACTGGCTGCCTGGGGTTGAACCCCAGGCCGTAAGCACAGTCTGGGCTCCAGTACGGCAGTTTAACCTCTGTGCCACATAATTTGCTTTGGGGTTTTTAAAACTAGGAGGAGGGGCAGTAGCGTTGGATCTTAATTAGCCATTGCTTCAGACTTGTGGAAAAAATGTATGCTATGGGGGATGTAGGTGCAGGAGTGGTAATGAAATGGAATAAAACCTCTTTTCTCCCATGGATCCACTTGGTGTGAAAAAGTAGTACCTGTGAACTTCTTTGAGTCCCACTTAGCTGGACTTGCCATATTGTTCTGTTTGCAGTCATCCCTGCTTTGGTTGCCTAGAAAATACAGTGGACCCTCGTATAACAAACGGTTGGTATAACATAAAATCTGTAGAAGAGCCTCGTGGCGCAGTGGTTAAATGCCTGTACTGCAGGTAAAACTGTGCTCACGACCTGGGTTCAATCCCTGGTAGCAGGCTCAAGGTTCACTCAGCCTTCCATCCTTCCGAGGTCGGTAAAATGAGTACCCAGCTTGCTGGGGGGGGCAATGTGTAGCCTGCACACTGTAATTAAAACTGTAAACCACCCAGAGACGACTTGTAGTGGCATGGGCCGGTATATAAGCAGAACACTTTGCTTTGCTTTGCTTTAGAACATAAAAAATTCCAGAGATAGCGGAAATCTGCTTCACAGAATCGCCTATGGGGCGAATCCGTGCAACATAAAAATGGTCGCGATTAGGGATTACTCCGTTTTCAATTGCATTCCTATGGGAAGTTTGTACAAAGGAAAATTTGCTTAACAGAATTTCATTTGGAACAAGTTAATTCCTTTATTCAAGGTACCACTATATACCCATTGTATGTATACAAGGTACCAGTGTTCCCATCGTTGTTCAGTCAACTTACACAATGGTATCATGGGTTATGAGCACTCAACTCTCTTTGAAAAAATGATCTGATAATCTTGACCCAGACTACACAGCAGTTGTGAGCATCATTGAGTAAGCATGCTAAGCGCTTCAATATCTGAAAAGCCACGGATCCATGTGATATACCTCTCTTTTCATTGCTAGGAGGTGGTGGGGCCAGTGGTGGCAGCGACAGTAACTATAATGATGGTAAGTTCACTCATGTCCCGGGCATGGCATTTTCTCTCTGACTTGAAAATAATTGTTTTCCCTTGCCTGCAGCAGGCATTGGATACCTGCTGCCCTTCAAATTTTGAACCACTACACCCATCGTCTCTTGGCCAGACCAGCTGCATCTCATGGGAGAGGAATATATTAACTTTAGGTTTTCCTGCGAATCAAAAGGGGATTGGACCAATTCCTGGAGGAAAAGTCCATCCCAGGTTCCAAACCATGATGGGAGATGTGTCATCTCCAGTCTTAAAACCGGGGTACTTCAAGGCCAGATGAAAGGGAGCGGTGTCAGGAGACAGATATCTAGTCTTGTGCACTCCCAGATGCATTTGGTGGGGCCACTGTGAGAAACAGGAAGCTGGACTAGATGGGCCTTTGGCCTGATCCAGCATGGCTCTCCTTATGTTCTTAATATTATCTCCTCCGTAATGCAGGCCTTAGATAAACATGAAAGGGCAGAATAGTTTGGACTCCAAATGCCACAATGGCCGTTTTCAGTCTGAACTTGGCATTTATTGTCCTTGCCTGGAGGATTAAGCAGAAGTCAGAGCTGTTTTACTCAAAGAGGGAAGCCATCATTTGGGGTTTCCCTTCAAGCAAACCACTTTGATATTAGAGGGCATAAGGAACAGGTTGAACACTGCATGGTCGGGGAAGCCACTCTCTGAATCAGAGAACGCAGGAGTCGGTCTCCTGAAGCAGGCAGCAAGCAAACCAACATACGAGCGATAAGCTAACATGGGAGGGACAGAGAAATTAATGAAGGCTGAAACGGAACGGAACGAGAAGCATTAAGCATGTTTCTCCAACTGGCTTTTTGCAGGCGCCCTGGTAGAGACTGGGACGATCGCTGGGATTGTCAGTGGCCTCGCCATGGCTCTGATTGGCGCCGTGAGCAGCTACATCTCCTACCAACAAAAAAAGTTCTGCTTCAGCATACAGCGTAAGTGCCTTGGGTCTCCTCCTCGCCTGCATCCTGTGTTCATCAGCTCTCGGACCTTCGTCGCGACTGTCAATATCCTCGAATCTCTCTATTGTAGTTGGAAATTTCATTAATCCAGATTTAGAATTCAAACAGGATTTTAATTCTGTTAAACTTTTTCTAAACTTAATAGCAACTTAACGTTGGAATGGAATTAAGATGCCCAGAGTATTTCATCTGTTAGTATTTGGCTGGAAACGTCAGCTCCTGAACAGTAGTAAAAGGCAGTAGGGATGTGTGGGAAGACGGGCGGTATAAAAATAAAATAAATAAAATAAATAAATAGTTAGGAGGGGGAACACGCCGTGCACTTTTGAGAACCTGGAGAAAGGATGTAAGGCTGAGTTCTGTTGAAGTACAAGCAAGATTGTTTCGAGTGTAAATGTGTTGCAGCATCCACCTCTTATGCGGCCCGACTGGGAGAGCCACGCAGCTCTGATGTTCTGTAGTGGCTGTAAGAACCAGTCACAACTTCTAGGCATAAAGGCTTCCTGGCATATGCCCACTTTTTAAGAGACTAGCTGTCAAACGGGGGACAGAGCTGTCCATGCAAATCCCATAGTATGGAGGAAGTTTGCAAAGGGCACCCTTACAGAGGGCCCAAAACATGGGTCTTTTCAGCACCGCGTGTTACTGTATATCCCAGTCTGCATAGAACAGTGGTGGCGAACCTTGGGCACTCCAGCTGTTTTGGACCACAACTCCCACAGTCCTTTGTCATTAGCAATACAGGCTTGGAATTCTGGGAGTTGTGGTCCAAAACATTTGGACAGTGGTTTGCCACCACTGGCAAAGCTTGCTGTGATCTTGACTATTATATGTATCGAAATCACTTGTGCAGAACTAGATACCTAAGTATAGTAGATGAATATCAGATAACGTATAAAAATCTTTTGAGAAGGTTTCAATTAGTATTGTGTCAGCTACATAATTGCTGTTTATAAATGGGTTTATCCATTTTACCATGTTTTTATGAACGTTAAGTCCTTTGTAGAAGGGAGTTGTTATTCTCTTTGAATTTTGGCATTTATAGTATTATAGTATTGGTATTTATATACCGCCTAGCATGGCCTCATTTCCAAATGGGTGGTATAAAAATCCAATAAAATAAAATAAAATAAAAAATAATTCCCGTATGAAAATGTTTATTGAAACACATCAGACATTTAATTGATATTAATACTCTCTCCTTTTCAATTAAGATTCTTGGGTCCTTGGTTTCTTCTGGGGAGAGACTGCCCAAACTTTGTCCAAGAATAACAGTTTATCTTGGATTTTCCCAAAAGATGGACCTGAAAAAGAGCATCTCGGATGTTATGTGTAGCCCACTGAAAAGCCAGTAGGGTGTAAGGGCTTGAGTACTGGAGTTCTGACTGAAAATAGTCGATATCAAATTTCAGTGCAAGCACAACAATTTAAGGGGCAAAACCCATTTCTTAGTCCAATCAGATTGTAGAAAAATACATATATGCTAGAGATGGGTGGTGCCGTCTGTATGAATTTTGACATGCCAAAACACTTCATGCCGCTCTGTAGTATATAAATATATCAAGACCCCACTCTTGGTGTTGTTGAATGGACAGTTTGTTGTAACTGGTTGCTGCAACAGTGCCTTTTTTAATGATTGCATATAAGTTTGGCTAGTGTCGGTCTTTGGATGACAACGTTGCCTCCTCTTCCCTGTTTTCAGAGGGCCTGAATGCCGAGTATGTGAAAGGAGAAAACATGGAAGCTGTGGTAACTGAAGAACCACAAGGTTAGTTTTTTTTTTAATGTACAGAATGGCCAGCTACTTCAGGCTGGCATGAACTTTGTTGACATCCCTGAGCCAATAGCGCACCCAAGGACAGTTGGCAGATGGCTCAACCCAACAGACTGGTAAGGTGGCTTTCAGCTAGATTATGCATTGCAAAGATATTCCAGGTGTCACCTAAACCTCTTCCAAAAGTGGTCTTAGTGAGAAAGGGGTGACATCCAAACTGTCCAGGTTCACAGCTGGCTGTTCAGGCAATGCAACTGAGTACTTGGCCATGAAGAAAATGAAACAGTTCAGTCAACAGTAGCTTCAAAATATAGCAGGCATAGAGGAAATCTGTTAAGAGGCCATCAAAAAATGTTTGACATAAAATGGAACTAGATGGACGTTAGATCCAAACAGTGTACTTATTTCTGGAAAAGAGTTCACATAATCAGGACATGAGAGTACTGTATTTTTCCATGTATAAGACTATATTTTTTACTAGAATTGTTAGACTAAAAATTTAGGGTTGTCTTATACACGGAAGTACGCCAATGAGAAAACCACACAGTAGAGAAACTGTTATTTTGGGCTGGAAAATTGGGAGTTGACTTATACATGGGGACATCTTAGAGAGAGAAAAAATGCGGTATTTAAAGGTCTAATATCTTCCGTACTATATATAAAATACATTTTTATACTATGCTTAATAAGTTGGTTTATTGGCAGGCTAATCTCCTTAGCAGATAGTGGTAAGGAACAACAAAATGAAGGACTGCTCAAGATTAAGGGGTCAGGAATTATTTTACAAGAACAGGCTACAATAATATGATCCACCATTGTTGTTGTATTTTTAAAAGTGCACTGTGGCATGTATTCAACGTTTATATTTCAGGCTTGATATCTGGGCACCATTTGGTTTCCTAATACAACAATGTTTCACTAGCGTTTTTAATAAAATAGGCCATTGAAGAAGATGGTTGGGTTGCATCCAGGTTGATCTATTTGAAAGTCACGATTGAGCAACACAGCATACACACATGCTTTTAACATCGCACCTGGCTCGTGGATACCTGTGCTTTTACTAATGGCACTATGACTGATCGTCCTATGTTTTTGTGTTCCCAAGTCCTTTTGTGTTCCCAAGTCCTTTAATTTGAATTGTTACCCAAATCAGCCCACAGATTCGACACATGTGCAAGACAGCAAGCAGTTCAACAGAGGGGTAGGGGTAACTCCTTACAGTTGAAGGCGGCAGACACGGAAACCTATTGTTTTGGAAAGTGATTTCTTGTGCGTTGTGTTATGTTACCTTGATGTGGACTCATGCTTTACCTTTTCCACTTTTCTCCTTAGTTAAATATTCTGTCCTAGAACCACAGTCCGCAGAACCTCCGCCACCGCAGGAAAATGCAAAGGTGTGATTCCGAGACTTGTGCTGGACAAGAATCAGGCGATGGCAAACACAAAACACACACGCTTCTCACATGCTTGTAATTTAGCTTTTTACAAACATTTGATTTGGTTCCAAAGGTATTTAAATGTGCGTTCTTCTGACTAGGACAGGCTTCTTCTTATCGTGATAGGCTGTAGTAGGGTTGATTGAAATGTTTCTTCCGGTTTTACTTTTTTGTGTGTGAAGAGTTGTAGGTTTACATTGACATGGTCACGTAGGAGTTTTGTCAGGTGGAATACAAAGTACGAGGGTGCTTCAAAGTGGTGTTTCATAGTAGAGATAGAGTTTTTCATGAACAATGGGGGGAAAGCAGCTGAAGTAGTGAGTACAGGTGTGAGAACAAATGAAGTGCCTGTAAATTAACAATCCAAAGCAAACCATTGAAAAAAAAACCTTTGTAAAATAACTTTTAGCCAACTTTCGGCTGTTGACATCAGTGGCAGCTTCCACTGGCAACAGGGAAAGTTACAAGAGAGCTGCAGGGTGGAGTTTTCGTAACGACACCTCAAAATAATACAAGTGCCTGTAGGGTAATTTAGTCTTTGTTTGACTGCCAACAGCTAGTACCATTTGCCTTGTCCAACTGGGCTTCACTATAGCTATAAACAACCTAGTTTTTTTGCTACCAGAACCCTATGCAGGTAGTTGTCGTGTATGCAGTGTTTCCTATTTAAAATCCAGGGATTTTTTTCAGGAATTGAGAAACAAGCCTCTTACCTAACCACCTTTCATGTCAGCCACAGGAAAGAAAATGAAAAGAAGTCTATCCCCACCCTGTATACTTTCATAGACTTTGTGAGCACAGATTCCAGATTATGTTCTTTGTTGCTCTGGCTTTATAGCATGCTACATGTTTGGATTCCAGGGACTGGAAGCCCAACTCCGTGCAGTCTACTGCATTGGCCTCTCTGAACGGTTCCGCTCCAGGGACCTTATGCAATGCTATGGTACAGCGAGAAAGGTCTACGTTTCTCCAACTCCCCCAGCACCCCACGAGAGACGGGTGCTTATAAGAGGAAGATTAATAGCTTCCTAATATTAGAAGGCTTCTTCGCTTTACCCCACCCTGCCAAAATTGAATTGTTGGCATTATTGGTCCATGCTTTTTTTTTGTCCTGTCCCTGTAATCATGCCAATCCACCACTCAGGGCTGGTCTAGACAAAGGAAATATGGTGAGATAAAATAGTGTATCACTTTAGTATGGAAGTGGCAGCGGGGGGGGGGCAGGGATTTTATGTGCCATTTGACTGGGTCCTCTTACAAGTCTCATTTCAGTGGCACTTTGACATTTTGGTGTTTTAACAAGCGCTCGGTTCTGGGAAATTCAGCCATCCTCCATCCTCCACACTATGGGAGACGGAAGGATCAGATCCAATCTTCATGTGATCTGGCAACAGAATCATCTTCTTATATAAAACCCAGCAAGTTGCTTTTTTTTAAAAAAATATTGCCAGTTTGTGGGTGTGGGGGAGGTAAACTATCCAGACCACTGGCCATCCCGTTCAATTTAATCCTGCTTGTTTTCTGTGTGACTCGTATTTTTAGCTGCATTATCGCTGGTACAGTCTTCCGGCAGTGGATGGTCTGCATCTCAGACAGAGATCCTTTTTCCAATACTGCTACTAGTGCTTTGTTCTCTCTCCACTACCCTGTTTAATCTAGAGATATCTGCAAGTCTTGTTACTGCCAAGTGTCATAGCGCCTGCAGTAATCTGAGATCAAAACCTGTCCTGGATTATTTTTAGACTATGCGGTTAATGGCCCTATAGTTCACCACTAGTTAAGGTGCCCCACTGTTTTACCTTGTGAATAAGCAATGATATTACTGAGTCAACTGAAGGAGTATCTAAGGGTTTTTTTTGGGGGGGGGTGGTCTTTTTTGTAGATTAAATACAGACCTGGCCTAATCGTAGTGTGTATCATACAGGGGTGAATAAGCAATCTCTGTGTTCTCTTTCCAGATTTTGTCTGTATACCAGCAAGTCTTGAGCAGTTTTCACAGTGAGTCTTAGTTTGTTGATATTAATACAGGATGCTGAAAACATGAGTACAGTACTCTGGTTCTACAGCAAGGGATTAAGCATGTTTAAGCATTTAGTTGCATAAATAGAATCGCCCTGCTTAGAGGAAGTGCTTAGCCTCTCCGTTGTTCCTTAACACAGAAAGTGGCATTAGAGAGGAAACATTCCTATTAGCATGCCAGAGCCTATGAACCTACTTTTAGGTACAAACTTAAAAGAGTCCTTGTGTATTACTCAACATGCAAGCTCACAAGTGTGGAGGAAGTGATGGGAGAGAATGGAAAGTCAAGAATGATGGGCGGCCAGCTCTGCACTTAGGCAGAAGTAGTCTGCTTGCTGGACAGATGTTTCTAAGTGAGATGTTTCCCAATGAGGTAAATCCCTTAATTCAGGACACCTATGATTAATGCTGGACTAGGACACAGAGGTATAATTAGGTTGAGGCAGCTTATTTTATATATTGGTTTGGGCCAAATTCTTCTGATTCCAATGGAGCTGGTTTCCCTGTCAGGCCGATAAAACTGCCGCCTAACTGCTGTGGAAATTCCTTCTGCTCTGTTTTTATGTTGTTAAGTTGCATTTCAAAAGCCTTACAGTAGTTTTAAAGAAATAAGATGTCTTTTTTGAATGTATTGAGCGCTCATGATAATGCCGCAGTGCTCTTTTTATTTGTTCAAAGTGTTTGCGTTACTGTGGGCTTCTAGGGGGTTAAAAAACAGGGTGGTGGTGGTGGGGGAGTAATAATCAAGAGGAGGACTAGAGCTTACTTGCTTGCTTGTAGTGTGTTTTATAGCTACCGAAAGGGAAGCCACTAAAAATTAGGTCTGTGTTGTCGGACTCTGTGATATCTGGGGAGAGGAAGGGACAAGCTACCTGGAAAGTCAGCCTGGTGGAGCCTCCCGCTCTGGAAGTGATCTATCTGCAAGACTTCTGACTTGAGGCTGCCCCTTAAGATACTGCAGAATAGGTTTTTAGGAAGGTTGTGGTTTGCAGATTTTGCAGAGCACAAATACGTCCCCCGCTACCACACAGCTGAACTTACATAATGACATATTTCAAACTATTGTAACATATCTTTCTGATTTTTTTTAAAAGTCGAGTCCATCAAAGATTAGAGTAGAATAAAGTAGTGCATCTTTAGATAGATAGCGGGGAGATAATAATAATAAATGTTGCTATGACACTAGTACTTGCACTAGGCGTCATTTTCTCAGATAGACTGAAGTAAATATAATTCCTTATTTCTATTTGCCAATGATGGGAAATGTTTCTGTAGATGTAAGTTGTCAATTTTGTTGTATTTCTATTTACTCCACTGTTCTGCCACAGATCAGAAATCTTGAAATTCAGTACTTTTCAGTGTTTAAAAATAACCCACTAGCCACTTACAATGTGTATGCATCACAGATTTTTGTTGAACAAAAACAAAAACAGCAGTTTCCATGAAGGAAAAAACACCAGATTTTCAAGCTGTGGACATAGATTTAACCTTTAGGATACTTCCTTCCCCCAAAGCCTTTTTATATCAATTTGGTAAATGGTTTATGCCTTAATGTACATTTTAGGTAGAGTATGCAATCCAGACTATAAAACAGCATAGCAAAATGGGAGCAAAAAAAGAAAAAGAGGAATTCAACAGCAGTACAATTTACCATTCGACATGTATTGAGGGCTTTAGAAATAAATTTTCAAAATGGAGATACGTATCTGGATGGAGACCACACGCAAATCACCAGATGATCTAGACACACGTATTGAATGGTTTCTCCATCTGGAAGTCCATAGGCAGCAGCTGTTTTCTCTAGTTCTTTGTGCGAGAGCAGCAACTCAAAGCTCCTACACCAACCGGGGGAGGGGGCCCCTCTCAATTTACCTGCCCCCCCTCATCTCACCCCATGATTGTAATTCCAAGCTTAGGAGAGTCGCTTTGTGTTTTAATAGAACTTTGAGACTCATCAACCAGAGAGGAGGGTGACAAACCTTGAATAAAAATTAAGCATCCAGGGGCTCCTGAGTGTAGGGCTCGGCACAGGAATTGGCAACCCATGTCCAAGACAACCTCCAAACACCTTTCGCACCGTAGCGGTCTTTTCCAGCAATGCCATTTAGGAGGGACGCCTTAGCCATTGCACATGGCAGACAACACGGAGGCAGAAACCAGTGCTGGTTGGCTGCAAAGAAAGCAATCCAGAAAACTTACTAAGGAATCCTGAAGGGTTACCGGCAAGCGACTCGACAAGAAGATTGAGCCAGATGTCTGGCCTCAATCTCTCTACCCAACCTATCTTCCAAAATACACGCGGGGGGTTGTAAATGGAAGGGACAAAGCATAGCCTTCTGGTGTTTCTGGACTGCAGCTCCTAGCACTTGTTACTACTCTTGGCCATGTTATTGAAGTCTGGATTGATCCAGGGACATCAGAAGGGCACGTTGCTGCTCTATAAAAGATGAGAGAAATGAAGTTAATTTGCTCCCAAGTTGCATTGCTGTAGAATCTCTGTGGCAGTAACTCTGCAAGAAAGTTCTCAAGAAAGCAGAGGCATGGACTGTTTTTTAAAAAAAATCCTTTTATAGCAGAGATGTCCAGGATTGAGCTTGGGGCTCTTTTGCAGAGAAAGCATCTGCTTTGGTTGTTTAAAACATCACATTATGACCTCTCCCCAGTGGGACCTCCTTTCCGTTGTCTGTACATGCAACCCACAATCTCTTTGGCTTCTCCTGATTTCTCTGTAACAGCGCCAACTGCACAGAACTACACCTCAAGAAGAGATCAATTTGTTTTTCTACTCTGCTTTTTTCAAATTAATTAAATTTCCTAATTAAAAATATCTGAGCTCTTGGAAAGCAATGTAAATACGTTCAGACAGATGTTCCAGAATAGGTCAAATGGCAAGCACTGAAATCTTCCATCAGGCCAAAGAAGTATATAAGGCCCGTTGTGTGCTCGAGTTTATGCACAGCAATCACACTTGCAAGTTAAAGGAAGAAAGGTGATTCGAGGAACTGTTTGCCTAAATTTTGCAAAGTTAAAAGAACACTGTTAGGGATCAAAACATTTGCTTAAAACTTGGAAGCAAGTGTCTTGATTTCATACCATTCCCACATGGTTTGCTCCATTGCCTCTTTCTTACCTTTTGTCTTCCTCACCAAAACATTTTCAGCCAGAGCATCAAGTGCCGACTTTCTCGTTCTATTAACGGAAAATGGTTCTGCTCATTACGTTATGATCCTTGCTGAGTGAACTATTCGCTGTTGCGTGCATTGGTGTTCATCCGAAAGAGGTGCATAGATTTACAAACAAAACGGGGCTAAACCAAACCAAAGAGGGTGCAGGAAAGCCCAGAAAGCAGAGTAAAAGAATAGATGGATTGTGTCCTGAAGACACCAAGTTTTTATTTAAGCAATGCATACATACCTTTGGGCAATACAGAAATGACTGGTCCTAGATGAAATCTGACCATTATGCTGTTAAAGGCAGACTCATTTTGCTGAAGGACATATAAGAATTATGGGGGAGGGTATCTGCCCTTGATTGCTGAACTACAAACTGGAAAACAATAAAAGAAAGGCTGACTTGTACAACAATACTGTCTCTCTCTCTCTCTCTCTGTGCATATTCAAATAAGTGTGAAATGG